>LJIJ01000189.1:0-182961 GCA_001718145.1 Orchesella cincta | reverse complement strand
TAGGTTGCCTTTCTCCCTCCCGTGACGGTGTTGAGCTCTACACGGGGAACCACTGCCCGGCTCTTTCTGGACTGTATTTCTCTTCGTCCTTTTATTAGGCTTCCTAAAAGCCAATAATATAATATTTTGCTTTAATAGCATCCGTCACATGCCCAAGACTACGTAATGGGCTGCCGACTCAAAACAAATTATAATTTTCTGAATTTTTTGAAAATTTGGAATTGCCATCTACTGCGTAGTGGCTGTGAGCATAATAATTTTACTATAAAATTGAGTTGAAAATTGCCATCTACTGCGTAGTGGCTGTCGGCACATGCTCACACTAGCGTTATAAATCTAACACTACGACACATTAAAAAACAAAAATTTACACTTACCCAGGTGCCTTAGACGTTTGTTGATCATCCATCCTTGGTTAGTCCAATAAGAGAACACGATAAAACTGTTTAATGTACCAATTTACAAAAGTTACAAAACTTGGCATTCTTCCGTTCACTAAGCTTCAACAATGAGGAGTCCTGGTGTGGATGCATGGCTAGGTGGACGAGCCACGTGCTAGCAATTTTTTATTTTATGTATTCTTTGAAATTAGTGCTTCTTCCGTTCGCTGTGGTTCCAGCTTACTACGGAGTAATCTGAGACCAATAGATGTAGGAAGTAGAAATGCAATTTACTTTTATGTAGTTATACTTCTAGTTTAAGCTTATATTCTAACATTTCACTATAAGGAATATGCAAAAGTGAGACAGACGTCAACAATAGCCTTGCAAACAGTTGCTCATCCTTTTATCAGATGAGTAAATAAGGTTTCAATACAGGCGATGAGTAATATGTATACCGAGAACCATGGGCGATGATGATAAAATTGTGTAATATTAAAAATTAACAAGAAACTGTAATCCCTGTTTTACAACAATTTTCGATTTGCCAACGAGGTCATTTGGCATTCTAAGAAATTGCATAAATTATCAATTTGCAGCAGAGAGAACCGTCTCTTCTATCTATCTACTCTTTGTCATCATGTCAGAGTGCCATTTGTTCTCCATATACTGTCAAAACCAGAAGTGTTATCTGTTCATACGAGAATGTAAACTGTAAACACCTGTCTTATCATGTAATCACCGAATACAATTTTTCAATACCACTCCGCTTAAGCAAGTAATGATGATGTGTTGAAATGATGAGTATGATACGAAATGGCATTATCCTTCGCTCTTTCGCAAGTCGCCCCAAAAAAGACAGTTTTTATCAAGCCACGTAAACCAACTTGTAAAGCGCATATTAATCCGGATTCCAATATTCTGTTGCATCTCGCCGTAGCTCATGCGTTAAGTTAAATAAAATTTTAAAAATTGTTTTGAATGGATTATAATATTTGAAGACAATTAGATTAAAATTTACAATAAATCCCAAAAAATTGTTTGCAATTATAGATGCACGGAAATATGAGTTCAATTTGACTATCAAACCAGTTGTAAAACACGAGTAATTGATTTTTTTGTATTTTGCAGTGTTTGAGCACTGCTTTTGTGACAAAATCTAATAATCTGATAACAAAATTGAGAAGGGAGATGATATATAATTTATGACAGTTTCAGAAGCGATGAGCGGTGGTGTGAGATGACGCGAAAATTCATGCATTACATGGCAGATATGAAACGCAGTGGGAGTGCTACACGGATGTAATGTTTGAGATTACGGGACACTTTGAGGATCCGGTTGGGAGAAACGATAACACGACAGCTCAATGTGAACATTATCCAGGAAATATCAAAGCACTACTTTCCTCCAGTGAGGATGATGATGAGGATGATAATGGGATGGGGTCGCATCCATAAAGATGTCTAGTGCACATGTTGCTCTCATGACTTGAAACGAAAATGTTGGATCTGTTGCCGCTGACTGTTACATTACATTTACTTTCCCAGTTTACTACAGTAGTTACACAACCCATAATGCAATCTTATCTGACATGATCCATGATCGTGCCCCCTTTTTCTTTTTAAAGGCTGGAAGTAAAAGCCAAAAACTCGCTAAACTATAATATGGAGCTCCCTTCAATCTCAAAAACTGGCTGCTCCGCTCTTGTTTAGTGAAAACCGAGTTTTCCAGCTCAAAGACTTTCACAATCCGCTACCGCCTCCTCGGATGATATATTGTCTTGTAGAACATATCATTACCTTGTCTGACCTTCTCCCAGCCTGGGTCATTTATCTGTCGAGTGTCTGTGACTGACTGATTCAGAATTAATCGTTATGTTGTTATTAATATTAATAATGATAGCTACTCTTCTTCCATGAAATTTGGAAGTGATTACCTACACGAGGCGCATTTCAGCAGCCAGACGCATTGATATTAACAAAATGAATTGCATGGATAAAAACTTTGATTTTCATCCCAGCACCATAATAATATTTCGTGGTACCCAACTACCCAAAACTTTGACTTGCAATTATATGGGCCAACAAAATCTCATACTTGCATGTCTTGTGATTGTTGGAAACGAGATGTGGAGAAAGCACGCGGTTTATCATATTTATTGTTCCTGCGACGAGCTGTTTTGGCTGTTGGTTAGATACAACATGAGACGTAAAAGATTCTTTGAAGGAGGAAAAGGCAAAACCAAAGTTCTTAAAAAGTTTTCCGTTCATCAACACCAACTTTGAGCTAATGAACAGGAGGGAATGTGTGTAGGAAGCCCAAAAAGTTCACAAGTGGCTACAGAGTAACAACTATGTTGGGCTGGCATAATAAAATGAAGAGGACAGAATGTGTGGCAAAATTACGAGAAAGCACCCGTTGTTGCATTTTAGTGCTATTTAACTGGATAGCTCGTACGTTTTCAAAATGATGAAACGAGAAATTTTTAAGGGTAAAAATTCCAGTCTCACTACAACATCCCGACATCATGCTTGTCGTTTTCGCTATCGTAAAAGTCGACTACTTTTTCCCAGAAGTTTCATATACATGTCTGCGCTCCTGAAGGAGAGCAGACTGTGCTGCTTCTGTAAGAGAAAGAGTGTGAGAAGAGAACGGAATGTAACTAGATCCGGCTTAATTAAACCGGGCATTTCATCCAACACTTTCCAAGTATTCAGAGGAGAGAATGAGAGTCAACAAGGAGCAGCATCTGGCATAAAAAGTGAAAGAGCAAATGGAAAATTACAAGATCAGTAATAGAAATGTAAGCTGTAGTCAGCCAGCCTCCTATGTAATTATCACCAGGTCTAATTAAGACGTGCGACGCAGATTGTCATAATGTGATGACAAGACGGGAGCAGAGAAGACCTTTTCTACCCTTTTTGAAATTTCAATGAGTTCTCATCACTTTCATTTCTCGGAATCTCTCACTGTAATATTAAAGTGTTGTAAACAGAATCAAAAGTAGTAAAATAGGTTCCTAGGCTTTTCATCCCTGCTTATTATGACTTTCTACAGCATGCTTCTCTCCTCTCCTCTTTTCTCTGGTGATGTGCTGCTACAATGTGACGAAACAGGGTGTAGTTATGAATTTCCAGCCTTCAAAAACATATTCTGGAAAAGAAAATGTATGATAATTTTCCATGCTCATTCTAAATTAACAGCAAATGATGATGCCTGACACGCCGGAGTATATACAGTGCTAAGCTCAAGTCTGTATAGGAATCTCAACAAATGCTTTAAAGCTACTGCTACTGCTTAAAAGTAGGGAGCTACCTGCTTCGTCTTTCTTTCAGGGAGAAAAACAGAAGCGCAGCAGGAAACAAGTTAGAATCAAGATTGCTGAAAGACATTTATAATTTCGGGGAAGATTTCCATAAAAACTAAAAAGGGGGACTAAATACAGACCTATTTGCCAGCCTTTAGAATTAGCTTTTCTGAATCAAAAACTGAGTTCCGGGGTGTTACACATTTAGTAATTTAGGAAAACAGGTAGGGATGAATTTTAGTTGAAAATTAAGTTAATCAACAACATTTTGCTAGTGTTTTACTGTTTAAAGTTGAATTTATTAAAATTCTGACACCCTGAATCTGAAAGTTAAAAAGGCCAAAGATCAATTAGCCAGAAAACCATGCAAAGAAAGACATTGTTTTTATTTATGCCACATTTGACATTAACATTTCCGCAACACACTTTGAGTCAATGAAGTTTTCAAACAATTACAAAGAATAAAAGCTAAACAAGCTACAACTCCTTGTGAATACCTTCAAGTTAAATGACATTCTCGAAACTTGGCTTTTATGAAAATCAAAAGAATTCTGATATTCTCCAATTTAGGCTTAGAATAAAAAGTGCAAGGAAAAGAAAGAGGTTGTCATTCAATGACAAAATGAACTTTCATTCTATAAATTTATTTATCTAGACCAGAAAAGATCCTTCAGTTTATCGTATATATTATGAGGCAGCCCTGTGTGCGGGCTGCTAGACAAATCATCCGGGGATCAAATGGAAAACCAGCACAAAACAAACAGATGAATGAATTCAATTATAAGGCAGAAGAGGCTTCTCCAAGGCTTCAGGCCTTTTACGTTGATGAGAATATCAAAATTTCAAAAGAATAACTTTCCACCATGCGGAAGGGACGAATGAGATGAACAACCATCCGACCACAGACGTGTGGCACGAGGATAGTATACCGTATATATTATATTTTTGTGTGTAAGGTGACATTAAGGGGATGCTCAGGGGCTTTTGTCAAATGTTTCGTTTTTCTGGAATAAAAAGCAAACTACAATAGCTATCGGGATTCTGAGAAGTAGGCTAAGAAGCCAGGTATTTAATGTACATACGTGAAGGTTTGTGAATTGATTGTACATTCCATGTTTCCAGAAACCCGGGTCAAATTTTGATACCCGGTTTTCGGGGAAAAGACCCGTTTTTTGACAACATGGAACATCCAATCATTATGTAAAAAGCTGTATCGTATACAACAACTAATGCTCTTTCGTGGCTTGTATTGTTAATTGGATAACTTAAATATTTGACCTTTTTTTAAACAAAACAAAAAAGTCGGATTTTTTTGAAATTTTTGTTCTGTTCAAAAACCGGTCAAATATTTAAGTTATCTAATTAACAATACAAGCCACGAAAGAGCATTAGTTGTTGTATACGATACAGTTTTTTACATAATGATTGGATGTTCCATGTTGTCAGAAAACGGGTCTTTTCCCCGAAAACCGGGTATCAAAATTTGACCCGGGTTTCTGGAAACATGGAATGTACAATCAATTCACAAACCTTCACGTATGTACATTAAATACCTGGCTTCTTAGCCTACTTCTCAGAATCCCGATAGCTATTGTAGTTTGCTTTTTATTTCAGAAAAACGGAACATTGGACAAAAACCCCCGATGTTTGGCTGAGCATCCCCTTAAGGTATATATGCACATAGCGTGTTGGTTACAGCATTGAATAATGAACAGAAACATGTAAGTGAATATACTTATAGGAGGATATTGGCTTGCTTCTACATACACTGTATATTTTTTCGTGTGGATAGTAAAAATGAAGAGTTACTTTACCATTTGTTAACCATATCGCATTAAACTTTTCCGAGCACATCAGTCTACTCGCATCCAAACTTGGGAGTAAAACAGCGGTAAATGCACTCTCTACTCCTCCCACGTATCTCATTCTGCCTTTGTCTAGCCCCTTACCAGTATCAGGTAAAAACACGAAGATGAGACTATGAAAGGAGTCAGGTTTTAAGGCCCGTGGGACAAGGTATCCAATTGTGATAGGACCTTCTCTTGGGATTTGCACACCCGCTTGCCTCATTCTGTACTTTTTTACTGTTTATCCAAAGCCTTTTTTGGGAGAATACATTGAAAATTATACAAGTATACAAAGATATGTGACAGAATTTGGATTCATGCTATTATGCCACAAAACGCTCTTTTCCAGACAGATACACAAAATTTTGTCAGTCATTTGTTATGCATGAAGCATTTTTGCGTTACATCCAGAATCCAAAAGCCGACTAGTACTCAAACCATTGTGATTAAAGTTGATGTTGATGGGATAAAAGACCTTTGCTTAGTATTCATCATTCAGTTTCAGGGGTTGTATACGCATGTGGTTGTAATTGTAAGCATAAAAAATGCATAAAGGTAAACTCTCTTCAATTTTGGCATGTATGTTCACGCTCATAACTGTAAACAACGTTATTAGTTTGGTTGTAATTAATTCAAGCAAAATGTTTACTTTTAACCTTTGACATTTAAAAAAAGACTATTGCTTGCAATTTTGTGATTCGGAAAACAAGAGCAAAAGTACAGGAATCTTGAGTGATACAGATTAGAGGTGGGAAGTTGGGGAAAAATTTGACCCGCTTGTGCTTGCGGCTTGCAGGAAAATTATGCTTGCTTGCACTTGCTTGCAGGCATGCTGGAAAAAAACTAAACTTGCACTTACCCATACTTGCAAGCGCTTTGCAAAGTATTTTGCAAGTACTTGCAAGTACTTGCGCTTGCTGGTAAAACAATGATTTTACTGTGAAATACTGTACTATAGTCTAAAATTATGTCAAATTTAGATGAATTTTTGTTTTCTTTGAGTAAAAGTTACAGATTCTTTGTTTTCAATGAGATTCATTGCGTATTTGATTAGTGAAAATTGGTGGTTTCATAGGTCCGAAAAACCCGATATATTGTGTAACATCGCTTCCCATTAAAGCATAGATATAGTTATAAGAAGAATTGCAGATTCATTTGTCGAATTAAATCTAAAAACTATAGTTCAGATTACACTCGTTATTAAAATGCAATACGGTTTGTTTTGAGAACAAGACATATTTTTAGAATTCGTAAAACCGTGCGGTAATGGAAATTGGTGCCGAAACTGTTGAGAAGAAAAGGGTATATGGTGTGTAGTACAGTCTCCAATCTATTTTTGGCTACCTTTTAATACAAATCGTATAAAATAATTGCGACATGAAGTCAGATTTTGGTTTTATATGGTGCAAGTAAACGCAAGTTTCTGCAAGTACTTGCAAAATATTTCGATTGTGCTTGCTTGCGCTTGCGGCTTGCAGGTTTCAAAAATTTCAAACTTGCTTGCGCTTGCGGCTTGCAACATCCTGACCGGCTTGCTTGTGCTTGCAAGGCAAGGCAAGGCAAGACAAGTAATTGCAAGTGCAAGTTTTTACTTCCCACCTCTAATACAGATATAAAAGTCTGAATCGCAAAAATGTACAAGAGTACAAAATATTATCCTTTTATATCAGTTTCTAACAATGTCCTCAAATATCAAAAACAGAACAGAAAAATCGTGGACAAAGCTGGTCCTTTAATGATTCCCCCAAAAGCAGCAAAAGGATAATATATTTTTCTGGAACTTCTTGAAGATCACAAAACGAATCACATCTGAATCTGAATTCTAAATCGATTCTTTTATTCTTTGTTCCTTTTTTGAAGTCCATCTATTCTGTTTTCCCTTTTTACGTTTCTTCAAACAACTCTTTCTTTGTGAAAACGCTACTTCCAGTTTTTAAAGCTTGGCAATCGACTTGATATGGTCCTCCGATTTGAGATGGGTGTCCCACTATATTGTATTTGTATATCCTTATATCTTGGATTGAATTGGAACGCATACAATAAGTATTATTATACAGATATAAATGCACACAAGCCAAAGCAAAATAGCCTGCAACAAGCACAATCCGTTTGTGTAAATGGCAAATAGAGCTGCCCATATAGAGAATTCTCAAATAGGGTGATCTGAAAAAGTCATGAAAGGAGTTGGTTTTTTTTGCCAGTGGTAGCATACACAATATCAAAGTAAATTTACGGAAAACTTGCAAGAAAGAAACACTATATCAATATCTATAGCATATAAGCATAATTCAGGGCAATATCAGCTTCCTCACAACGGCTCCGGACAACTGATCTGACAAGATATCAGATTGTGTCATTACAAAAGAACCAGAAGTAAAAAGCTAAAGGATTTTTGATAGAATCCATTTCCTACAAAACAGGAACTCGAAACAGGATAAGACATAATAAAGCCACTTTTCTCTTTACAATACGAAGTGAGATTTCTCCCCAAAAAAAGTGTAGGGCAGTCCGTTGGGAAACAGCTTCTTTTTATATTCTAGAAAATATATGCATTAGATTAAAAAATACGACCAAAACACAGTTTTTTGGATTGATCAGTGGCATTTGGATTTGAAGCTCAAATACAACCGTGCATATACTCAATGGGATCATGGATGAAGAAAAAACAGATTTTCTTTTATGGCAAATGGCATTGCATAATAAGGAGCCTACATAATATTACGTTTCAATACTGATTCGTCTGAAAAATGGAGTCTATGCCATCCTTGGCAGCCTCATTTTTTGGCCGGTACATCCGATAGAAAATCTCTGTAGGCCTATAATTTACTTTGAGTTAATAGTTGACAATACCGTCAACATCATCTACTTAACAGAATGATTGACTTCATTCTTTAATATTCAAAAAGTTGAAAATTGTCGATTCACACACATGTATATATATGTACTACTGCTTTTTATTCATTCTTATTAACATGTTTTTTCTTCTAAAAATGGGACAATGTTTTATATGAATGCATGAACGACTTCTATTGTTGAAGTGAGAAGAGCGGATTGTGTTTATGAAATGAGTTGTTAACTATAATGTACAGGCAGATGCAATGTTTCCTCGTTTTTACCCATTTTTTTTGTAGAATAAAAATCCATGTCTTGTGCAGATCAGAACAGAGTGAGAACCTTGGATGCATCTGAATTTGGAATGCATACAACTTCCTACCCAAAATATCAATGAGAAAGGGAAAAACCTTCAGTGTTCTTTCACAGGTTGTCAGTAGAACATCTTTTGCTTTTTTCCGTGAGTTTTTTGTGGGGCTCATCAATACATCTCAATGATGGTGAATAAGGCCTTCCTGCCTACATAATATGACACAATGCTAGTGGAAAACATCAGGGGGTCCCTTCTCAACCTTTGATGACTGACACCATAGGGGGTAATGACAGTGTCCGTCCACTCTATTTCTTTGAAAGTGGTGGAGTCTAACCTTCCTTCCAACATGTGGACATGTTCATCTTGGAGACGTATATAGAAAATGTATTAAACTTTCGTGGTCAGCTTGTCGGATTTCTATTAAATACTATAAAAATGTTTTTCACATCGTAACTTATTATGAGCAAAGAAGGGTATACATAAGTATTACGCTACTTTTGCCCCCATTATCAAATACTAAATTGCGAATATGTGTTGGGATTCTTTTTATCTTTATAAAAATAGCATTAGATGAGTCAAAGGTATATAGCAGCTGTCCCTTTAGAAAATTGCAGTGACACTATCATTAGCAAGTTCCATTTACACAATCTGTCCAAAAACACTAAATACCTAATTCTTCAATATGTAAAGTGTATTGAGACAAGCAACACCAAAAATGATACAGTAATGGTTGCATTAAATACACACATGCATACAACTCGAAGAGCGGAAAGGTCGACACTGATTTACTGCCTCGTCGGTGTCACGCGAAAGGCAATAAATAAGAGATACCTAAGAGTAAAAGTAAATAATCAAACCACAGAATGAATAGAGACCCATAGGTCGGCAATAAAATAAAACGACAGAAAGGTTATTATTGAGATGATAATCAACTATCTATCTATGCATATGTTATGGATTTGCTCTTTTTTGTAGCCGTGTTATTGTCTATGTGTAAATGTGGTATGTAATGGCTAAGAGTATCTGTTTAACAAACAGGAATGAATTCTATAGCCAAATGTCGTTTGAAAACAGAACTTGCAATCATTATGTAAGATTATTCAACGAAAATGAGCCCAATTGCTCTCTGAGGTATTATTAGATATTATAATATTCTAAAATCAGGGGGCAGGGTGTCGATCGACAATAAATTACAAAGTGATAATGTGCATCTTTCTCATAAATTGACAACTTTAGAAGCTACAATCAGAAATTGAAATGCACAATCTATTACAGAGAAATAGCATTACACATTGAAATTCGAGCACAATCCCAGATTTAACCTAATGTCATCATTTAGTTTCTGATACCTTCTGAAACATATAAAGCTGAGAAAACTACGAAGGACGAGAAATCATGATAAAATTGATAAAGTTTATGATGAAGCAAGTGGGTGAATTTTAGAAATGCTAGTCTGACAGTAAAACCAATTTTACCACGATAACGTGTAAATCGACGCTTTGATTGTTACTCTACGTGTGGTTGCATATATTCCTAATAAGACCCTTCATAAAACAAATGATTCATAATGCATAGTCACAGACGCGGAGAGAGCGGAAGGCTTTCGTTACATTTTGAAAATGCCTTGAGCACAAAAGTGGATGCGGTAGACAATAGGGAGCCAGACGACCCTGTTTATGCCCGTTATATACAATGTGTAGCATATGCACACAGTTGTGCAATGCTCAAGCTTCAAATAGATAAACTTTGGTTGTTACATTTATGTACATAATGCCAACAATCAGCTCACAAGCTCACCATTGTGTATACAATGATTTCGTTTCCAGCTTCCACCATGAAATTGGGAATTACTCTGCTTTGACCCTATAAAAACTTTGGGATCGGCATGATTATTAAATTTCATGCTCTGAGCCCTAAAACTACAAAAACGTGGTTAACCAGTCACTTCCGTATACGTTGGAATAATGTAGAAATATTTAATATGAACAACATAATTTTTACATGCATACACATCACTGGAAAAATGAACTCGTAGATGTTTGCTATTGTCAAAGAAAAAAGACAAGCAAAGATACTGTTTCATTTCTCATCATCAGTCGTTGCATGTTTTGCAAAGATGATGGTAAGGGACACGGCATACCAGTTTCACGGTTCATCTGACATTTGACACTCGTTTAAACCAGGAGAAAACAAGATTTAAAAAGTTTTTACAGAAGAAGCATAAAAATTGGAGACGCTATATTACCATACAACTCCCTATTTGCTTTAGCATTTAAAAAGGAGATCACAGAGCGCTACTCTTCTGCTCAAGATATTTTAAGTTTATCTTGGTGTGAATGTGACATCTAACAGCAATATAACTCCGTGACAAACAAGGGCCAGATGCCAGGGCTAATTTGAGGATAAGAGGAAAGAACAACAAGCTGAAAGAAAAGCCATACGAGTAAAATACATGCATTTTTAATTACTCCGATTCCAACAGAAACTCGACTCTTGTAACAAAGTGTGCACTTCATGAGGGTACTACTCCCTAGTTCTACAGCATACAAATATTCCTATTAAGTGAAACACACTGTCAGGCATAATTCTATAAAACTGAAATGTATATGTATGGAAAAGAAAACTGAAATGAAAAGCTAAAAAGTTCAAAGACCAGGAAGACAGCTTGACCCTTCTTGTACACCATGAGCCCTTCGTTGGTTCATTGTATGAGCATGCAGCCCTTGGTTATGATGATATTCTGTCTTGTCTAAAAATACAACCCCATTTTTTTCCTTTGAGGATGATGCTGTTTCTTTATGCATGATCATGCCAGTGAAAAGGATCCAGTCAGATAAAGATTTTCATTTTCTAAGAATGAAATTCGAGTGATAGTAGACCCTACACTGATTGAGCATCCCTTTTCCTCTCATCATTTTCCATCACAGCTACCTTGTGTTTAGTTATTTCCCTTAGTCTACAGCATAAAAATTACAGAAAACAAAGAGATCATTTTAGGAATGAAGATGCGAGTGTTTTTCTCCATGAGGAGTATCCACAGGGGGTCTCGTTCTCATCTTTTGGCCAGGAAGTCCTTAAAGGCCACGCCTGCATTCACGTGCACCAGCTACATCTGCATGAATTTACCACTTCATTTTCTTCCAAATAAAACGTTCTACGTTCACACACACACACACGCAAGTCGATCATCACTTGTGGGTATATACACACTATGTCTGCAATAATACATTCATCTCAACAATCCCCATGTTTAGCTTATGCATAAACGATATAAACCGCAAGTAAACTGAAAATTTCATGCACATTTCTCAAGTTTAGTTTTGAGCTGTGAAATGGCTTGCATCGGAAAGTGGCTTTGCATGACACCACGAGTAATGATCGAATCGAATGCATGCAGCTGTATTTGCAAAAAAAATGTTCATGTGTATTAAGTATAGCATTCAGCATAAAGTTAAACTTGCACATTTCCAAGATAATAAGAACAAGTATTTGCAGACATTAGGGAAGGAATCATACTTCAAAATATTTTTAAATGTACATACTAGTATATCAGCACAAGAAAGTCAAATACAATGAACTGCTGGACAAGCCCAGAAGTAATTGAGAATATCATCAAAAACTTTCCAAGTGTTCTCTTTGACTTGGTGCAGTGTCGGAGAAAGGATAATCAAAAGGTGGAGAAGAGTGGTACATCATATCACGAGAGAGGAAAAGAGAGAGATACTAAGTTTTATGAGGGTAAATAACGTGTGTGTCTCTCTGACAAATTGCTCGGAATTGACTCTCGAGAGAAAATTACCTGGGTTGGCTGACAAAGAAGAAGTGGACAGTATCGATTTAATACACAGTGAATTACTACATTTCCTCACTTCACTATCATGATATCATCATAAAGTTGCCGCGTCATCATTATGAGCACTTCTTTCATGTTGTCTCATCTAGTCACCCACTCTTTCGAAGCACTGCCATAATGTTTGCTCAACACGATCATCATCATCAACAACACGACGACGACACTCGGACAAGCCCATCCGATGTCCAAGTCTGCAAATAGTGCTCCAGAAACCTTGTACTTCTACGTAGTATTAGAGAGAACAAAAAGCGTCATGTTTTTCTCCACTTAATAAGCTTCCCACACTCCAGCACACTTTTATGATATGGTGATTTTATTGATGTCAGACTATCTAGCACAAGTATATTAAATAGGAGGCTTATATATATGCATCTTGTTTGCAAATGAAACGAAAGAAGAAGGGTCGATTTCAATTACGATGGCCCATGCACTGTCCACAACCAAATGCTGGACAAAAACACTTGGTTGTGCACACACGACAGTCCAGCATTACAAACAAATTACAGTAGTATTCAGTTGACAAATTATCCATCTCCCTGATATCTAATACAACAACTCATATGGCCAGACTCACTTTTATGAATAACACGTTTCATAAGGAAGGTGGTTGGAAGTATATGAAAACGATGGGGGTTGGAGTGAAGTAAATGTATAAAGTTGTATGTTCATCATACACTTATTTATAGGAATACATATAGCTATCAAAGAATGTGCCAAGATTTTTGATTGAAGAGAAATATGAGCCTCTGCAGACAGCTGAATATCATTATCATTTCTCAATACAGAAAATAGTGAAAGAAAGTTTCTTCTTTGTGACATTGCTTATTTGTGACCAAAAGTAGACTAGAAGTAGTGCGACCACTAGTTCAGACATTGATGGTCTTCTCAGAGGAACAAAAGAAAATTTGTTATTATGTACAAGCCACGAAGCCAAAAAGTGGCCGAAACTTTAGTTCGTATGACAAACTCGAGAGAAAAATGTAATAAATATCTTCCTCCCATTTGTTCAAGAAAAGTAGTGTCTTTTTTCCTCCCTGCTATCAATTCCAACAAACTTTGCTTGACTTGACCTTATACCTGCGCGCTTTTGACAATGGAGCTTAGCGTTTCGAGTAATGGTGTCCCCGTCCTCCCTACTTTACATGCATTCTTGTGATTTATTCACCTATTTCAGAAAATCCCTATTGTTGCTTTGTGGGCATATATTTTATGAATGGAATAATGGTCGCAGAAGAGAGCACAAACAAGAGTGCCAAGCATTCACAATCAAATCCACTAGCATACACAGCTCTTAACATGTAAGCGAAAAGTATGCGGTGTAAATCATATTATCATTCTTCACCATATGTGTAGAACTAGCGTAACATCTTATAGTGTGTATCTATTGTCAGGCCATGTCAACAAATTCATCACTTGGATGGCATATAAAAATCATCATTTCAACTGATTCATCGTATAATACACTTTTGTCATCAACTATGTATATTTCCTGTGGGATTGATGAATGCCGAAAAATTGGTTGAAATAGGGTCAGTGTGAAATAAGGTTTCCACCTCGCATTATTGACTGACACGGCTATAATTCAATTTGAATGATGCGATAAAGGACGTGGTCAAATCTCATTTCTAGTAAGATATTGCCATTCATTTATCTCTTCGTTTTGCCCATTCAGATTTAAGTGTATGCGTCCAAATGTGTCTTGGAATCGCATGACAATGAAAACAATCCAATTTCAGCCCAACTTAAGATTAGAAGCACACGAGCAAACTACAATATCCACTGGGCTCTACTCCTTTTCTAAAGAACGTTGGTTCACAAAAATCCTGAATGAATGAACTTTTGTGGTCAGCTACTGCTACTACACTTCACTTCATTGATTAACAAGGAAGGACACATGTAATCCTATGGCTTTTCTCGTGTCATCCCATAAAAGCCGAAAAGCTTAATCTTATTTTGGTACCTTTGCATCTTCTGTAATTATACTATGACATGCCTGTTTTACTCGTTGATGTGTAATTGCCAGCAGCATTCCAGGGTAATTCAAGCATACATCCTACAAAACGATTATATATCTGTCACATAATAAAATTGGGTTCTTTTGCTACGCCGCAGATAATTGCTCACTCACAAATAAAAGTTAGCTAAAAACGTTATTTGTTTGGATTCTCCATTCTCTGTGCCAATGACTTACTTATTTTTAGGGTCACAAAAACAGGAGAAAGTACACATGCTAAAATATTATACAGTTTACAACTTTTCCGTGGTTGTTTTTAACATTTACGATGAATCTAATTCTAGAACGTTTTTAGGAAGCTCATGAAATGCATTGAATACAAAGGGGTTTCAACTTTCCTGCTCTGATAAAACATTCTGTTTTGTTCAATATTCTTACAACAAAGTTTGGTTTATATCTGAGACAATTTTTGCTCACGTCATAACAATACCTGGTACGTGTACCTTATAATATTACTAAGAAAAACCATTCGATTTCTCTCTCCTGCATTAATTTAGGCTTTAGATTGATTTCATCTGCTGGTGACAAAAAGGAAAACAAGTTTGCAGATATAGTGTGTACGTGCTCAACACTTTCATAATTGATGTTTACATTACAAGCATTCTTTTGTTGTTTATATTTCCTCAAATTCAATTAGGAAACAATTACGATGTGAAATTACCTAAAATAACTAGATTCAAATTGTATGTTAACTAAAAGTAAACCAGAATCAGATATTATTATCAGTTGATTACCATGCATAACCCAAGTGCTGACATTTTTCTAAACATCAGTTACTAACAGTTGTATGAAAACGTATTGAAAGGTGAAGAAACTCCATTTTAGTTAACCATGATAAGAAACGAGTGCAAATTGTTGGGGAACTGATAACTTGCTAATCTCAACTAATTTACGTCTTATGCAAATTTGCTTACGCAACTGGAGCCTGCGATTGGATTTTACTGATACTTATTTGCTGACGTTATATAGCAGGAGCGTCGAACGCATGGATCACGCCACCTTCAAGTGTGAAAGCACTTCAGTCTGAATCGGAATGCAATGCAAATGAAGCACGTATTCCCAAAGTGGACTTGGAAAATGTGTATAAATATACTAATACGCTAATAACTAGTTTTAGATTGAAATATAAGGTCGACTTACCTTGATGATTAACTTTTCTGGCGACTGGCTTGCACCGCATGATTATCGGATGAGTCAACGCTGAGTAGAGTGCAGACACTATTCCATACGAAGGGTCTGGTTGTGCATACGCTGTTGATAGCCGGAGAAAGTTTATAGAAACTCTTCAACTGTTTTTGAGATATAACGACACTGGAAATTCTTAATTGAATTGTTCAATTAAATATCCTCTTTGTTCACAATTATTTTTATAGCTAATCAGCTTTATTTTGCACTGCAAGTAGTATTAAACACAAAGCCAAAGTGATTGACTCTGATTTAAAACTTCACTGTTAGTTAAATTCGCAATATTAGCAGTTTTATAAACTTTGTGTGCAAATATGATGGAACTACAATTTGTCTATTGTTTTTACTCAATTAGTTGTCTTTTGACTTTTTATGATTCGTATAACTTTCTATTTTATAGAAACTGGAAAATTAAATGATTGAAGATTTGCAGATTCTTCATTACTGTCTATTCGTCCAAAACGAAACAATGGGATGAGATAAATATGTTGATATATTTTGGGGGAATGAGAGGCTTTGTGCATATAGTGGTGCGCGATGGATAATGATTGCTCTTAGATGAGTGCGTGAGAGTGAATGAGGAGTAGTGCTGAGATTCATCGGCACATTACATGCAGATATTCTCCATATCCACATGATATGATAGGGACAGTGCGAGAAGGCAAACGTAATGTTGAGCAAGAGACATACGGAAAGAGCAAGTAGTAAACAGAAGTAGTCAGGACAAACGACCAAGTTCACAGTTCCTCAAACACAATGGTTCACTTTATCGCTGGCAAAAGCTCACTCGCACCCTATACTGTCGTCGTAATAAAATGTTTTGGGTTGCTCTTGTTTAATATAACCCCAGAGCTCTACGGCGAACGACGATGATTGGAACCATATGGATCTAACATGTTACACAACGAGTAGATGATATTATACGTGTATTAGTGGACGGATCAGGATATAAACCCAAAGAGGCAGATATGCATGTTAAAGGACGACTTGTTTGTTAAATACACGAGCCTTTCCAGTCTGAGCTTTAAGTTCTATATATCAGTTGTATTGAATATCAGCTTGCAATTGCTTTACGGTATTATTGCTTTTGCTGTCTTGTCTTGTAGCTCAGTCAGCGCAGCAATGTAGTAGTAGTAGTAGTAGGTAGTAATAATATACAGTTTTTGGGTGGCATGCCAAGTGTACGCTCAATCTTATTCACGTCTCTCTATCTCTTTCCAGATTACACGTAAACCAGATATATACAGGAGCTCTGGTGGGTAGAGAAACGCAGATATATAACAATTCGTTTTTGAGGATAACGAGCATTCATTCATGGAAAGGCATTCTCACTTGGGTCGATGATGTTGTTATGTATCTAATGCTTGAGTATCTCTCCTCCGTATCTTTACAATTCTATATGTATCTGTGCATGTTTTGCTTCCTGGATAACCATCCGTAAGAAGACGAGGCAGGAGAAGAGCTGAGAGTGAAGATTGTTAAAGCAAAGGATGGGCGCAGTTCCCGCAGAATGGACATTGGGATTGGGGATGACTCTGGGATGGGACCCGCCTTCTTCCCTCCTCATCACCAATCCCTATCCTATCTGTCCAATCCATATATCTGTCCAAATATTATATTTTCTCTATCTCTTCCACGACGTCTTCGTTCTCGTCTTCTCCTTTCTTTTCGTTTTACCCTAAACTGGTGTTCTCTCTCTCTCTGTATATAACACACAGATCTTTTCTTCTCAACTTTCTTCACTACCAAGCAACTTTGTTACTTGACAAAGTTACTAGGTATTATCATTCTTTCTCTTCTCTCTCTCGTCTGTATTTCCAGAGCTTCAATATTTTTTTCTTCCTTTTTTCTTCTTTACACGAGGCACCCTACCAACTCCGTGGATCGAACAAAAGGCTCCTCTTCGATGTGACAGACAAACTTCCTTTTATTCAATATCTCCCACTTAGTCTCCCTAATGTTGTACTTGAGTTTAATAGACATGTCCTACCATTACTGTAAAATACGCTTCGTGCTACAGCACCGTTCTGAGGAAACTCACGGCGTGCTGATAATAATAGTCACCAGCTACCATAGGAGATCAACATAACCATAACATTGTTAGGAATGTAAAGTGTAGAAAGCACTTTTTGTGTCTAAGGTACATGTACATACTAGCAAGAAAAATGATTCTTCCTGAGGAGAAAGGGATTGCTCACGATCCTGATGGGAGAAAGAGAAAGTTATCTGAAAGACTTTTTAGTTGGAAAGCTTCATGTCAGTTGAAAATCTGGTGGAAGATATATATTCTCCAGAATCCTTTTATGAACGTAGCGAGTCCTCATTCTCCTCTACAAGAGAAAACTTTTTTGATACTTTTTCTTTCTTCTACACTCCACTCCTTGGCAAACTTTGAGATGAAATTGAAGTTATGTATTCTGCGAGTCCAAGTAAAAAGATATCAGCAGATAGCACGAGCACCCACTTGAATTCATCTGCTTTTTTACTATATAGCACTCTGCACATTGAGAATGTATCTATAAGACTGGGATTGCCTGCTGAGAGACTCGTTGCTTGGTGGAACAAGGACGGATTATCTAGCAGCTCCGTGATACTTCCTTCAGGCTATTGAGTAAAATTATGGATATTTTCCATCATCGCCAGAGTGAATGAAGAGAATACGTCTAACATTATGTGCTTTAGGGAGGCAGCGAGCAGGTTATGTCATTTTATTATTTCCTGAAACCAACGAGAAAAACTTTCTTTTCTTTCTTTCTTCGTCCTCAAGCAAAGTGAAACTGAGACGGGTGTTTGAAAGGCTAAGGAAAAAGTTCTGTTACCAATGGAATAACGTCAATAACGGCTCTATGCGTCTTCTTGCTGGCTAGTTAGAAACAAGTAGGAGTCAGCACTGGCTTTTTTATACTGAAGAAAAGCAGTCATTTTTACTTGGCCTGCTTCTTGCAAGCAAATTTAAGAACTGGCTTATAAAGAAATCCTTGCATTGTGTACTTAACAACAATGTGCATTGTATAATATACGTGTTCTATTATTAGAGAAAAACAAAAAAAATGCAATGAAAGATGCAAATCTCTAAATTTAAAACTGTAACAAAAGGTAGATTACAACAATATATTAGCTAAAAATAATAAAAGACACTTATTCAAAATTACTTTTGAATGTACTACAATAAAAATCTATGAATAAAAAGATAAACATGATAAATTCTGCAAAGGTGACAAGAAATAAAACGTTCAAAAAGTCCATTTAGTGTGTATAAGGATAGAAAAGGAACCATACAAAGTTAAATTCAGTTTGGAAAATGAAATATATGATAATAAATTTATATATGAGTTTAAGCTATAAATATCAATGGTTTTGTCATATTAGTATGTAAAACAAGTCGAATTTCATGTTGGACAGAGGCATTGTACAATTATTGTGGAACAAAGTATAAGGACAGTAAACAATTCAAGCACATAGTGGGTTTGATATACCTTCTTTCCCCCTCATTCAGAAAGTAATTTAGAGGAAGGAGAACACGTAAAATCTAGATTCTCTCCCACTCATTTCCCACACCCTCGTTGCAAAGTGTCAGAGAATTCAAAAAGGAAAGAGTAATGGGAGATGAACTGCATGTGCTGCACATCTACTTCTGCAGCATCCAAAATTGAAAACTTCTATTCAGATCAATAATACCGAGTCAAAACATTTTTTACTTTGATCTTCTAACCGATCAGTGTAAATTTCTCGCGCAAGAGAGGATGCAAGCAGGAACATATTATTTTGCTAACATCGTTCCTGTCATTTACATGCTTACGTGGATTAACATTATATTTCATTCACGCTTACCGTTTTTATAACAAATGTTGTTTGAATATTGATTGTGCGTTCTTTTAGTGTCACCCAATGCACCGAGTGTTGGAAAGGACCACAAAGCTCTTGTTGGTATTACGACTAATCGATAAATTTTGAAACAATGATACGAAAAAAACTTAATAAAATCCCTAAGGTATACTCAAGGTCATTTACTAATTGGGGCAACCTGCCTATATATTTACTATTAACGACTTCCTTTCCGAACATTGAATTTCTGTTTTGGCAGCTCAACATTTGGTAAGGTAGAAGGTAAGATAGTTGAATTGTCCCAAAATAAAAGTCCAATCATTCTTTCATGAAGGTTTCTTGTTTTAATAGAATTACTGTCGAAAGGAAAATTATAGATTTCAAATGTACCGTATCTGATTTTTTGCAATGGATTTGATGTACGAATACTGAGTTTTTATGATTATGTATTCCACTTATATTACTTTCAAAATTAGAAATAATTAGCATTAAGTCAGCAAGAAGATGGCTTCGAAAGGTGTGGGTTTACGTGCTACAAGAGAGAAGGGAAATTTTTCAGAGCACATGCATTTCCACATGCTGGAAATGTACAATATTAAGGCACATAAGGTGGAAGTAACACAAGTGAGGGCTTAGAAAGCAAAGACATAATATAATATGCGCAATTGACTTACTAAAGTAGAATACTGTTTGATACAGAGTTGATTTGGAAGGCTTCTGGATTTGCTACTATATTTCGTCGAATTATTGGTTCATTGATAATATATTTACGCAAAGATGTAGGTCAGTTATTTATTAAGCTTCAGACTTGATACCTGTTATTTTCTCACGAAATCAACCCATCAAATCACACGAAAGCGCAACAAATATATATTAGATCGGCATCGACAATATTTGTTCAAGAAAGATCGCAGGTTTGCATTCTATATGTCATAGACTAGCGTACAAGAGTAGGTAAGAGCCAAGTAGAGCATCTCTACAAATGTCGACATATAATATAACATATTATTCGACATATAAGTGCAAAACCTCTGCGGGCCATTGATTTCTGAGCAGCACCACTTATACCGAGAAATATACATAAGTGCTCTTTAATATTCTCATTCCCCTTTCATATTAAATCATTTCGATTGCCTTTCAACTTTGTTATCGTGGCTGATCCGGCAACCAGACCATAACGAATGAATGCAAGACGCAAGTCGGATACCTTTGTCTAATATGCAGATGATAGGTTTATCCTTTTTGCCCTAATCAAAAATTCGTGCTGTTCTTCACCCTGATTGAAAAAAATTAAAATATCAATCGAAGGTTAGGTTTTAATGCACCTTCATCAAATGACATGCATATATGTTCGATTATCTTTCACACGTCGTATTGATTTTATGCAAATCGAACTTTGATGCAAATCAAATACGTGTGGGATGTGACGGGATGTTAAAGTATAGCCGTGTGAATGGTTACACCTCTCGTAGTAATGTTTGAATAAAATCAACTATTAAAAAACATGATTATTATTACAAATGCATCTGATCAATTAAATTAGGGTGAGTTGTAATGAAATCCAGCATCGAACCATCTTCATTTACCAACTTTTTAATATGCATGCTGATTCAGACAGGAATTTGTAACCAGAAATATGAGAACAAGAACGGACGATTTTGCTATTTGCATATCTAATTGCAATCAACCATTGACTCTAAACTGATCAAATGTTCAGCTTTTTCTGTTGTCTGTCTTCTACATACTTTTCTGTCGAGTACATCAATTCACGGATCTCAATAATTTGTAAATGAAAGAGCAGTGCTAATTCTTCATAAATCAGATTGCATCAAAGATTTGGGTTAATCTGATTGACATCGATATGTTTTTCTGTGTGCATTTCAATGTAACATAAGTACAAGTGTAAAGTATTTATGATAGTCTTGGTCGACCTTTTTGTTCATTATGTTATAAGTTGTTTATGAAGCCATTTGTGATGTATTGTAATATGTAATACGTTCCAAGGCATGAGAATATCGAGTTTTAAGACAATAATAAAGTTTTGTTTTTTGATACTTGGTTAAAAATGACAGTGGTATAACATGCTCCCATTTAACCAAGGCTCAAGATGATCCATCAATGTATGTATATCCTCATATTTATTTCATTTCTGTTCCAACAAGCAGTTGAAATAAACACAAGTTAAGTTGGGTGAGAATGAAGCTAGGAAGCTAGCATGTAAGGTTGACTAGATATTTTTCATACTTACTGTTGCATGTCGTAACACTCGTAACGCTACTTCCAGGTTTTGGGCTGTGTACGAGTACGATTCCCTATGAAACACGACTCCAACTCTGCTGGCGGCTCCATTGACTGTTAGCTATACATAAAGTAGGCCAGTGGTTATTCTAGCTTAGAAATTTAATAAAAAGTCAGCTATGATTGAAAGGTGATTTGTAATGATCATCTTGACAGACAGGAGGACCAAAGACATCTCCTTTTCAGACATGTAGGTTGGTGATGGCAGTAGTGGTCATTTTTCTAGAAATATTTTACAGAAATGTTTTTACAATTTTGTATGTGCATAATATGAGCAGCCTCAGTCTAAACTTCCGAAAAGAACCTCAGCTTAATTCGTTTCTAAGAATTTGCTGTGAGCCAGGAAGCAATATTTTTTTACTAAATATCTAAAAACTCCTCTAAACTCACGTGGTTCCTTGAATCTTGTTCGTATCGAACTAAAGGTTATAAATTTCAAAATTTTAGTTTCTTCTCTTTCTCGGTAAAGCTCAAAGTATTGGATTTATTCGTTTCGTAAAATTCATCTAAAGGTATCATACATGCCTCGTATATTTGTGCTTAAACCTAATATAGAAATAAAGATGAACTGAGACGTGAAATTTGAGTACACAAATATCATGAAACACGGAACGTTGGAGTAGTCAAACTTGATATTGCATTTGAGTTTTTCCTTTTCATTTCCATCCTCATTTCGATTGAGAAGCTACTTTAGATGTAAAAAATGTTTTTGAAGAAGAGAGAGAGAGAGAGAAGGCTCTAATAATATTATTTTTACGTTACCGATGTACATAATATTTGATGTTCTTGAGCTTCTGTTCCATCCTTCATGGGTTTATCCTTATCCTATCTCTGGGTTTGAGCTTGCAGGCAGTTGAAAAGGAATGGAGAGAGAGGAAAGTGAGACTGTGAGAGCTACAACTTGACTCTTTCGGTCGGTTTAACTTTGCTTTAGCTTTGGTCTAGGGCCTTTCGTTTCGGTTGACTGGGGAGTTGAGAGATCTTCTTGTGTTATGTAATATCATATTGGATGTGTAATGTGAAAGTAATATCTTTTTTCGTTCTTCTCAATGTCGACTCAAATGATATGATATTATGATATGAACAGAGAGCAGGGGAAGTTTTAATAAAGCATAATATACGTAACGTAGTGGAGAGGAGAGAGAGGTAAACGGTTGGATTAACTTGATTTTCTGGTAAATTGGCTCTTGCCATAAAAACCACAAGAGCAATTTGAGACGAAGGGACGGAATCTCCATTGTTTTTTATGAACCATTTGCCTCTTCACAATATTGATTTTTTCATCTTTCTCTTTACTAACATAATATATAAAAATACATCTGGAAAAAATCATCGTGGCTTCACTTACTTCTGCTTTGACTTTACCATACGTCGCAGTATTTCTTTCTGTTGTCCTCACTCCACAATTTTCTTTTAATATCATGTCAATTTCTCCACTGGACAGTAAGAAAAAATTGCCAGTGGATGTTGCTTCTGATCCTTGCTTAGATAACATGTAGCATACTTTTTGTAGAATTCCCCTACTGGAAAATGTGGCTCGGGTGCATAAGATGTGACTGTTTTCGGATGACTGGCCGAGTGCCCACTACAGGCATTTAGATCAAGTTCTTGACTACTCAGCTGGAACATGAAAAGCTTAGCAGCATTCGCTGACAGAGAAAGCAAAAGAAAGCTCAGGACAGGGCTTTATGGATCAGAAGATTTTGTAGGGTACAGAATTTCAATATGCTGGAAAAAATATGCGACCGTTAGCAGTATGGGAAAATTCAACAAGAAAAAATATATAACAACTCCTTACAAAGGGGTGTCCTACGGAGAGCAGATGACGCAAAATCAGGATAGCTAGAGTATAAAATTTTGAGATTTTACACAGCATATTATACCAGTCCATACCAAACTCTCCCAGTCTCGTCCAAAGGACACGGAACGTCATTGGATTTCAGCTGTAAGAAGGGAGGGATGTGCATATCATACAATAGATATGATAGTAAGTCGCATCAGCGCATCCTTTTCTGACGTAGGCGGAGGGGATGAGCTTATTTTCTTGTGCAGACCGACCCAGCTTCGTACCAAAGCGAAGCATATTATTGTATAATGCTGCCTTGCTGAGTCGTTGAGAGTCTTACTTTGAGCATGCAGTTAGCTTGGTTGTAGCATTTATTACAATATACATAAACATAAAAGCCAACTCTTGCTGTTGATAGTTCTAAATGGATTCTAAAATGAATGTTTTTGATTGGTATAAGATACCGGTGACGGTGGTTTATTTAGAAAGATTAATGCCGATTCAAATGCACATTCTGTTCATTGGTCATCCAAGCAAAAAAAAAAACAGAAAGATTCCAACAAACTCTTTTAAAATGTATTTGGTTCAGTAAAATATGACTGCACAGACGTAGCTAATCTGCATTTAATAAAACTTTAGTGAAAATGCTGTATGGTATCAGGTTTACTTGTATAATTAGCTTACCTCATAGTATCAATCATGCTTATCCCATCCCATTAATGTTTTTTAGACCTGCAAAATATGAAATTGCATTCATGGACAGACAAACGCAGAGCACCAATATATTATGAAAGGACTTCCGCTTCGTAATAAGCGGGTAGTGAAACTGATTGTCATATAGTAAGTAAATGACAAACGGATGTCGTTTCGTACGACTTCCTTGTGCGAAAGTCATTATAAAAAGATTGATTACGACCTGATTTTATCTTTATGAAATTGGTGCAGCGTACGTGAAGCAGATTATACGTAAGTACAAAATCGTAAGACCACGTTGTTAGTCACCGATGAAGTGTGCAATGTTTAAAAGACATCATATATGAATCAAATATATGTAATGTATTCTATTCTAGCGAATTGGTGAAACATAGGTTATATCTAGTAAATCATATTTCGTGGCTCCAGCTACTTGGAGAGCTGAGTCTACAACGATTCCTTTTTCCGTTCCAAATATTTGGAATCAGCCAGCTTGGTCAGTTCATTTCACGTTGTACACACGTGTTTGATTTACAGAAGACAAACCATGATTAGAGACAACACAAGTCAGCCACCTACTTCTCTGTTCACTTTACATGCTTCTTGTATTTGGCGAGTTTGGACTGCCCGTCTGTTGGATGTATGGATATAATATGTATACCTGCTCATACTCATGCTTATATAACAGTTTTACCTTCTATTCAGGAAACAAGGGAAATATCCTACATATCGTAAATGATGTGATATGAAGCTTTGACTCTGTTTTACTTTCAAAGCACTTTGCTGTGAAATATTGAATGTTCAGATGTTCAACAAAAGGCAACAACTTCGTTTAGAACTGTTTAACTGATTTATTTTAAAAAATAAATTGAATTAGATTTACTTAATTTTAAGCTTAAAATACAACATAATCCCAGTTGCCGTTTAATTTAAAGCTTTGAGAGAGATGATGAAATATTAGTTGCTTTTGGGTTGCAAAAATATAATACGTTAGAGTACCTTTTAGAAGTGCAAATTAGAAGAAACATCTTTTTAGTGTGCTGCTGTAACGCAACATGAGAGAGTAGCAAAAGCCTTGGTTATCCTGTACCTGTATCATATCATTGGCTAAGATGAGAGATTCATTTGACTGCGGTGGGTATGAGTTTCATCATATAGTCAGCATCCATGAAGGAGCAACGATCGGGCATACTTTCCATTTAGCATCGTGTCTGCTCTTCTCTTCCCAGGCGAAGCCTTGGAAATCGATCCAAATCCCGGAATTTGTAGAATCCCTACTGTCACAGCTAAAGGTTTGCTTAATTAATATTTCGTCATTGTCAACGGACTCCATTCTGCTTCTGTCATATCATCCATTTCTGAGCACGAAGTTTTCCTCAACTTTAGGAGGTACACGAATGAGAAGTGAACGAAAAGTATGCATGTCCGTATTTATGTAGTAAGCAGCAAGATATATATAATTCCTTAGTGTTATACCGAGTTAGTTTTCCGAGTGATGTGATGCATAGACAAGCACCTCGAAATTAACTCTTTTCATTTGAAGATAAGGGAAAAGTTTTATGGAAGCACGGTCAAATATAAATATATATAAATTGCCACAAAGACTTCATGACGTGTGTCAGAGCGTGTGCGAGTATGTAGTATAATATGCTATGCAGGTATCTCGTATCATTTCATGATTCCTTTCCAAGACATGAAGTCGAAGGAGAGGAAGTTAATTTCATTTTCAAGTAAATGGATGTAGGATTGTCTACGGGTGGATAAGCAATAGATTACAATGTGTGCATATTACACGACGATGCTTTCCCCTTTTAACCCCTCCCGACACAGCGGTCTATTGAAAGCAGATAAAAGCAACTGCTTAATGAGGGAAGCAATGTGATTTATAGGTGAGCACTTGATGAGAAGATGTCGTGATTGTGTATACAATAAAGGCGAGTAGAGGTTAGGCGATAAAAATTCGGTCACGCAGAACCCATACATATTATCCAAAATCCTCTTTCTTTCTCCATTTGCTATAGTTTTATATAAACATGCATGTTATATACAGAGCCACGCTTTTTAGGATAGAAAGAAAACGGTAGTTACATATTATTACGCTGCCCCCTTCATGATATATAACCAACGTAATATTGCAACTCACACAATACGACGTAATATATAACATACCTATTGTCCGGCCCCGTTAATAAAGGGAAGCGCAGAAGAAAAGCTCGTTCTCTTCCGAAATATGACTTTTATTCACAGTGGAATACCGGGAAATGAAGAGCCGAGCTCATTGCTTCAAGTCATAAAGGGAACTGATTTATCTTCAGGATAAGAAACGTTGGCACGCAAAAATTTTTGGCCATGTTCTCGTTCTAAATAGCTTGAATACTACTTTCATAATAATAATAATAGAATACAACAACGAAACGGTTCCTCTTTCACTTTCTCTCAACTTGTATTTTCCATTGAAATACACACATCGTCTTCTCCTTCACTTTACACACAGACGGTGGTATCGTGAAATGATATAATGGTACTCCTCACAGACGTAATCGTTCTACAAGCTCCTCGGGATTCGGGTATTTAGGTGGAAAAATCATATTACATGGTGCTTGTACATTTTAACAGTAATGTAATATGTGAATATAGATCAATGCAGAGAAAACAAAGAGAGGGAGAGAGAGAGAGCTCCTTCCCCCTTTTACTTTAGCTGCTATTGCAATAATATACATTTTCAGTGGATGACTTTCACACATGCAATGAGCCCATTTGCCCATGACGATTATGACAAATGCCCATCGCTTCTTATCAACCGTCCATGGCTTCCGGTCTCATCGAGAGTTCTTAATATTACGCAAAGTATTATAGAGTCAAGTGAAGTCAGTGGTCTGTACAGACTACATGGTATTTGTGGCTACCAACCAACAACAAAACATACTCCCAAAAACTAACCTGTCATGGGAAGGGCATTATTATGTATTCCTTTTTCTTCATATAATTCCGGGGTATTCCAATCCATCCATTTCACTCCTACTGCCCCGTCTTAATGTTCACTCTTTTATTTAATACTCGTGTTCCATCCACAACAGTTGAAAGTATGCACATTCCTTCAAGTCATTGTGCTCCACTTAAAGTAGTTGCCACTTTCATTTATTTCGGTGCGCTACTTACTTTTTCCTTAACGATTTCGTGCAATCTCACAAAACCAAACTGAAATTTGCAAGACGGATGTACTTGCTGGGTTGAATTGTAAACACTGTGTAGTGGAGCGACGACTACAGGTAACATAATATTAAGGATAGATGGATGATGGCATATAGCAGATGGATGGAGAGGATTTTCATAAAAGCCAATTTATCCCTTCAAGCAAACACAACACCATTACACAACTAGGACTTAATGACCAGGTAGGAAAAAGACTTCCACAGAAATGGAAGCATGCATGTCTTGAGCAAGTTATGTGATATTAGGTCACAACTTAAGCAGGTAGTTAGTTTTAAATACCATTCCCCAACCAACTGTAAATTAGATACTTATCTGTACATATCTCCACAATTTTCTATATACTTCCCACTACATTTTATTACATACACACCTAGTACAAACATGTGTATCTCCGTGTCCATAATGCTGATAACTTGTCAACTGAAATGCTGAATTGTAAAAGCTTCTCCTTTCTCTCTCTTTCTCTCTCCTTGCATTTATTTCGCTTGTGGCAAAACTCATTTTCTTCCTCTCGTGTCTTTAGCTTTCGAACAGAAAGCTTTTTTTTCTGACAACCTCAAATTGGGCAACAACTAACATGTGTGATTCATGATAAATACATTTCCAAGAACATGCTCTCAATGTTTTTAACTTTAAGCGTATCGTCTCAGGGTATCTTAATCCTCCTACTGACCTCTCATTATTAATGGATGGATGGATTAAAAAGTATGATAAACAGTAACAATATCTGAAATTCGCTTAATTTGTAGCTTTAAATGAGTAAGTCAATGTTAATACATTTATATTCAATGAGTAGCCCAATGATTGAAACTTTTACGCAGCAGTGTAATTTTAGAATAATCATGAGATATGGCTTTGTGAAGTTTCGAAACACATTTAGCAACACCCAATCCAATTTTTATGGTGACATTCACAAAGCGCCCGATCGTTTTCTTTAGGCTTATCGTCAGTGGCAAGGCAAATGTGAAAGAAGGCTATCCAAATCCAGTATTATCCAGACATTTCTAAGAAAACAAAGGAACTGGAGGAGAGCAAGAGGGGCAACCTAAAACGCTAAAGTTTGACCAAATAGTTTATACCTGCCATCTACCCAACGTTGGAAAGGCTTTTCAGACTTTTCTTTTCTGTAAAATAAATGCATTTTTTGCATATTGCTTATGTACGTTCAATATATGCATATAAGAATTTTATATATCGTTAGGTACATTCTTAGCTCTTATGGGTTTTGTGTATCTCGTCAAAACGTATATTGCTCCTGCATCTGCATCCTGGAGCTACAAACAAACAAATCTTGAGCGAGTAAACAGATGATGATACTCGTGAACTTGAATTTTGTCTTTTTAATGTGCATTTAACAAATTTATTTTTAAAAGAGTGACGATTTCGTGTTTAGGGTTAGTTGTGTTAGTTAAGTAGATAGTTAGTTGATTGTTACAGAAGTGCACTGTTAATAGGCGCATTTATTAATTGCTCTAAGTAAAGCCTTAAAATATAATTAAATAGTCGGTAAGTTGAAACATTTGAGCAGATAAAAGTACTACTTGACTGATGTTGATGATGGGCAAAGCTTGAAAATTTTACGAACCTACTTGTATCTTCTTTAGAAAAATGTATAATGGAATCGGTCTACAAACTCCAAGAGGAAGTGGTACGAACGGTTATGTCACCAGAAACTTATCAGCGGTAAGGAAGACGAAAGAGAAGGTTCCGGAGTACAAAACCAAGGAAGACGCAGCCGTTAGACCGTACGATGCTGAACTCATTGAACATGAGCGTCGCCGGCAGGCTGAGGTGAAAATTACAGATAATTAAAAAGATTGGTTTATCATGTCACGTGAGCCGGTATTGTTATCTTTACTAAACCATCCGCATTAAAAAATTTCAGGTCCGATGTATGGAGCTCAGAGAGCTGTTGGAGGAGCAGGAAATACCTGAGGCAGAGATTGATGAGAAAGTAAACGCCTTCCGAGCCAAGCTCCTGGCAGAAAAGAAATTATCAGTTGCAAAGGACGCCTCCGGAAGAGCATTGTAAGTGCATTATTTCAAAGTTATGCTTTGTCTTTTTAACATTTAGGAATAATACAAATTAATATCGCGTCAAAAGGTCAAAGATATTCGAGTTGCATTAAGTATTTGCATTTATTACTTTAAACATGAGGACGGGAACGGAGGTAAAGTAAATAGTCTCATTTTACGTAATATTTTTCTACTCTTTGTATTCTATCGTATGTACGTAAATAGTAATTTTAATGAAGATTAGCAGCTAACTTTGAGGAAAAGAAGCAATAAGTTTAATTTCAAATTCGATTTCAATAGTTTTATTGAGTGTTCGCTTCAAATGCATTTGCCTGAGTGAGAAGGAGAAGGCAAAAGCAGACAAATGGAAGACTCCATGTCACATCATTACTTGAGTTGTTGTGCATCGTCTTTTATTAGTCCATATTTTAAAAATTAGCCAAAACAGCACCAAGAAATTGTCTAAAACCATATCCTGGAGCAACAGAAATACAATGAAAGTCCATTACGGTATTCGTTTGTAGTTGGCTACTTAGCTCGCATCATTTCAACAGGGAACATGAACTTGAACAAGTGTAAATAGTAAATTATATCTAACTACACGCTAAATAGCCGGAGCAAATTTTCTCATGGTTAGCGAATTGGTCCATAAAAACTTTACGTAACTGGTAAGGGTTTGCATTAGCCGCACATGTGCACATGCCGCACATTAGTTTTTGATGTTAGCTGTTTGTATTGTATGCATTTTAACACGAATAGATCATGATTCGTTAAAACGGAAGCGGAATTTAGTAATTTTGTAGGTGAGCACTTTAGTATATATACATTTAAATAATAGGCTTCATTTGTACATCCGTATATCCGTTGAGAGGGAGAGGCTTAAAATTATGCATAATTCTGGCTGTTCATCCACTTTTCGCATAATCCCGAAGACCTTGTGTTGTATCCGAATAAGTATTGATCCGTTGGTGAAGCTCAAATGTTGGAAGGGAATGGGAAACTTTACAGCTATTTCATGTTCAGTGCGTCGTTGGTTGCTCAGTGGGGTGGGTAAGTGTAGGAGTATGGGATAGTATAGTAGCTGTAGCATTATTTCATTCCTTCCTTGTTGTGCAGCTCTGGGAAAGTTCTGTGTTGCTGGATGCTGCCACAGATCTGTGGATACAGATTTCGTGGTTAGGGATTTCTCTAGGGTGAAAGAAGCTGGATAGCTTCTCTGTAATGGGGTGAGCTCTTTTCCTTTACATCTTACATGATTTCTTGAGAGCGTTCGTATTGATTTTCTCCTGGGGCATCACCGCTTGCTCTAGAGTTGCTTGCATTATTGATCAGTCGCATTAATAATGCAAACGCTATTTTAATTTGTAGCATTTTCATTTCCAACGGATCAGTTCACCACTAAACGGATTACAGTGGCGTAGATTACATTTCGCAATAATTGTTGAAAGATTAGAAACATGTATAACTAAAGTCTAAAGGCTAGTTTGATTCGCAGAAAAGAAAAGGTTTCCCATTTTACGCAGTCACATTGGCTTCCCAAAATAGGGAGAAAAAAATAACCAAGCTTTACAATCAAATGTGCAACTTGAATCAGTGCGCAGTTCGTTAGCATGTTAGAAGCACATTCCTCTGAAATTACCGCAGTGCGGTGAAATTATGAAAGAACGGGAAATGTAAATATTAGATTAACGAGTTGTAATCACGTCTTCCAAATGATTTAAACTCAACATTAGTTAGGCCATGTAACGAAGTCTTCCAGTTGATGTAACATCAACATAATTAGTTAAGCTAATATAAGAAATGTAACAAAAGTCTTCCATTTACTTCTGTAACACAGTCTTCCATAAAATGTCTTCCGACAGCAATCCTGTAGAAAAATTAGGAGCTAAGGTATCCGAGTATGATGTACATAGCTGTACTATTAGTGTAGAGAAAGTTGATGAATGTAAAATAGAAGTTTCGAGAGATGGGCAGGCAAAGAGCCCTTGCAGTTTAGTAGAAGCGGATAGAGCACAGGAAGAAGAGCCAAAGAGCTGCTCTCGGGCAAATCAAAAGAAAATTGCCAAGACCATCGTGAATAAAACAAGAAGGCTTACATCCGGAAAGGTCAGCTCAGCTCATAAAAATCGATGTGTTGACGAAAAACTCAAAAATGTTCATAGGAGTAGCGCTGCTAGTGGTAGGATTGCGAAGAAGGTTTTGATATTGCCAATAAGTACCAGTGCAAGTGACTGCAATAGAAATAGAAACAGGAGCAGGGAACATCCATGTCACTATAAACGGTCGCATCATAGACATTCTCATGCCTATCATCATACCGGAAATCGAGTTATTCTGATTGCAACTCCTTTATCGTGTTGTTGTTGTTGTCAGCGTAAGAAAAGGTGATAGGCACGCTCAGACTTTTTAATGTGACAATATTACCTAATCGTTGAATGTTTATAGTTATATTTGTTTTGTGTGAGTATTAAATGGAATGTTTAATGTGTTCATCAGGGTGAAAGATAGTCATGAACTTTCTATGGCACAAGAAAGCAAAAATGAACGGGCAAAGGATGCATTTGGGATACGTACGGATTTCATTCCTGGCTCATCATTTGAAGCCAAGCAGACATCAGAAAAGTCGGCAGCATCAACTTCTTCCAAGGTTATTACCATAATTTTCTTTATAACATTTAATGTAAACATTTAAAAAATGCAAATTATAATCATACATTATTTGATATCATTTCATTTGATGATTTATATATAATAATTTATAAGTTAAATTGAATGTATCTAATTAATTAATTGTACTGCAGGATACTACAACCGAACCATCGGCAGATGCGAAAGTGCCATCAAAGTCCGATGATAGGTCGAGGAAGCGAAAGAAATCGAAGAAAAGTAGTAAGCGATCATCTAGCTCAAGTTCTTCATCATCATCTTCTGATGAGGAAGAAAAACGTAAGAAGCGGAAGAAGGATAGAAAGAAGAAGTCAAAGAAGTCGCATCACCATAGGTAAATGCATGGGCCTTATAGTTGTGGATGGATGTGGGAGAAATATTACTTTTAAATTAACACATTACATAAAATTATTCCACTTTACTAAGCTAGTTTTTGTTGTTAACTTCAATTCATGACGCATCATGTAGCTAGATATCAGGTAAATCTTTGCTGTTCTATGTTACTTTCCATGTTGGTGTTCACGTTTAGTATCGTACTGAAAACGTGTAAATCTCATCTCATTTCTAATCTGAAATGAAACCCCAAGCCCTTTTCTCACTCTATAGATTTATATATATACCTGTACTTATGGTACGTAACGTGTTCTGTTGCTTATCTTAAGTCATCTGTGTTTAATTTGTATTATGAAAAGTAAAACCGTAGTAATATCGTCTTTTCCTTGTTCTTTGCCACCTTTCTCGGCATCATGCTGGCTACTTTAAATGAACTCATGGGTTAAAGTACACATTGGTAACCAAACCAGTTTATATTTTGACAATTTCCTGTAAGTTCACTCCAATTTTTATTTATTATACCAATTGTGTTAAGCAAAAATAACGAAAAGAACTCTTTTTTCTAATTAATTTGACCTCTGGAGAAGTCATCATGGGGAATAATGGAAGGTAAAACAAAGTGAATGTCTAGTCACTCACACAAACTCTTCCTAATTAAGCTTTTCGATAGGGTGTATTTGTTCTAGTGATGTACATGTACAAGAATACAGGCCAATGACGATGTTTCTGACTTCCTTCAGTCGTTTCGTTTTCCTATTACCTAACAAGTGTTAAAATTTTACCTACCTTGAAAGTGCTTTCCTACCGAAAGTTCGTTAGTTAAGTCATGGTTCGTTTCTTATGTGCCAGTACAAAATGGCAGCGAGACGTTGCCGCTACCCACACCTTTTTACCTTCTCGAAATTTTAACTCATTCACTTTAACAAAGTCGGAAGTTACGCTACATTATAGCTTTCCACGTTTACAACTTAATACGACGTCGTTTTTGCCATAATTTTCCGAGCGGAAAGCTTATTCTTGTCATTTACTTTAAAAAAAGTCCCAGGAATTTTGTTTCTGTGAACGAAAATCATTTTTGACTGGTTTTACAATAATTCTGTGTACTTTTTTATTCCTTAAATTCTGTGACTAATGAAATTTTTTTTGATATCTTAACAGGAGAGAAGAGGAAGGCTCCCCTGATGTTCGAAGGAGGTGAGTTGATTTTATCATTATGTACTAGTCTGGTATTCATATATTGTAATTAATTCTTAGTTCTTACATAGTACTTTGCATACATTACAGTAGGTTTAACCTTATCGATTTAAAAGTGAAAGTATAGTATTGCCCCCAAAAAACTTTTGTATGTATTGGGAATAATTTGTAACTATAAAAGATTTTTCATATTCTGTTTCTGTCATAGCTCTTCAACTTCCTGCAGTGAAGAATCTCATAATTCAAACCATCATCACCACGATGAATCAGATGATAATGGTGAAATAGTCACAAAATACTCTGTTGCAATATTAGACATTCCTAGTCATGGAGAAATATGCGCAAATACAATAGATTTGTCAGAACGATCTCACTCACCTGTAGATATTGTGGGAACTAGTCTCATTCCGGTTCTTCAAACCACTTCAGAATGTATTAGCATTCATAATACTCCAAATTCACAAAGATCATCTCGGAGCCCTTATTCCGAGAAAACTAGAAGTAATTCTGGTTCACAAGCCAGCAGTAGATCTAGGTCTCCCCATAGATCACCAAGTCGTTCTCCCTCAGTTACTAGAAGTGCACATTCATCTCTGTCTAGATCTTCCAGATCTACATCGTTTCATCGATCAAAGTCCCCTTCAGTTTCTAGTCGTTCACGCTCAAAGAGTTCATCTCGATCTCATTCAAAGTCTAGGTCTCGATCAAGAAGTAGTACTTCATCGGGCACCGCATCCACTGCATCTTCTCGGTCAGCTAGATCCATACCACGCAGGAGGGGTTCTCCCTCCTTTTTAGATAGGCGTCGTATTACCAGGTAATTTCATTACAACTAATTATTATCTTTTTATTTATATCGTTTCAGATCACGTCATCATAAGCACTGATCCGGCTTCTTATCTTCAGTTATTCCTTTGTTCGTTCCGCTCAGTTGCAACCTCGTTGCTATTTTATTTGTAAACTTTTAATCCTGATTATTTTAACTTTGTTTTTATGCTTACATAGATGTTCGGTTATGCTTAATTTGACTGAACGCACTTGATGACTTGATTATGTTTGTAATGTCGACAAGGAATATTTTATACGTTTACTATGCAGAAAAAGAATTTTGATTTAAAATATTGACTACTCTTGTTCATAATTATTTGTTTACCATTTTTGAAGAATAAAGTTTATTTTATTTTTATTATTGCAGCTTCATGCATCCTTTTGATTTTGTTTGTATTCTTAACGCATGACAATTTATAGCACCTATACTTTGATTGATTCTACACGCCTTCATTAAAAATGCTTTTTTAGTATTATAGAAATACGTCTATACATTTTTTTTGCAGAAATATCATGGTATTTTTTTATTTTTTGCTGCTAAACCTGATTGTGTGATTTTAATACTAATCCGTGTTCTGTGTGATTAACAATTTGTGTGTAGCGCACGGAAGAGACCTATTCCCTATAAACGAAGAAATGGATGTGAGTGGGATGTTTCTACAACATCTTCTGATGATTCATCCTAGCTCTTCCTTTACGATGCATGGATCAAATCAAGAGCAAGTATCAACAATTCGCAGCAGCAGTAGTAGTAACAATTTACTTATCTTACTAAGCTGATTTGACTCAAGTTCTCAGCTCTTACTTATTCGATAGCGATGACAAAAACGATTGTAGTTGTTTCTAGTGTATTTCAAAGAACGTCGTCATCGGTCATGGGTCATGGTCATATTTCCCGTGGTTTGACTTAGATTAAGAGATTGTTGGTTGTTTGTGATAATTTTGCATATTTTTGAATCTCATTCAACAGTTGACAGAAGCTGCTGCTTGCTTCAAATCAGGTCATACAAGTTGTGACAAACTAGCAGTTTCAGCATGACTGAGCAATGTATTACGGCAGTGAAATTATAAAGACCATTTCATAAACCACTCATGATAGCTAGAAGGTAGCATTACACTTGTTTGTTCCATGTTACATAAACAATTGCAGATTATTTTGTAATATGTATTTCTTTATTTTTGATATTATGGTTCTGTTTGGTGCTAATTAAATTTCATTTTTAGTGAAAGCATGGGAGTAACATAATATTATAGATATTGGTCTTGTTAACAGTTAGCAGAGACTGCAAGGAATATCTCAAATTACCCTCATTCGCAAATCCTCTACAAGTATGTTTCTGAACAGAACATACCAAGTCATTTTTACTTTATCTTTGCAATCATTTCATAGTAGTAATTTACTTATCGTTTATGTAAAAAAATAGGGACTAGATTTCATTTATTATTTTATTGGTCGAGGTTCATCAGTGATATAATATTGAATATGGCTCGCTAAATAAAACATGAAATTATTGATTTTGAAACATACTGCAACCGTCTAACTTGCTGACTTTCATCTCGAATCCTTCAAAATCAATGAGACCAGGACGAAATTGATTTTTGACAAAACTTGAACTGTTGTAAATGTGTGTATCAACAGATTTCTTTTCACTTAAAAACTGCATCAAATCTAGTCATTTTTAGAAAGCTTCATTTAAAACTTTGTGACCGATTACTGCGGTATCGCGTTTCTACTGACACAACTACTCACACCAATAGTATTGAATGTGCAGTATTGCTTTGTATTATGATATGCGTATTACACGTAATGCATATTATCAAGTTTTTCACCATGTTCAATGGATGACGGATACGGACGGTTATTTGTCGGCAACCAATCGGACATGGGACCTACTAAACAGTCAGTTATATTATATATTATATGCCAACTAGCTTATTTATGAATATGGATATCTTGTCACGTTTGTGTTATTTTTAATTTTACTTCGGAAAAAATAAAGACAAGTACCATTGCTAATTATCTCCTGCTCGCATCGTCAATTTTTCAGTTTTGAAAATCTTTACTTTACAACCTAACGCAGTCATTTATGAAGCTACCATTATTACATATAAAGTAATAAACTATACTCAACTTCGTTGAATCTATTTCTGCATATTCTCAGAATGTAGTTACTGAACAGCAAGACAAACCAAATGCATATAACGAAGAATATACAAGGATGAGGAAAAATCTTCAGTTCAAGGTCTCCAAAAACCACGTGCTCCTTGTAAATACATTCGACGCTGGTAAAATTAAGTACGCCCGACAAAAGCATAAACTCACAAATTTTTCTTCCTCGTCGTAATTAGCAAAGCAATAAAAAAAGTTGATTCATATAAAGATAATTCAAAGAAATGATCGAGGAGAACTGATCATATGTACAGCGGTTACCTGTACACTTACAATATAGAGTTCCTTATCTTGAACTGGCTAACCGGAGTAAACGCTGAGGCTACAGGTCGTAATTCAACAGTTTTTACAAAAAAGAACTTTACGCATAAATCCTCTCATGAAAAGATTTCGTTTGGCATGATTACTGTGGCTTGATGCTCCAGTCGAAGTTAAATGCATCGTACTTCATATGTCTTACGATGTATGCTGTCTTATGCACAGAAAGAAGCGTTGATGATGATGCAATGCACAATGCATAGCAATAATACAAACTAGTCATGATGATGTGGGCATGGATAAAAAGTAACAAAAAACAAGTTTCAGCAACCAACTGTTACGATACATGTAATGTTCATTTGTATTGTCAATATTATTATCTCTTCACAGAGCGATAAAAAGTGTTACTTTCTGCATGTGTTCAGCTGCAACAAGTTCACAAGCAAAATATTCACAAAAGGAAGGATTTTGCAGTCAACATTTCATTAATATCATCCTTTTAATTCAGAAAATTCAGCTTTCAGTGTCAAAAGTCACATTTCTCGCAAGCCCCTTCCTTCTTATTGAGAATTGAACTTAAAAAATTACAAATCTTGAAACTACATACATATAAATTACATTTCCAGCCACTATGAAAAAGCTACCAATTGTGTATCACAGCTTGGAACAAGTGGTGACATGTCTACGAAATTCCGAAGTAAGTTGCAATAAAAGCAAATACTCCATGTAGTAGTAGAGTTTGCATGGGTAAAGATTTCCCAATTTTCTATCATATCTGTTTTACAACCTCGAATGTGCATTGCAGATAGGAAGGACTTCAGAAGTAAACCAACTTCTCAAAGTATGCGCTACCGGAAGCAATGGAGTGTTAGATCCAAATACATTTTTGCCAAGATCTCGACCGATCTCCGTTGTAAAGCCAAAAATGCCCGTTATCGTTATTGAAGGGCTCGATGGAAGTGGTACGTTATTCCTTATTTAAGAACAAGCTTAGCAGTACCCCAAAATGATAACGGTATTATATGAAAAATTTAAGGCAAGACAAGAGTTTCTACTGCGTTGGTGAACAACTTGAGATTGGAAGTTCATCATACTCCTCCACAAAGAATAAAATTTTTGAAATCATATTTTGATGAACAAGAAGAGCCAATTCGGCGAGCTTATTACTCGTTAGGAAATTATTTGGCAGCTACTGATATTACTACATCCCAATTTCGTAATGGAATTGTGATAGACAGGTAAGGTTTTTGCTTCGCAGCTATTTGAAAGCAATTTGAGGAACTATTTATATGTCATGTCTTTAAAAGGTTTTGGCCATCAACTGCTGCTTATGCTATATCTCACGACGTTACATTAAAAAAGGGAAGCGTCGATCCGTCCATTTATAACTGGCCGTCCGATTTGCTGTGTCCAGATCTGGTTTTGTTTCTCATTGTCACCGAGGAAGTGCGAAGATACAGGCATGCGTACAGGAATACTACAAATACTCCAGAAGAACAGCTTCTTGCGAACAACAAGGAATTCCGAGAAAAGTATGGTATACAAATAATGACATAGTGGTATTTCGCATTTAGTCATACAATAAATAAATGTTTTTTTGCGTAGCCTAATTTTGAGCTATCGGAGCATCCGCGGTCCTCAACTGCAAGTGATTGATGCAAATGAAGATATAAAAATCGTCGAAAACAAAGTTTGCAATATGATGCTAACCCAGTTCCCAATTTTATGCAGGTACAAAGCTTTTAGCTTTTTTTTAATTCATGAATCTAAACGATTGGCATGTTTTACAAATTGCGAACGTGTGAATTAAAGCATCTTTTACTTCCCTTCTAGATCCAAGTCGACTTCCAGTTCAGCCGAAGGACAAGTTCGAGTATGACGAGTTGAATAGAATTATTTAGGATAGTTAGCATAATAAGCTATTTAATAATATGACGAAATACGTTTACATGCTGTCAGACAATCCCTTGTATATGATTCGATCATCATTGTCTTTATTATTAACGTACGAAATTTGCATTCAATGATTGTAACATGTAATTCAGTTTGTAGTAAAACGCACATAACGATTAAAATGAAAACAAAATTCATCTAAAACAATGAAAAACTTGTTAAAACATGTAGCTCTCTTTACGAACTAGAAACACGGTCGAATTTGTTACTAAGAATTACATGGACTACTACTTACCATCATCATAAACATTTTTGTATATTATGTTTGTAGTAGTATTGCAGCCTAATACAAGGATTAAGGATCAAGCATTGTAAGTATATTTATTAACTGACAAGATATTCATTATGCTCCACCCGGAGTCTTTGGTATCGACATTATTACACGCGTATATGAAAAGTCAGATCTTTCGAATCTGTCGCTGTTTGGATAGCGCAAAGTATTATTACTAGTTATAAATATCTGGATCAGAAGATCATCATTCATATCATTAATTTTTTATAAATCGTCCCATTGATCCTAATTTTAAGTCACAAGTAATCGTACAAGCTTTAAAATCCACCAAACTGCATGATTGACTTTGACCGAGTCTACAAATGAATGCAGGTGTAGTTACGAAAAATCATAAAAATTGGCCTTATACAAAATTATTGTTATCTACAATGCATCACATTAGGTACCAATGTATTGAAAGCATAATAAAATTGAAAACTACGCGTGATGTATCATTTATGGTTATTTAAAATGGTCAAATAATAACAGAGTTTTTCGTAAACGTCTGCGTATAATACATTAGTACTCTAAATCTATGTTTGTCTGTCCAATACATAATAATAATAATATTCGCTAGACGTATGGCGTATTCACAGACTAAACTACAGTACATGACAGATACATGTAACGTATCCGGAAAGTTACTCGCTCTTGGTGTAAGCGGAGAACCAGAACAGATAAAACAAGATCATTAGTAAAATATTGAAATCAGTACAGATTAATTTTCTGGGTGATCGGTGTCCTACACATATGACAAGTTGAGAGGGCATCCGCACAACGTTCGCACGCTCCATGTCCGCATAAGAATGCAATATTTCGTCTTCTTTCCATGCATATTGAGCAACAGTATGTCTCTTCAATTTCGGCAAACTTGTTTTCTAAATATCGAAGTCGTTCGGCACTTGGAGTAGTAGTTGTTGTTGTTGTTCCAGTTCTACAGTTCGGGCTAATTACAGCTCCTTGACAGGATACCTTCCTGAGTATTGGCTGATGGCAATTAAGACACTTTTTCATTCGAACACAACACTCGTCACAAACGATTTGATGTCCACATGGTTCAAATAAAATTAGTTCCATCACTTCCGAGCATAATAAACATTCCCCTGTTTTCGGGAGAGGTCTTGATGTAGACAAAGTTGTATTGGGAGAAGCATTACTACGTCCCGATGATCCGTCCTCCAACCTTACCGATCTTCTTCTAAAAATGACGCGAATAAAGCCGGTTAAACATAATATTACCTAGTGTGCGTATTATTTATTACTTTCTATTAGCCGCTATAAACTCACCTATTTTGTGAATAAAATACCAATGTATCTTTCAAACGGTCAGAAGTTACAAGGTCTAAAGGTATTACTCCACGACGGTTTCTTTTCGACAAATCTGCACCAGCTTGAGCCATAAAACAAGCCAATGCGGCAGCTCCCATCTCATTTTCGTTTCCAGTCCACCCACGAGAAGTTAAGGTAACAACAATCTATAAAACAGTAAAAAACGATGGTTATTTTTTCATTTAAAATCTTTGCCCACCCACATATCCAGTTACTCTACGAAGTATGTATAAATTGTTGTATTGTATCCTTCGTATTTTGATACATTTCATTTACAAAAACGAAATGCCGTCCCAAAGGAAATTGATCTCCGCACATTTCGGCACCATATGTGAATGTTACACATACGGAAATTATTATATGCGTATAAGTAATTATTATGTGATAATTGCTAATGAAAAACGAATAATCCAAAGGAAACCTACCTCAGCAATCACTGGAGCGTTTTCATGCTTCCGAAGTTCCATTGATATCATTGGATTTGGTATGTGTGCATGATTACTTTGATCTGACGAACTATGTCCATTAAAATGTTTAATTAAAATCGTATGAAGTGGAGTGTCACCATCCTCGTCCTCTGGAGATATTGCAGCTCCTTTCGCAACTAATAGTTCTACTATTCCACAGTAACCTTGCGAAACAGCAAGAAGAAGAGGCGTTTGTTTTCTATTATTCCTAATATCAATTTCCGCTTGTCCTTGTTCTAGCAGTGCTCTTGTAACAGTAAAGTGGCCATTTAAAGCGGAGAGATGTAACGCAGCGAAACCGTCATCCTTTTTCACGTCTACTAATTGTCTAGCTTTGCCAATTATCCTATCGATTGCACTGTTAGGAATTATAAATATATTAGTTTTCAATACAATTCATTTCATAAATAAAAAAATTATGGTGACTCGTGATGACTTACTAATGGTTTCCTTTTAGAGCTGCGTGGTGTAATACATTAAAACCTCGGTTATTTTTCAAAGTGAAATCCACGCCGGGGGTACTTATAAGACAGTCAATAATATCACGGTGATCCTTCCCGATAGCATCGTGCAATGCAGTGTCACCATACGAATCCTATCAATTAGATACAATTAGTTCATAAGCCACCAAATATTTAGCTTTTCGAACTATATCAAATAAGTACATTTTAACTTTTGTACACTAACCTGAATATTAACGTTACATTTGAATTTTAAAAGAGTTTTGACACATTCTAAATAGTTCTTATTTACTGCTACATGAAGAGGAGTACATTGTCCCTTATTAACAGCGTTTACTAACGCTCCTGCTTTCAGTAACAGATCCATCACTAGTGGCTGATTGCTGAAATTTTAAACAATATTTTATAACACCTCACCAGTTAGAATAATGCTTAATCTAAAATGTTTTTTTCAAACTTACCCAAAGGCTGAATAGTGGAGAGCAGTATCTCCGTCATCGTCCGACACTTCCAAATTCACACCTGCAGCAATCAACAATACCACGATTTCGATATGACCTTGATGAGCTGCGACTTGTAAAGGCGTTTTTCCGCTGCTCTTGTGGTTAAGCTACAAACAGATACAAACAAGATTTGGTTCATAAACACTACGCTTAAATTGCTCATTAGTTCGAGATCCAAAATATAATTTTTTTGTCTCTCATTAAAACTTGTTTATCATCATAGAATAGTCAGGATGATAACGCAGTTTTTGATTAATCATTGGTACAAACAAACAGCAAATCAAAGTTAAATATAAAATATCAGTTGGTACCCTATCTTTCATTTTTGGCAACATTTTCTTCACAGTTTCTACTCGTCCCTGAGCTGCTTCCTTGATAAAACGTTCCACCGTATAAGATGTATCTGCTGACATGTCATCCAAGAAGTGAGATAACATTGACGACATTGGATCCTGACCTACAGATTTGAAACAGTACGTGATGAAAATTTTGCTTATCATTGTATTGTTATCAATCGCTTTTAAAAACTTACTGAGGGAGTCTTCACGGCGGTTGGCATTTGCGTACATTGAGTTGTCAGAGTTAAACCTGTCACAAGGAACAAGTCTAACAGCCAATGGATTCATGGTCCACACGGAAGGTCCGAAATTGATACGCAAATCATTGTCAGCATAAACTTTCACAATTGTACCAGTTTTCCCCAAAATTTCCTTCATTACATCCACCCACTCTCCGTGACCTTTCTGAAGCTCCCTGACTTTAGAAAAGTCATTAATGACTTGAACAACATCGCCAACACAGTAAGTCGTATTTTTTATAACTGACGCAGGATTAAAAGTCCATCTAATTCCAGAATCATATTGAACTCTTATATCTCCTTTATCTGTGACCCTATGTACGGTTCCAACTTTTCCGACAAACTGAAAAAAAGAAGAAATTAAAACATGTAAACCTTTATAATAAATCATCATAAACCTGAATCTGAACATGCTTATGGAACTGTAAGGAAACTTACATCTGCCATTCTTGGATTCCAACCCCCATGGCCCTCTTGCATTTCTTTTAATTTGGCAAGATCCTGAACTACTTGTACCTTATCTCCCACACTAAAGTTGTAGGTGCTCTGAGATTTACCTGAAATACTTTTAGCAGCAGTCGAAGCACTAGACCTATTTATTGTCGAGCTTGGCATTCCTGAAAATACATTTGCATTTTTAAATTAAATTTTTTGGAAGAGGCGTCAAAGAAATGATGACTGTACTAATGTTTAATGTGAATACCTAAAACGGGAAGATGGTCAACGTAGTACGAACCCGCAGATGAAGCTTGTACACATTTTAGATCTACTTTTCCTTTATGTCCCAATCTATATACATTTGTTGATCCTGAACTCCATATTACATTAGCTACCGACCGTCCCGATTCGTGATCCCAGCCACGAATATCCACGACACGGCCCACTTTTCCTATTTTTTAAAAATTCATTTGCTTATCACAAAAATAAAACACATAATATTCAAATGCGCCCGTTAGACAAAAATTATTACCATCTCCATCTTGATTTCCCCAATCCCAGTCTGGCCCTCTGATTACTCTGGCACCAGCAAATATGCCTCTGGAAACAATTTTAGGACTGTCTAGTCTTGGTGGTAAATCCATTCTGTAACGAGCAAAAAATCATGTAGACATAACTCGGGAATGATCAAAATCCTACTGAAATCACTCATTCATATACATTCGTATTAACTAAAAATTGAGGTCAAAATCTTACCCATGCGATGAAGGGGAGTCATATCTTCTAAATGGATGAGATAAGTCGTGTGTATCATTCATGTAGCAAACAGTACACAAATCAAAGTCGAAGCAACGAACACATTTCCATAACATGCCAAAAATACCATGATCCTTACATCCATCACAAATTACATTGGGATGTCTTATTCCTATTCAATAAAAAATCATACCATATTGTCATTAGCAATTTGAAAATGTTTTGAATGCTATATTATTTTTAGCAATAATATGAGATCTGCATTTACCCGCAGGGCCATTATCAAAGAGTCTTAAATCAAATCCCTCCTGGTAACCTACACGGTAGTTGGTCCTCGATCCCATATCCCATTGTATAACAACTGTTTTATCAGGACTGGAGGTTGAACCTGGTCGCCCAACCTCCACCACAGTTCCGACATGGCCTTCACCATTGTCCTAATTAAACAAACAAAATTTTCTATACAACTAACCTCGATGGTTACTGGCTGGAAATATACTTTATATTTTAACTAGCAGTAACAGTTTACCTGATTTCCCCACTTCCAATCTGGACCTCGTACAACACGAACTCCTACTTCAAGCATCTTTATTTATCCAAATTTTCGACAATGATACAACGAAAGAACATCATTCATCTTCCTTGAAACTCTGTAAAAGTAATCCGATTATTAAGTATTACTAATATTATTATCAATACGTTTTCAAATAGCTTTTCATTTAAGTACGCGTTGCTTTCACTCAAGTTAAGCCAATACTAAAGTCCTTCTATTCTGGTTTTTCCTATTACTAATACACATGCCATTGCAATCAACAGTCACATTGCATTGCAGCGACCGTGCCAACGCTGCCAACAAATACATTTTTGTTGCTCACGTTTTATCTCTAACTACAACAAAACGATATTGGTATTGGTTATAATACAGGATAACAATCACTACTGTATCAGATAAGAAAAACGACAATTTCCTCTTCGCTTCCGTGCTTATCGTCATTGCTCAGGTCTCAAGAGTTCGATTAAACTCCTTACCTTATTTGCAATCTCAAGTCACAATCAGATTTGTTAGTGAAGCACAACACATTTGCTTTGTTTCATAAACCACAAAGTAACCATTCATTCATTTCACTTGAAACTTTTCCTACTAAACCCTTTTCCTTAACTCCGGTGTAGATCATCTATTCAAATGCAAACTAACAGAGCTGGAGATTAGCTTTAGTATGTAGTAGGATTTTTAATTCACAGCTACTTATTACCGAAATGTCGAGTGTAGTAAATTCAGCACGATGTGATGTGATGCAAGTCGAGGAATATTGATGTACGCCCAGTGCATGACAGGTCCAACTTCAACCTCACTAAAATACACACTAAACTGTCAATGCTAATTTTAATAAATATGAAACTTTCATGCGAGTGTAAATGCACCTAACATGTAAAGATACATGGTGGAATAGTGAATGGGTTTAATGTTTAAAATCACCTAAATATGACAGTGTTTCGACCAGTACTTGCTCTGCGTCAACCGGCGAGTGCCAAATTGTTGATAAAATGCAGCTGTACCACCTTAGCAGCTCATTCATAAATTTCAATTACCTGTCCATTACTTTTTTTAGCCCATTAACGCAACTGCAGCAGTTTTAGCTAGCGAACAAATTTATAACAAAATGAACTCTTTGAGCGTATAACATAATGTAAAATTTACACACAACACCAGCCAGAGCAGATGCGAGATCCCAATCTGAGCCGAGCCAATACTGAGCTGGTCAAATATATGGTTTAAGCTTATGTACTTCAGTGCCTTTGCATGAACAGAGTACCAAAAAATAGGTATCACTTTACATCGCACAGGTACTACTACTGCCTTGCCTAGCCTCGATTACCTGTATGTTGGCAACGTTAAGAAAAACACCAAAAACAGAAGCAAGAGCCATACTCATGCCCGTATCGTATCATCGCCATCATCATTATCGTCATATCATATCATGCAAAACATGTTCTTGTACTAATAATACTAAAACCAACCCTGCAAACCAAGACAAGTAACAAACAGCAACCAGAAGTAATGTACATGAAAACATGCACAATATCGTCTAAAACTATGAGATTTACATGTGTTTGCCTATCTAGTAGAAGTAAAAATGATTTCTGCATTATTTTTCTGATTTTTTTCAAATCACATTCAACATCAGTTCATACAAGGAAAACTGCATTTCATGCATGAACATCAGTTTTGTAGAGGCTCCACTCGGACTCCTCTCCCTATCAGAATCACAACAGTATGAAAATGAAACAAGCAATTAACTTTTTGTATAATTATAACCTCCTACTCTATTTAAACCATGCATGAAATCCACTTACAAAAATCATGAAATGTTGCCATAAAACGATACGGACGAACCAGCATAAATAAGTGCGTGCATAATATGTTGATGAGAATACATATATAAGCGCATCAATTTCTGCTTCTTTAGGGCAAGGCAAGAGGTTATTTCACAAACATTCACAGCATGTGTATCATCATCCCCTTTAAAGTTGCTTTAAATAGCATTACAATATGACATCCACAGAAACTTTACAATAATTATTAAATAAGCTGGTTTCATCCCACCAGTCACTGCGAGATATAAACCTAATAGCGTATATACAGTGTTTGTATGAAATTCATACATTTTAAGTTAGTCATGCTCCCAAATGGCTGCAGATTGTGATTTGATTTTGATTATACTATATAGTGAAATGATGGAATCATAATCATGGATAAGGTAAAAGTGAATCTTTTTCACTTCATGCAATCTATGACATTTATCTCACTCACAGCACATGCTACATGGTATGTTGGTTTTTCATCGTGATGTGATGTTACGTATACTTAATTTACGAACCTGATTATACCAACGATAAGGACAGTATGATGATGGTTTGAACTCCAACACGTGGAAAAGCATTATTATTACTATTAGGTAACGAATACATTGAAAACAATGCGAGTTAGAAATCGAAAGTATATACGCAATATTTTTTGGTAGTTTTAGTACACAACTCCAAAAATGGGTGGCCCAACCTATGAGTAATTTGTCGCAATAGAGTAAAAATGTGAATGTAAGCAGAGACAACATGTTTATGTGAGTTTGTTAGAACTCTGCAAGCTTTCTAAACCACAATATTTTGCCATTTTTTCTACGACAACATTTGCCGACAAAAATGCATTATTATAAAGTGTATGCACGACGGAATGGGTGGGTTTTATTTCACCTCCATAAATAAACCAAAAATGTATAAGGATGAGAATGGCTATAATAACTAGGTAGTAGACATTGCAATTTGATGACTACTGTTTCAAGCGTGACTTGCTTCAAATACTTAACAAAAAACTAATACATATATATATGAAAGCATCATCTTCACTGAAATTGGAACGGATTTGACGAACTGCAATGCAATATGCTCAACCCTCAACTGAACTCATTGCTGTTTTGACGTTTTCATTCAAACCTATATGACGGTTATCACATCACATCACAACATACGCACTTAACTGTCAGCATGAATCATTGTATTTTACAGTTTACAATGCCCACTGTGCATAATTTGTGCATGCCTATGGTTATGGTACGGTATGCAGGCACAAAAGTGCAAGTACTAAAAATACCAAATTATTCTCCTTTGCTCATTGTGCACTTTACATAAATGCATACTCTAAATAAAAATGAAAAACAAACGTTGTTTTAACTAACTGCATTATCTAGTTTACTTTTATAGCAGAACTAATAATTCGTCTTTTCGTTAACTATGGCCGTTTTCATTGTCAGCATTGTCAACATGAATGTTAAAGTCAAGCGTTTTCGACAGCGCAGGTAGCAAGGTATCGGAATCGCCTGTTTAGAAGCTATCTTATTTTCTAGAGTAAGAATACATTCAATTTATACATCGCTTTCTAGCACACGACATACATTAGTCATTTTATTGTAGTGTCGTTACCTACAAGATGTTAAAAAATACTATTACTCATCCGGCAAACTGTGCAAGACAACGAAACAATTTACTCGTTATACCTACCTTCTATTACTTAAAGTATTAGGGTTAGCGTACAATAATAATGCTCTGCAGATATACATTGATGCACACAATCGTGCTCAACAACATTGCACCAGGTTGTTGTAATTTATCTGGCAAGGTTAGCTTATATAAAACAGTCTCTCAATCACAATAGAATCACACCATCCATCCTACTATATGTGCATAAGTAAGTAAGTGTACACCGATCCTTTATCAATATCAATGTGAACCAGTTTAAAATAATTCACTTACCTTGCTGCTGCTCTTGATGCATATTGTTTCTGATGGGCGTCTTGAGCACTACAGCTACAAAAGCGACATGCTCTTCAATGCGTAGCTCGATTTGCCGTAGAGTAGAATATATCGTAAACTCTAAAATGGAATAATAAAAATATTCAATGTCATTCGCTACTGTTCTATTGACATTAAGTAGCTCGTTTAATTGTGCACTTATTCATACACTGTAATCAGACTAGACCCAGACTGGTATTTGCACTTGTAGCTATAATGTGTCGTATCTTGTCTATATGCAATTAATTTGAGCATGTATGCTTCATAATATGTATATATGACGTATTCCTTCTTTATCATCTTGATAATGATAACATAACAAAATGTTTGAACTAGCTAATTTTGTGCGATAGCGAAAATAAATGTAGTTATTTACCCAACCTACTTTAAATTGATACGCATGTATGCTTCAAAAATAGATACCTGTCACCTGCCATTTACTCAGGAAAGGAGCAGTATTTTTTAAAACAAATTATGCAGTTTCTGAATTCCTGCAATCACTGCATTATCAACATCATCAAGCATATATGGTGCTTTTAGGGTACATGGGTTAACTGCTAGCTAAGTAAGTACTGACCCAGACAATCAGGTCGCAAACACTTAAAACTTAAGTAACAAGGAATTTTAACAACCAAGCCACATGAAAATTACTTTGTATATGAGGAAACTGAAGCCTTTTTTGTGAAACTTATCGTTTATCTAAATTCCACATGGGTGAAATAATGTAATTGAAGTATGTGGGTATCTTGCCTGAAATTGCATATAAAAATGATTGCAGAAACGGAGAAAGGGAACCTAAACGAATGTACGCATTGTGGTGTGGTTTCAAAATTATGGACGCTTTCAGCAAGTGTTCATTTTAAAATCGCTGATACTAAATTGCTGATTGTGAGTATTGCTTAACTTTCATTTAAGGGAATCGGAAAATATGCTCGCAAACGTTTGATTTTCATTGGTTTTTCCAGTCACTTGCAAAATCTGTGATGTGTTTTTACTTTTTAAAAAATAGTATATCATTTTCCAGGATGCATAGATATATATTATTCTGCTGACAAATAATACATTTTGCACTTTTATAACTGAAGAAGCTGCATATTGATGTCTCATTTACCTTACTTAAGTTGTCTTGATTAAGGCTGGAGTTAGTATAATACTGATAATGATGTGAATGGTTTGCTTCTGCAGGTTACATTTGGATTCATACGCGTCTTTCACTGAAGCACAATGAAGCACTACAAATGTAACAATAACAGACGGGGTTTTCCTTACAGATTTATCCACCCATTAACACACAAAATACCTTGAGTTGTAGCACACTAAATCTAAATTTTGGCAGTTTTTTAGCTGATCGCAACTTTTGTCTCCCTCACGTCTTTTGTTTGTTGTAGCAACATGATAGTCTAAAAATACAAAATAAAACTTGGTTGCTTACACTTGGAATAGTCGTGTGTATGGTGGTTTTTTTGGTGAATTTACAAAAGCAATGACGATATGATGATTGCAGTAGAGGTTTTTGATATTATTGTTGGATGACAATATTTTATATCCGTTCTGTTTTAGTCATCAGCTAGATTTTGTTTCACCACTACCACCATCAAAGCACTAGCAACTAGGAATGATAATATATACAATGTGCAGCAGCACATCTTTACCATGTAGTAATGTGTCCAAATATCTTGTATGTAGCACATATATGTGAGCGTATAATATACTAGTATCTAGTGAGAGAACCTCTCTCTCTCTCTCAATTTCAGGACAAGAGGATACTTAGGAGAGCACACATTACTGTTTTGCTTATTGTAACAGCACAAAGAAACATTATTCCAACTCCTTCGCTATGATGCATACATTCGACTATAATGCATAATGTATAGCTGGCACAAGCATTTATGCATATGGTTTTTCTCTATGTATCCTTCTTTAAACATTTCATTCCACACCACCACGAGCCAGATGAAACCAAAAGGAAACTTGTAACTTGTAAACCATGTCGCAGCGCAGCAGCCAAAGACCTCTTCTGTTGTGAGAAGTGTTTTGCAGTTATGCACTTAGCTCTTGCCATGCCTGAAATATTGGATGGATGGTCTCTTCAAATGACTAGAGAGCATTACCAACTCCTCCGTCAGCGTTACCATTTGTTTGCTTCACTTATGGTTGCTGTGTGAGTGTGACTCCTTTGGCCAGCCACCAGCAGAATAAAGTAGTGAAGTAGTCCCATAATAATATCATGTTGAGACATACTTATAGGTTGAATGTGAACCATACGCAAAGCAAAGCTGCTAGGTACATTCCTATTTATTACACACTTTTGGTGTTTTGGTGTGATAATAATGATGTAAAATGTGCTGTGCATTTAGATTCTCTCTACCTCTATAGTAGCACAGCGATTGGTTTTTTGACTTGCCATGCCTCGCAGTGAGCAAAAACGAAGACATTAACTCTGTCTGTATAACAAACGCAGAGGAGCACATTTAAGCTTGGTACACAGATGTAGCAGACAAATCATGTTTCATAAATTTCGCGTTCATGATTACTAACTCATCTTGATTCTACTATAAAATTTAAATATGACAAAAAATGACTTTCTTCGCAGCTAAAAGTTTTGTATACGGCAGTGAGTGGTTCTAGAAAAACAGAAGCTGATCTTATGCTTTAAAAATACATCGTTGGCGTGGTCCATGAATCATTGAAATCCAAAGTAAAAAATTAATGCAACTTATGTAGAGAGGTTAAGTTCACTTGGGTTTAAACCGAAAGTTCATTGCAAGTAAATAGTCGAACTTAAGATCATGGATGCTAAAAATTCTTTTTTTTAAATTAATAACTCCATTCAACTCATTTGCATGATATTATGATACTACAGCTTGAATGATATGCTTAATTGCTAAATTAGCAATGCTAATACAAGATCATTTTATTAAATTAGCAAATTTCCGAGTAAGTAATTGGAAAACATTTAATTTTATTATATTATAGAAATTGCATTTTGATCATTTACGCTCCATAATGACCTTATTCTGCTCTGGAATATGGAAGCCTTGAAATTATGAGTGCGAAATGCGACGCAATGGTATCAAAACTACGACGTATTTTAGTCATGCCTGCTATCTGTGAATGAAATCAATTCAAATGTATTGGATTCTAGCTAATTTCAACAACAAAACAATAAAGCGCTTCCTCAAGGTCATACTAAGGCAAGACTGAGTTTCAAATGCTGGGCCACAAATAATTGCCACATGGCTTCATAACAGAATGTGTTTTTCCACATTCAAAATATATATAAGCGTTAACTCCATGTGGTTAGTACGTTTGTACTACATTTTTGATATGCTGGGCAGGACACGTGTGTCGCCACTCGGCTATGCAATATAGACATGCGTAGTTGTTAATATGATATGAGAAAGGCTAATGACAATGGGATGCAGATGACTTTTAATGATGGTGGATTAGCGGGTGTCAGTTAGATTTTAAATTTATCCTCCTTTAGTTTTCAGATGCCATCACATGCCACAATAATGCTTTAAAGGAGAGGCCTGATTGGAAATAAGCGAGTAGACTCTTTTCATACCTCCAGATTAGGAAAGGATTTATTTCACCAAATTAAGACCTCTCAGATATACTGATAATCTTTCACAGGGCCATTTAAGGTGATACATAAGAACCAATTTGAGCAATTTTGTTGGTATTCACTTGACCAGCTATCAAGTTGTCGGAAGACGACTGGTTCAAAACGAGTGGTCATACCATGATTTAGTAGAAAAGACGAAGCATGGCGAGATAATAATATATACCTAAATTACTTCCATTTGATGACAATGCGTTCTTAAGAAATACTTCTGTTCAAGGGAAAGAGACTTTTCCGAAAATGCTGTTTCCAGAAGCTGCTGCGTCATCTGAACTGAAATAATCCTTCCAGAGCCCTTCATAGACCTTAATGTCGATGTCGACCTTTCCATCCTGTAATCAAAAGTCGCAATCAATACCAATAGACCCATCCACTTTCACCCAACTAGACTAGTCTTATATAACTGTCAATTCTACTTACACCGGAGATCTTGGCAAAAGCCTTCTTGGACTCGTCTGCTGAGATTCCGAAAGTCTGGCATACATTGGTGAACTCTTCCAAATCAATAGTTCCATCACCTTTGAACAAGAGAAAGCATAATTATTATATATGATATTCCCTACTCATCCCCACATTACCAAGCAGAGCTCTCATGACCATGACCCTAATGAATCTCTACCAGAGGTGTCCTGGAGGCGGAACATGAAGTTCATGTACAGTTGCTTCCATTCCTCATTCAATGGCTGAGCCCACAATGCAAGCCATTCCTCTCGGCTGACTACGTTGTCCTTGTTGGTGTCAGCATAGACCCTCAGTTTTTCCCAGATCTGCAAGAACCGTTCGCTGACGTCCTTGTAGTTGGCATCTCCTTGCTTGTAGCCACGGATCTTGGCGATGTTCTAATATCAAAGGTAAAAGTGACCACAATTAAATCAGGTAATGCAATTTGCTCTAATACCTGTCAGGTGAAAGTTAACTAAGTTAAAAGTTAAATGCTTTTTAAGTAGAGCTAGTTACCTCAATTGCCAACTCGAAGTCGTTCTTTTCAATAGAACCGTCCTTGTTGACATCTATATGAAAAGAGAAAAGAAAATGTTCAGTTGACACACTGACTGATTGAACCTTTTTGATTTCCTATTTCAAAATTGAAATTCACTTCACTAACCGAAGAAGGTGTCGAAGACGTAGTTGAGCTTGTTTTTGCGGAGTTCGGAAACCATCTTAATAAAGTAAAAACCAAATAAAACAATTCAAGTTTAAATGCAACAAGAAAATTTGTTTCAGAAATAAAAATCCTATAAATTCTCCAGAAAACTGAGAAAATTGTGTATAAAGTGTAATGGGAAACCTTTGAACGGTTTTGTTGAAACTGGGGTAGCGTGCAAACTTTACTTTGTGAGAAGAGGAATGGAGATGCTCACAACTAAAGCTTTCCACACTAACTGAAGTCTACTAATGGAATGGACCTGATTGACGAAACAATGAAACGTTTTTTAAGAAAAAGTTGGCTGGAATCGTCTTCGACTTGGGAGACCTAAAATAAACTTGATCCAAGCTATATCCATGTGTAAGAATTAGTTAAAATGTTAGATATTCCTCTTTCTGTTAAATTTTTTCATGTACAGCTCGGCATGCCTGTCGCTCCGCTACAGTTAATCCTCTTGAAATTCATGATACTCACCATACAGAGGAAAAAACACGGAGCCAAGCCAATCCCATATAGTAGTTTGGTTGGAGATCAGTTTCATTGGCATATGTGGCTGCATGCTCACTTCCGTTTCTTGATCAAAGCCCGTTGTCAGATAGATCAAGATTTTTTTCTTTGTATCACACATAACCCAGAAAAGCCGTCAATACCACCAAATTGCAATCACATTCAATTATTTTATAGATCCTTTCCCTAACTAAACAATAGGAGCAGCATGCACCCAACATTTAAAACTACTACTTTGATACAAGTTTTCATGTATTGGCTCTACTCTCTATAAGGACAGTATGATAAGCCCCCAAATCCAACATTGCACATATCCGCACCAGGTTTTTGGTGACCGAAATTCCTTAAAACCCGGGTGGCACACTCCGCCTTTCCATAAAAAAATGATAGTTTGATCCCATGAATAGTCAACCTTCAGAACCAAAAACAAGGCATTTGGGCATCATTAAACCGTTTTTAATCAGTTGTAATCACAAAAAGATAGCTAAAGTCCATGTCCTCTTCTCCTCTATAACACGAATAATTCCATGTAGTTTACATGTATGTATGTGCTTGTAAAAATATAAAAATTTTAGGACCACAATGATCATTATCGTCATCTCGCCAAATGATGTGATCTTTAAATTAGAAAATATAAAAAAAACCGTAACTGCAATACATGTACATCCATGCAAAAATGGTTCTAGCCACGCTTTCGAAAAAAAAATACATGGGACATGCCAGTAGTAACGACTGACTGACATCATTTGCGCAAATAATACACAAAGAGCCTTGTACAACTAGACCGTTCGTCATTTACCAGTAACACGTATAGGTAAGTTTCTTGTAAGTATTTATAGTTTAGACTGGACCTAGCCGTTAGCTTGTAGAAGCTCAAAAGCTCATGCTCACTTTTTATCTGAACAATCAAGGAATTTTAAGTAATTAACGAATGGGCTCGCAACTATAGATTATGTTGATAGTTGATGCTGATACACAAGTGCGTGCACAATATCAAATAATATGCATGAGCTTCCTTCATATATATATCAACCGCATAAAATAACATATATAGAATCAGATCATCCATTACAATGTCATACGAACGGTTCTATCAAATAACTTGGTAATTTATTAAAATGAGACCAAAAATCGTTAGAGTCGGGTGCTTTTATGGGTTAAAATTACGTGTTCTCTTTGAACTCTTGGCGATTTTTATTTCACCAGTTGTTGCCGCATCCTCGAAATAGCTCAGTTAGCTAGCATTATACATTTGTAGTTGTTGATAATGATAATGCAACAACTGCTGGTTTTAGACAGCTCATAAACTGCAATTCTTTTAAGATTTGCAACACGATCCGCTATCACTGCTGAGGAACAGTTAGTACACACTATATACACTCAAAACTGTCCGTGCTTTTCTAGACGGTGACGTGACAAGGGAGACACGGCTCAGTCATTCGACTCATTTTAAATTGTCTATAATATTACGTTATAAGGAGTAAAGTTGGCTATATAATATGATGCGATGCTCTCAAATGAATTTCCACATTGAGACTAATAGAAAAAAAACCTTTTCTTGACTTGACGTTCATTTGGAAGACAAAGGTTCTAATCAAAAGATGTTATCCGATTCAAACCAAACTCATCGAGTCTTTTTTGGCCCTCAAACTGTTTGATTCAAAGCAGATTGTCCTTCTCCTGATAACGACACGACGATACAGGATACGGAAAGTTTGCAAAAATTTTGTAGCATCCTGAGCACAACACTAGGAAACAGATTTCCTATATATACCAGATTTCAAAGTTTCTTTTTTGCAAGTCTTGCGAAACTGTCAGTGTGTCACTCTTTGCCCGGGTGTGAGCAGTCGGAGAATCAAAAGGAATAAATCGGGACAGGGACATTGAAGAAAAAAGTGACAACGGATAGGCATAGCGCAGCATTAGAAATCAAGAAAAAAAGCTTACTTCTTTTTATTCTCACATCTTTTGATATAAAAATACATTACTCTAAGGACAATCCGGTTGCGGAGAGAGAGAGAGAGAGCATGTAGATTTGCTGTTGTTGAATAAATATAAAAGGACTAGGAAAAAGAATAGAATAGTTGTTTGTTCATCTCATCATCATCTCATGTATTACTTGAGTTTTACTCACTCTAGTTCAAATCTTTCAACTGAATTCTAGCGAATCCGTATAAAAACTAGAGTTTATAAAATGTTTTGTTCTTTCAAGTGACTACTACTACTACATTACGTTTGATGATGGTGCTTATAATATAGATGAATGCATCTTTATAGAACATTTTGGCTTCTTCATCGCAATAAATCTTGAAGAGGACCTTGAATCTAGTCACCAGTAACTAGAATGATTAAAGATCCATTCTCATGTACACAACGCAATACTTCTTTGTCGTTATCTGCTGGTGGTTGTTCGTGCCAGCTTCATAAGTGCGGAAATCGTCGTTGATACTTTAACAGACGAATAAAACAATCTCCGCTCCCAGCATTTTCAAAAATCTCATGTCATCATCATCATATATGTTTGCAGGTAGGTTAATTTCCCTGGAATATGATATCAGTTCAAGTTAAATCTTAATTATCAGGAAAGCCTCCTTTTCATTACTTTGTCATTTGTCATTTGTGGAAGCGAAAAATAGACTTTTTTATATACACCAATAAACAAGACTGAAACTGAACTAGCTGAAGGGAATGTTAAGAAGCAGTAAATTTGCTTAGGGTTTTCAAGTTACATTGAGAAAATATTAATTCTGAACATATTGATCGGTAAGAGAAATCCAGTGCGTGAGGGTGGGAATGAATACTCCTTTTGTAATTTAATAGGCTAGGCTACACCACATTTAGCGTGGTTTAAACAAATAAAGCTTCAATAATTCCGTGCCATCCCATCTCCTTTCTTCTGTTGAATGCAATGATGAAAAATGAGATATATAGCGAGCGCATTTAAAACTTTTTTTTTCGTCTTGCTCTTGAGGACTTTTGCGATATGAATGGTTGATAAGATTGACTACTTTCACAAGTGATTCGTGAAAATCTATGACCCAAACTCAAAAAGTAATGGGACACGGTTCATTTCACCTGAATCATTCCGTGAGCTGTTTTGAGTAACGATTATTTTCGAGCCTCTGAAAAGGAAAATTCCGTATTTTTTTAACTGTCTCATGTGATTTATTTTGTCTCGTCTACATTTAGACACGATATAGAAACATATAAAACAGCATCAGGATCCCCAGGAAAATTAAGATGACCGAAAGCGTGTTGTGGATTCAAACGCAGAAACTTTAAAACTGTTGTAGTTGTTGCATGTATGATGATAAAGACTTTAGATTAAAAATAGCAGACAGGCAGACTCAGTGACAGAGATGAAAGGATTTTCACGCAACGAGTCAGCCGCAAAGGTAAATTGTGGCAAGATTAGTAGCTCTGTTGAAATGAATGCATCAAAATAACGCAATTAGTTTGCAGTCTGATAATAATTGATGATGGTAATGTGTCCATAATGATTGGGGCTATATGATTTTGCTAATTAAAATGGACACTATTATAGTTGTACTGGAAAAGAAGGTAGTTTTTTAATTTTGAGTTTTCATACTGTTTTTATATAGAGTCATGACTGATTATAGGGGGATTTGAACAAAAGATATTATTATTATTGTTTAGTAGAATAATTAGTTTGGAACATTCTGAATGGTAATTTCAGTAGTCTTGATATTATTGACTCTGAAGCTGTCACCACATGGAATGGGACGGTCGAATGGGTAGCCAAGAGGGCGCTTATCTGGATTCACGCTACCCAAGTTTCCGCAATATGACAGGGAATTGTCATTTGACTCCACGTAGTGTTCAGCAGAGAAATCCTCATCAGCACTGGTAATTACAACCATCAATTTGAACTTCATGCCTTCGGGTTTTCCCTTGGGGATAAGTAGACCCTCGGGAAGACCGCAATGACGGACCTTCTTGTCGACGTAGTATTCACGGTTTCCAGCAACAGCATCGTTGACTTCCTTGAGGATTTGTTTGTATCCCTTGCGATCAGGGATGGTGACAGAGGAACTTTCACTGGAGCGACGGATGACGTTCTGTTAATTTATAATATTAAACATGTTTTAGCTAACATTGCTACACGTAATTAATATTGGCATATAGATGATAATTTTTAATTAAGCTACCTGGCCATTCTTGAGCTTGAGGACGAATTTGTCGAGCTCGATGACTTCCCATCTCAATTGGTCAAGAGTAACCTCTTCACCATAATAGTTGAGCTTGGGAGCAAGGAAAATTCTGGCAACGGCGGACTTTTCAGCATCAGAATTTACTGTGATGACATACTCAAATTCTTCATGAGCCAAGCGGCGGACCTTGGCTTGAATGTCAACGTCCTGTACAATTTAATAGAAAATAATATTTGCTAATGAGATTTATTATATTTTTTAAATGGTTGCCAAAACCTCATGTCTTATGGTTCTTTACCCTGACGTTCTTGGATGAATCCAAAGCGTTGGTAAGATCAAAGTAGAAGTCTTGGAAGTAAGTGACTAAAAGATTAGGGGTTGAAGCCTTGCTCTTTCCAATCACCTTAACAGCTTCAACACTGACACCTGGAAGTTCAAGTTCTCCCTGCAAGAATAGATGTATTTATTAGTGCAAGCCCCAAAAAGTTACTACAACAAACTTTTTTACTCGAAATATTAACTCACGCGAGTGTAGGGAGGAAGCAAGTCCTTGTGTTCTTTGATTAGGTTGTCCATGTACTTGTGGAGCCGGCTAATATTGACAAACATATATTAGAATCTCAACCATTAAAATTATTTTGAACTATTGACCCTAGGTTAGGTTAGGTGTTTACAAGAACGCTGGATCGCGGGTCGCCGTCGAAAAATGTTCCATGACGCCTGGTGGCATGCCAAATTTGCCAAGTGGATCCGTGACACGGGACAACATAATGTGAGCTTTGTTGTGGAGGGATCCATAGTAGTTTGGATTAACAGAGTTGGCAGAAGATTCGATGAGATTTCCAAGAATGTTGACACCCTCAGTTCCGTTGATGCTAATCTTTTCCCAATGATCCTGAAATTTAATGCAGAATGCGATTTTTGTATGTCGTCTTACTCATTTTTAGAATTGCCTTTCATGTTACAAATAAGGTTTCAGCTTACATCGAGAACAAATCCAGCAGCAATAGACTTGCGGATGCGTCTTTCATACTGCTTCATATCGTTGACGGACAAAAAGCTCAGATCTTGGAATTTTATGTTATCTGGGCGAGATGGGAATTCGAATCCGTTCTTGTATTGGGCCTTTGGCACGAATCCTTCAACCTATGAAAATATAACAAAATCATCAAACAAATTCTGAAACTGTTCCTAAAGGACAGTGAACATTAATCCTGGGACTTACAATGGGTTTATCCCAGTGAAGTGGCTCAACATCAGCCAAGTTGTTTGACAACCTTTCAGAATCGAAACGAGCAGCAAGTTGATGATGCATATACCAGAAAAGTTCTCCCTTGCGGTCCTTGGGAACTCCGTATTCGGCTTCTTTCCACCAGAAAGGCCAATCCATGTGCCAATGAGAATGATGAGCATTCTTTGAATTAGAAGTAAAGAGTTTTCTACATTAAGCTGATTGAAAGCATGCATAAATTTAATGTAGGAATGTGCGATGTTTTACATACCATTCCAATATCTTCCCCAAAGTAAGACACCTTCTGCTCAGGGTTGCGAATCGTACCCGTGAAATTCATAGAAATTATTGCTGGAATTTGCGTCATCTTGGCCCTATAGGCTTGGCGAACGACTTCTGAGGTGGTAAACATATGGGGGAAGATTTCATATGGGGGAGGCAGTTGGAGTCCCTCTTCCCTGTGAATAATAGCAACGCTGAAGGCATAGAAAAATTGGCCTTCGTTGGTAAGCTCACGAGCAGCGACAGCAGTCTTGTAAAAGAGATCCCAGTCCTTGATAAAGAAAAGGGTCTCGAAGAGCTCAATCATTTGCAGTCTGTGACTGCGCTCGAAAAGGTTGAAGATTTCTCCGCGCTTCTGGTGACGTCCATCACGAACAGCTTCGAAGTAGTGCTTCACGGTTTCGGGGTTAGTGTAGTCAGAAAGATGGTCAAGTGGATTGTATGATTGAACAATGGCAAGTTGATCAGGATCTTCGATGGGAGATGACAGCCTCCATGTAAGCTTCAGAACAGCTAACTGCTTATTAAGGAAAGCTTCGTCAGCTGAAATTTAAAAAAATATGAAAACATTTAGTAACCTTCAATAAAGGGAAAGTTTTTAGACCTAGACTAAGTATATGATACTCTGTGCAAAAAAAAATGTACCTTTTTCAAGCTTAGCTAATGCAGAGCCAGTGGCTACTGCGGCAAGGACAACAAGAAGAGCAAACTTCATTTTGCACAGACTTTCTGTCAAATCTAATCTGAAAGTCGGAAGGAGATTGTCCAACCATCATCCTTATATACCAAGAATCTTTCGAATGCTCCAGTTATGTGTCCAGTCTGATTCCATTCCATGCACTTAAAACTAAGCTAAACTTAAAAGCACTCATACATAAACAGATAAGCGAGCAATCAATGTTAAGTTCAATATGATTGTAATCCTGTTTAATAATATCCAATGCAAGACATTTCCATCATACTCATACATGTTCTCGAAGTTTACTTTTTATAGAGCTTTATCACTGCCCTTGGCTAATCAAAAGAGCAATAGTAAATGACGTAGAAAGCTCAGTATTCTATAATCAGGCGCAGCGAAAGCAAAGAAATGTTGTGCATGTCCACAACAGAATCTAATTGCAGTTGCAAGCATCTCATTCTACTGCTCTGCTGAAACCATGCGAATATGCTAAACTGGTCAGCGCTTTCATCATCAATTCATGTACCTACCTGGGCCAAAAGGGGAAGGTGATGATACTGATGAAACCCATGATAGCAACAACGATAATTAATATCTGTTACATAATTTCAATGTTCAAAGTAAAAAGTAGGTACTGTTGATGAATCGGTTGTTCAAAATTTTAATTAGCTTTGTCTGCTATTTATACATATCATTTTACTACATCTTCTGTTTGTACTTATTAGTATGTATTAATTGTAGTTTTCTACATGTGCGGGGCTCTATAGAGGAAAACTGTATTATATGGTGTTATAATATTTTTTGGGAATGCATTATCATTATCGCCTTATGTAATGGAATATCACTTTGCAGCATTCGATTTTGACACTTAACCTGATTTTTTGAATGTTATCTTAATTACGTTTATGAAAAATGCGTATTTTTAAAGAAGTGAATTGAATATTTACATAAATGCAGTGTAGGCAAAAATTATTCATGTCAACCCTGATGAAATCATCCTCAAGAAAAACCTAATCATAAATCCAAATATGGAGCATGCACACACTATTTAACCTGTGCAAACCGGCCGGCATTTTTTCATCCTGTCACAAGATGTTTTTAAAGGAAAAGTTTAGTGATAGATAACTAATTTTTAAACCGATGCGACCGCTAGGTCATGAAATAATCAGATACAAGATTTCGCGACACAGGAGGGGCAACCGATAAACTACCTTCATGCATCTTTATAATGCATCATCCTTACATGAACATTTTTCTGTTGTTCCTGTCTGAGTCAGGGCAAGTCATGGTTGCAACGCATGATTGTATAGTTTTTACCTTGTTATCCAATAACTCACTTGCTTCTCCATGATTATGTATACCATTTAAACTTGCTCCAGAATGTTCTTTCTTGATAAGATAATATTCGAAGAAAACCTTTGAAAAAAATAATTAACTCCAATGATTATGAAAGAGTGGCGTGACTGATAACACGTAAGCTAATTTTAATTTTTTAATGGCCTAGTAATATTATTATATATGCGTTGTAGACTACAACTATTCAAATTCTACGTTCAAGGTCGTTTGGATGGAGTCAGTATACTGCATTAAATCGACCTTGATTTGAGTGTTTCGGAATCTATCAAAACTATAGGGAATGAGCATGAATTAAATTGTCACAACTAGACGAGATTTAAATCTATTAATAATAATAAATGTATGAGCCAACAAAACTTTGAATGAAGTAAATTGTAACGGGGTTTTGATGTTTTGAAACATAACTTTTATTCAACTGATAATGAACATGCGTAGTTGTAAATTCAATGAAAAATATTCTCTGACTGATGTCACTATAATTGCAATTATGATATTAAAATTGCAATAAGCTCCCTTATGAAACATGTATATGGCCGATTTCAAGCAATTTAAATGGTACATGATACCTACAGCTTTTAAAGTTTAATGAAACGATTACTAAATGTGCAGCAAGCAGCAATATCTGATTTCCATAAACTTTTATGCTATCGGAATATGTCCTAGGACTGATGTGAAAGGGGCCTTGAAATTTTGAATGCTACTGACAAGTGTACCCTTTTGTTATCCGTGTTACACTCGATTGTACTTTTCATAATACAAGAATAATTATTATTCTGATTTAATAAATAATTTTCTAAATCGAATTGGTGCTTTTCTGAATCGCGTAATTTTTTTCTATTTGAAATGGAAATAAAAATTAATTATTCGAAAAACTTGCAGAGAAACATCTTAATAAGAGATGTACTTGCATGTGCAATTTTAGCATATCTTTCATGCAAATTGCAAATGCGACTGTCTCATATTTAGTCTCATCTCACATATAAATATTATAGATTACATTAAAAAATATATGATAAGGATGTAGTATATGGACCACAGCAAGTGATAAAATGCATCATCACGCTTATGAAAGTTGAATTGCATATTACATAGATATTACTTCCATCCAGCCCATACTCAACTGCATTTTAGTTGAAGCTTTTTATAAGGGGTCAGCGGGTCAATTTCCAACTCTGTTGAAGTGGAATGGGAAATGTGAAGTATAAAAGCTGCTGCAAGTTCCAGCTAAAACTCCAGAGCTCTTCGTGAAGTTACAAGACTCGCTTTGTTCACCATGGCACGGTTTGCACTTGCTTTGATTGCCTGCGCCCTTGTGGCAGCAGTTGCAGCAACTCCAGCAGACAACGAATTCCTCACCAAGCAAAACGAAATCGTTAAGCTTTTGAACAAAGTTCATGAGCTGAACTTTTACCAAGACCAGGTTACCATTTCCAAAGAATACGATCCCTTGGCACACTTGGATAGCTACAAGGTAACTTTTACTATAGATTTATTTGGTATAATAATAATAACTTGAAGGTTTCCAGAGTTGGAGGAATGAAAAAATAATATTCAAAAATGTCATTTGAGACCTAATGTAATTTTGGCTTAATTTCTTGTCATTGTCATTATACAGAATGTCCGAGTAGTCAAAGAACTCGTGAAGGAATTAAAGAACGGAAAGCTGCTCCACCGTGGAGAAATCTTCAACCTCTTTAATGCTGAACACCGCAGGGAAATGATTTTGCTTTTCGAAACTCTCTTCTTTGCCAAGGATTGGGATACTTTCTTCAAGACTGCTTGCTGGGCTCGTGACAGGATCAACGAAGGCCAGTTCATCTATGCCTTGAGCGTTGCCACCCTTCACCGTGTCGATACCCGTGGAATCCGTTTGCCCCCGCATACGAGACCTACCACATTCTTTTCGTCACCAGCCAAGTTATTCACGATTCATACGCAGCAAAGATGAGACAGGTAAAATTTCACATTACCCCAAACTTAACAATAAAGCTTCATGAAAAAAGCATCTTAAATATAAATGTCGGTTTTATTATGATAAATAATTAGGAACCAGCTATAATTTCAATGAATTTTACCGGCACCATTCGTAACCCAGAACAGCGTATTGCTTACTTTGGAGAAGATGTTGGTCTCAACTCTCACCACTCTGTCTTCCATATGGATTGGCCTTTCTGGTGGAACGAAGAGAAGTATGGAGTCACCAAGGACCGTAAGGGAGAACTTTTCTGGTACATGCATCACCAACTTATCACCCGCTTCAACGCTGAGCGTTTGTCCAACGATCTTAATGAAGTAGAAGCCCTCCAATGGGAGAAGCCAATTGTAAGTCTTGGAATATTATATCGTGATATCTGACATCTGTGGCTGTTTTTCATTTATAATAATTTAACATTTTACTTTTCATAGGTTGAAGGATTCTATCCCCAAACTACCTACAGGAAGGGTGGTGAATTCCCAGCTAGGCCAGACAACTTCCACTTCCAAGACCTTAAGGACATTCGTATCGCTGATTTGGAAGCTTATGAAGAACGTATTCGTGAAGCTATCTCATCCGGAATTGCCATCTCCGTAAGTATTACAAGGCAAAATAATTTTACTGAAACTGGAAACATTTTTTGACTAGTAGTTTTTTATTAACACAAGCTTTATTGATATACTTTATATGTAGAGAACCAATGAACTTGTCAGCCTTAACAACACTGAGGGTATCAACACTTTGGGAGCCATTATCGAATCCTCTGCCAATTCCATCAACCCCAACTACTATGGATCCCTCCACAACCTTGCTCACATCATGCTCGGTCGTATTGTCGATCCTCTTGGCAAATTTGGCATGCCACCAGGCGTCATGGAGCATTTTGAGACGGCAACAAGAGACCCAAGCTTTTTCCGGCTTCACAAGCACATTGATAACCTTATCAAAGAGCACAAGGACAGTCTGAACCCATACACCCACGAAGAACTTGATATTGAGGGAGTTGAGGTTAAGAACGTTGAAGTTGATAGTCTCGAAACCTACTTTGAAGAGTTTGACATTGATATGCTCAATGCCTTGGATGATGCTGCTGGTCTTCCAGATGTTGAGATCAAGGCTCGTGTCCAACGTTTAAACCATAAGCCTTTTGGAGTTAAAATTGTCGCCACCTCTGCTGCTGAGAAGGTTGTCACTGTCAGAATTTTCCTTGCTCCCAAATACGACTGGTGAGTACTACTTAAAAATACTACCAAAAACTTTTCATGTCTCTTACTTTTCTGCAACCAAACTTATTAACTTTCACCTTATATATACATAGGTTCGGTCGTGAAGTCCCACTTGACGTCCAACGCTGGAAGTTCATTGAGCTCGACAAATTCGCTGTCAAGTTGACCGCTGGTGAGAACGCTATTGTCAGGAAGTCATCCGAGTCTTCCGTCACCATCCCTGATCCTCTCTCCACCCGTGCTCTCCGCAAGCTTGTTGATGATGCTATCGCTGGAACCACCTCCTTGGAAGTTGACAAGGACTACAGACATTGCGGAGTCCCAGACAGGCTTCTCCTTCCCAAGGGTAAGGAAAATGGCATGAAGTACACCCTCTTTGTCATGCTCAGTGACTTTGATGAGGACAAGGTCAATGATCTTCCCCACGATTATGCCTACGGTGGATCCGTATCTTATTGTGGAACCATCAACCACAAATACCCTGACGCAAAACCAATGGGATGGCCTTTGGACAGACCAATTAAGAATGTTGATGACTTCACTGTCACCAACTCCTACTTCCGTGAAGTTGAAATCAAATTCAACCGTGAACACTAATAAGTCTCTTGAGAGTTTACCATCTTCAACAAATTTGTATTTTTCGAGTAAAAAAAGTATCCCCTTCTACATAACTCTTTCTCCTTTCTACAATAAACCAACCTGAATTCTGTCCAAAATATTATGATTGATGTACTGACGATTCTTAATCACTGTATGGCCAACTGCATAATCAAAATTCATAAACGTTACATTTCAGCTCATACTGTAAAGCATCATTGCTCGAAGTGAAATGATAGCCCATTTGATTGATGCATTTATACAGTTCACTTTCATCTTTCTGAAGCAATAATTTGAGCATACATGTATACAACCCAATGATGACTGAAGTTGAAATATCAGAGAGACTTGTCACCACATTTCATTTACATGATTTTCTTCGAGGACACAAAATTAATAGAAATAGAAAAACTCTGCGTGTGAATCATACCTTGCTAATTTCTACATGTCTATGGCAAACCTTTGTCCATATTATTTCATAACACTTTCATTGTGCATTTATCATAAGCCGACAATCTGATCTGACACATTTATCCCCTTATTTTGGAATGCCAAATTTCTGCTACTATTATACCCTACAAAACAAGTTATGGATGGCTTCAATTTAAAACGCTTTTTTATATCTTTACCCTCCTGTGCACGCACAGATATGTACATTGACTAATTGATGTCAATTTGAACTTATTTAAACGAGCATTTATTTAAAGCATTATAGTACTACCCGGATTCAAAATAAATGATTCGGATTCAAAATAAATGATTCGGATTCAAAATAAATGATTCGGATTAAAAATTAATGAATCAGATTCAAACTAAATTATTCGGATGATATCATACTCAACGCTTGGGTTTCGGCGTATCTTTGTTGTGTGTTGGTTTTGCATGTATAGTGTATTTGATCCAAAAAGAGCTTCATACAGAGCTTCATTCACTCAACACAAAGAGTGGTGAAACCAGAACAGCTGGTTTTTTGAGAAAATCTTACTATCCACGATGGGGGCTAGGTACATACCTTCTGCAATTTATATAACGTGGTTAAGGATTACTTCGTTGAGTCTAAATGGAAGAATATAGAATAGTCAGATTTTCTGCGAGGAGTTTGTTGGTTTTGCTTTAAATCTCTCTTTTCCTTGTGATACCTGTGTTCTGTCTAGTCTTTGCGTATCAGCGTATCACCACCAGAACAGAGGAGATGTGTAGTCTACGACGACACCATTTCGTGGTTCCATCAGCATCATCATCATCATATGAATCCTTACCGTGTGCTGCTTGTTGCACACCTCAGTAATTTTGGGGAAAAGTCATTGCCCCATCCGAACTTGTTGTTTTTGAATCAGTCTTTTCGTTTCGTGGTGGTCGATTAAAGATGAAACTGGTTTATGGACCTCTATACCGTTTTCAAATGTTACAGTCAACATTTTTGGCACTCCTTCAACGTGCTCGCCAACAATCCCCTTGTAACTAACCACACTAGTTACTGGATTTAAACAATAAAAATAATAATAAATACTGGTAATAAACTTCCAGTAATATGCACACCTGTGATTTACTATTTTTGCCTGTTGGCCGGAAATTCACAACTTTTGGGTTTTGTTGACTGTTTTGTAAACTTTTGGAAGCAGAGGAAACTGTTTTTATAAATTTGATAAAAAAAATTATTGCATTGCAATCACTTGCTGCTGACTTCACTACCTCTACTTGTAAGAAATCAATAATTATTTTATTATGAAGGCTGAGCTTTGGATTATGTTTATGAGGAATTTGTTTTTTTAAATAGACCAAGAACCCCCATGCAGATGATGATGATGATGGACTGAAATTAGGAGTACTCTTGATATCTTCCTTGATATTAATAATTTATGTCTTTGTCTATACTTGAGTGAAGTTTAAGCGGTGTTGAGGCAGGTGGAGGAGGAGATTTTATTGTGAAAAGAACTTCCAATAGGCTCATCTAATAATAAGTTTGTTGGAGACATTATGCCATCCACAACGATGAATGGAACTGCGTCTTCCAGCTGTCCGGAAATTGATCCGGATCCAAATGTCTTGGAGGAGATGAGGAGAATGGCTTATGATAGGAGTAAATGGCTCCAAACATACACCTTTATAATCAGTCAGTACGAATTTAACAAGGAGGAGATTTCACAGTTTTATTCGGAAATGTGTGATGTGTTGGATAGTATGAAAGCATTTTTGAAATGCCCGTTTTGCAAACATACAATCAAGAAGGTATACAACACGAAAATTTATCGCTGGAATATCAAAATATCTGCAAGCATAATGCCTTTTGAAAATACTGATTAAATTGTTTAAATGCTTTAATTATTACAGTCTGCTATCCTCGCATGTGGACACTTAGTTTGTCAGAAGTGTGTGACGAGAAGATTCATTGGTGCTGTTAAATCTCGGTGTCCAACATGTGAATGTGAAGTTGAGAAAGCGGTTCCGCTTCCCGTATATGCTGTGAATGAGATTACCAAAGAAATTGCTCTCTTCATGAAAGAAGCCAGATTCTTCAAAGCATCACAAATGAAACCTCTGAAGGAAAAGGATGCTAAGAAACTGCTAAAAAGTATGAATTTTGTCTTTCTCCAGCGGATCAAAAATTTGGAAGGTCAACTGATGTGTGACTACTGCTTCAATAAATTGAATACGGTAACTTATTAGTACCTCTAGTAGGGTAGGATAGTGAATTTTCGGAACATTTGTTTAGGAAATTGATTATTTTCTATTGTTTTAGACATGCCTAGTGAGATGCGCTGCTGATGCTTTCACCGGTCGTCCCTTGTGTGTTGGTTGTGATACGAAATACATTAGATTTTATCAAAATGAGCAAGGAAAAACATTTGACGAACCAATTCAATTTCCTACATTTGACACAATTGTCTCCGAGTTTTACGGGTTTTTAACAAATATCGTAGACTACTGCAAAAGTAAGAAAATCCCAATCAGACTTATGAACAAGAGCGGTATCATCAGTTTACGTCCAGTGTACAAGCTCCTTGTGGCCGCTATTCTTATCGGAATATTTTTGATCTATTTGTCAAACTAGCGAGAAACGTCAAGTACTACGTATGACGTTAATGAATCAATCAATGTAAATGCTGTTCAACATGTTCTACTTCAGCTCCTGCATTTTCGCGACTTTACTTTGCTCAAAGAAACCAAAAACATATTATTGTATCTTATAATAGGTAGCTTGCTATACATGCCAATTTTATGATTTAATAGTCAGTCATCCGAAAACAAATCAGCGATTGATTTTTGATAAAAAAAACGGGATACTAGCTGCTAGTTTTTGAGGAAGAAAATAAATTGTGCAATTAATAATTTTATACAAACGAAATGTAAAGCGTTATATAGCTTATGTAAGTCATTCTATGATATATATAAACGAATTTGTGCCTTTGAAAAAATTAAACGTAGCATTGTGGTATTGTAAACTGTAATAATCGCTTTAAAAAGCTAGTTACATTTGCATATCAAGATATTGAAATATCGCCACAATGCTTATAAATGCGTACCAATAAGTTAAGATAAAACTTTTATAGGATGCTGCTAGTGCAAGTATAGAGATGATGACGATTGATAATACTTACAAGGAAAATATCTTCCTATTATATGAGCCAGATCACTACTGCTTCCTTTCCTAATTATTGTAATTTTGTAGTTAAAGTAAATCCTCCTATTATACTATCATGAAATATATGCTGTTATGAGATGTATTTAAATTAATATTTAAAATCACTTTACATCCATGAATACGTTTAGCTTGTAAAGATTTGGAATAGTAAGCCAGCTGGGTTGACTTGCTGGTTTTCAGGTGTGCATTAAATTGAGGGTGTATTAATATAAAGTATTACTATGATTTAAATGTCCTAAATGCTGTGTATAATCGGATGATATTTGGTGCTTATGCTGATTTGATAATATTTGGTATAGAATTCCGTCAGTTGTTCATATATTGCAAAATAATTTTGCCACCTATAATTGGTTGTTGAATTTAAGTTAACTCCAGAACCGAACTGGATTTATGGCAATAAATGACGGAAGACATAGAAGACTGTGCCCTAAAGTCTAAAAGTCATGTTCATGCATATGCATAATTATTATTATACATTTTTAATTGCCTTAACATTTACAATTCCTCTTGTAGGCAATGCGTGATGAGTTGGATTGGAACATTAGAATTAACAGTTATGTCTTTGTGCTAATTAGAAATATCAAAAATTCAGATTTCATGAACAAATTTGCATGCGTTGTAATAATATAGTAATACCTTTATAACCTTGTTAGCTGTAATTTAATGTATGCAAACGAATTATCGGAACCTTGAGTTGTAAATTAAGATACATGCAAATAGCAAGGTTTTCTAAACGTTTTGTGAAAGCATTGTTCATAAATAGTTGTAATATGCAACAATTTAAAGTAGGTTTAATTTAAAGAATACTTATCAGTTTTGTCAAACGTGTGTTCGGAACTCTTGAAGTACATTTGTTTGATTCTCATGATGGTGTCTCCGACGTGGCGTGAGGTTGTGAGCTATAAGATTTGCAGAAACAATGGCACAGTTCATAGTATTAATTTTTTTTCCTAGTTAGTTATCTGAAAATGTATGACATTATAATATTCTGCTCATGTAGAAAGCGATATCAGTCAATGAACGCTTACGTCAAAAATTAATGAAACAGTTTAAAATTGACGTGGAATAAAGTATTACTATGAAACCTTGTAGTTGTGTTGTAAGCCACAACTTGTGGCCTATAGACTTGAACACAAGTTCATTTTTATTTGAGGATTACGCTCATAACAAGTTGACAAAATCTGTATTTCATATATTCTAGCTTTCATTTTCAGAGTGGCTGCTTAATCTTTACGTTTCATCCGGAGACCTAGTATGTTGGTTTTAATTCCATTGAGATAGATCAACGATCAACTCAATGGGGTGAACATGGTATACATTGAAATAATACTTTACCTTTGCGCTGTAAATGTTACATGTAACAAAGCATGTATGCTTTTAGAAAATAACGACATTCCATCAGATCAGATCATGAAGAATAAAGACCTTCTTCAAGGTAGATTAAGAGCAATCCAAGATAGCAGTTGAAACACAGGAGGTGCTTCACAAATAAAACGTGATGAAATAACGATGAAACTGTAGCCGAGGGGCAATACGATACGGATGGATGTCTAGGTACTGTAACAATATCCGTTGTATGTCTTGAGAATCAATTTGAGAAAAATACGGAATCAGAGTTATAGAATGAGTAGATGTATGTCAACATTGTGCGATGATTCAATAAGACAATTTATGACGCAAATTGTAAGACAACATCCCAATCCAATAATCCAGACGTTCACAAACATTCTCGATGTTCCTACCATGTTTATTTAAAGTCGTAATTATATAGTTATGTAACTATAATTTAAAATATTAAACAGACAATGAAAAACAGTTACAAAAAACAACAAATATCCTCTTCCTCAAGATGGGCATCATCCAATTTCCTACTGCTGGCTGTGTTCTTTCATATATTAAAGAAGTATTTACATTTACTCTCGTTTCACAGTACCCATGCATGATGCTTCCTCATAATATTATGAATCCATTCTTATATGTAAAAGAACGTATCAAAAACCGTTCTGGGGTATTCTGTTTCTCGTTCAAGTACTTATTATCAGGATTAACCAAATCCCTAAACTAATGAATGAGTGAAACACTGGTGATTTATAGAGTGCCACGGGATAATACTTATTCATTCGTCAGTTTGAGTTTTCTCACCGCTTTAAATGTGCAAAGACAGGTGAACGGTATTGAATGAATTAAACTATTTAATCGCTGACGCTGATTAATGAAACGCTAAATTTTCAACAGTCCATGTTCTTCCCTTTGCATGTAGGGATTTATTTAACTTCATTTGCCATTTTAGATTATGGGAGATCATGCGAAAACTCGTACCAAAATACGACGTCCTATAGTTCACTGCAGCAATTAGAAGGTAAAGTAAATGATTAATACATACAATTCAATTCGGCTAATATCCTCATTAATCTTATTATTATTTAAATGTTATGAAATTATTTTCATCTTATTTCTTAAAAGTTTTAAGTTAAAACCAATATTTGTGCAAAAATATTTTTGATTCATATACACCTGAATCTTGACACGACTGCAATAAATGCATCTGACTACTAGCTGTTATTACATTCATCCACATTCAATTACACAAAAACTTAAATTTCATCAATCTACGCAATTACATAAGGTCTGGTTATGGAACAGTCTCAGAAAGGACAACGTGATTTTATTTGCCTTTTGTTTTGCACAAAAACAGCGAGCTAACAAATGGGCTGGTGGTTTTGCTATTCAGAGATTGCAGAGTAAAGTAATTTTTAAGACAAAAACTAAAATTCTGCTCCTATCCCCTGGAACCATTTATTACCCTGCTGCTAACGCTAACCATTCATTGTTTTCTATACTCAAAGGGATTTGGGCTTTTTGAAGCTCTGAATATTTTCCGTATAGTTGTGAATGCTATAAATTTACATGATGGTAAATGATACAGCAAAGACAAAGTGGCAAGTTGACTGGTTTTGAACTATTTCCCTTGTAGGAGGATGCCTGAGCAATTCATCTTCCTTTCTACACCAATGTAACAACAGGCTCGTATCATCTATATCCTTAAATCGCCTCGTTCAACGCGACACTTCCGTTAGCAAGACACGTGTATCAAGGACAATAGAGACGACTGCATCTTCTGCCTTTGCCTACTTGGTTCAGAAACTTTTTTCGTCAAAGAAAATGCTCAAGTTCAGCTGCAAAATATTGCAGACGCTTACTTTCACTGCAATACCAGACCATGAAAAATTGTAGCAAAATCCAGGCAAGTTGAACTCTTGACCCTTTTATGGAACATACGCTAGAAAGTGCCCTATTCACTTTGTCAGAAACTGTTACTATCTTATTAATCATTTCAATTAGGGGGATGATAAATTTAAAACACGTATACGTACGGTGTCTTATAATAGTGTGTCGATTGCAATTTGTGTTTATGCTGTACAGAAGCGGACATCACAGCGTAACCACATATTATATGACTCCACCACTAATCTAATGGCTAAATGTAGCTAACCTCTAGCAAAGTTTCCAAAGAATTCCAAGTAATGATCCTTAAAATGCGGTTGTAGCCAGTAGCAGAGTGAAAGCTCTTTTGAAAGGTGAAATGTCGCATTTTAGATGACATTTTTTATGCAAATGAAACACGAAATTTAAAGGATGCTCCCTTGCAGTAAAACAAACCCGTTACTCCAGCAAACAGTAGTAGTAGTAGTAGCATCAATATAAACCACAAAATTGGTTAAACATCAACAGACAGAACAGAGCTGTATTTTAACTGTACAATACACAAGTCATTACAGATTCGTAATCATGAGTTGTATCATCCATATACATGTTTTTCTAAAAGGAAAAGTTTACAATAAACTACTCTTCACTTCGTAAGACTAACATCCAACTGTGAGACCTACACCTTCTTTACAACATTGATGGAGGACGTTTTGTGACTTCTCAAAGAAGCGACAGAAACTTTCTTCTTGATTGGTTTACTTTCATTGCAGGGGAAAGGGAATGCGGTATAAATCGTATACTTCGCTTTACCTTTGAACATACCATAAAGAAGCCGCAACCCCAATCCTTTGAATATTTAATCACAATGTAGTAAAAGAAACACCAAAATGTAGATAGCCAAAGTGGAGAAGTGTAGCTTCGCATCTTCCCCAAATATATATGATATTTATTGTAAAAACACTGCATTGCAGTTTTATAGAAAGAGAAGGCAATGAGTGACGGTGATGGAATGGACAAAGTTGGGAATAAAAAAGGAATGAAATAGAACAGAGTACATCTCTTCTGACACACACACACCACCAACTCAAATATAATTTAGGTCGATACAGACAACTACTGTAAGTTGTGGCTTTCTCGGCCCCCTTGTAAGACTTATTAGCGGTCACGCTGCATTAAGAAAATAAAAAAGTCCATTTAAACGTGAGACTTACAAGCTTCAAATATACAGTTTTCGATTTGTTACAACATCCATTTCGAGATAAATAAATGCTTAGGGAAGCCTTCAAATATCTATCCATGAATCTTTAAACTAAAAGTCGAAACTAATGCTGAATTGCTTTTCCTAGAAGCCAAAGCATTTGAAAAAGACGAATTTGAGGGTTGAATTTATCTTCATCACATTACGTACGTCAGCATACTATTTAGTTGTGTATCCCAAATATTCCCATGTTTGGTTCCGGCTCTTTCATTGTGAAATTTCTGTATCATCTCATGAGATTTCACGAGAATGGTATGGGATTTATCTCTTTTTATTTTGTATATTGCATGATTAATGGGATTTCTACCTATACTTTATATTATATACCCATATGAGTTGATACGTTCGAACTTACAAAAGTTCCTATTGCATTTGTGAACCAAAGCAAAGAAAAATGAACGGAAGCTCATAGTCTGTAAAAGTTAGCAACTGTAAACAGACATACTTATAATTACTAGTTGCATTGGGAATTCAGAAACTTAATCATATAGAGTGGAAAGGGTTTCGACATTAACTACAGACTTGTACTGCTACAGTACTTTATTTACTAAACTTTATGCAAAGTAAAGAGTTTTGCGAGCAATGCGCTGTATAAAGTGTTGAGATTCTTTTTGTCGAATGCGACGCTGTCAGTAATTTCAAATTTGCAGTGATAATCGAGTTTATCCTAATTATCCACAAGTGGTCCTTGTGCAGTATATTATCCATTTCAATTCAATATGAAATTCACTTCGCACTTGCTCTAATTAACTGAAATATATAGCCAGTTGATTATCGTACCACATCAAGTTGCTTCCAACTTTATATGATAATGCAAGTGGCTTTTCCGGGTGCTTTGGCGAGTGCTTGATTAATTAGATTTTTTGTTTGATCAGAAAACGAAAGTGAAGTATTAGCAGCTAGTTGAAAATACAATAGGTAAGTCAAAATTATGAAGAACAAAAGAGCAATCTATGTCATAAATAAATTTCGTTTGTCAAGCGTAACTCAAAACTTTTAAGAGTTTATACGTTATCAAAACCCAAAGAGCGTTTGTATATATTGAAACTATGGAACAGAATCATAATTTTTCTAACCTAGGATTATTAAAAGCTCAGCGTCGGTGCAGTCTATTCTTCTTCAAGATTTTTTCAGGTATGAAGAGCTGATACAAATCTCCTTAGATTTTTTATAACTTTCACCTATTAACCCATATATAGATCATGAACATGTTTTGATAGCCCAGACGTGAAATGAAAGTGTATTTCATTCTGCCTATATTTTTCAAACATTTTTCGAGTACTCTTCAGGTTACAGAATGGAGTTTGTGAATAAGGAGATCGTGTGTCCGGAAAGTTGTCGTTTCTTTTTTGGTCAGTCGAATACATACAACCTTTCCTACTACTCTCATAAAGAATTTCAATTTCCTTTTAACAAGGCAAAGAAGGTTTTTTACGAATGAGAATAGTGGCTGGCTACTCATTTCACTTTGGCTTAATAATACTTCAGTTCAATTCCATGTGTGATGTCCTACTTCCTTTGTCATTCGATTACGTGGAAAGCTGGAGGAGAAGCCGTTACGTTTTCTTGGTGTAATCCGATGATGGTTTACAGGATACTCTGCAAACACAAATGCCCATTGAAAGAAAGTGTCCCTTTTCCTCATCTTTTCCTGTCTTTATCTAAAGCGATAGAATAAGGTATATATAAGTTTACCTGTACAGACTTTGAATATGAAAAAACGTAAGGTAAGGTAAAGTATTATAATGATACGATTAAAGTTCGTATAGGCATAGCATAAGATAAACATCCAAGATTCAGCCAAGTTGATTTCCAATTAGAGTTAGAAAAATCATGAAATGAGTTTTAGCAAGAACTAAGATGTAGTTTAAAAAATAACGTTTAGAACTTTTGTCATTTTTTGAAATATTTATTTAAAGGCAAGCTGAACTATATGAATTGAATAAGAAAGATGCAACCATTTAATGTGCTTTGGATGTCTGCACGAGCGTGGGTCGTGTCGTGGGTACTGCATTATTGTGCGTCAAGAAATCCTGTACGTATATCTTATTTTGAGCTTTTTTATTCCATATATTCTTCCTTGGCTCCTTCCCGGTTTGTCCAGTTTATTAAACACTTATGCTACATGAATGGCCAAAGTCAGTAAAATTGGGTTGTTTCATTCAAAAAGATGCACGTACATGCTGCATAATATGCATGTATACATATATGATACATTTACGTAAATATTTGGTTGTACAGGGCAAACAGAGCATATGCTAACTTTCTCCCTCGTAATGATGAAACAAGGCAAAAAATGTTATCCGACAATGCACCTCTATAAGCAATAAAAATGACGTGTTATACTAACCAACCGAGATAAGAAAGTTGCACATTAAATTGCAACTCTAATCGTAAGCGATACAATTTCGGGGGAGGATACAAAACGTCGCAAAAATGGAAACTTTCTCCTGTCTATTTCCTTGAATTTTTTTGGTAATGAAGCAAAGAGTGTGGAAAAAGTAGACCGTTCTATGCTTATACGCTTCTAGGCTTCTTCTTCCTATCTATATACGAGAATTATTCCACCCATAATGGAGATGTCTAGTTAGTAGCATTATGTTTATTATTATTACCATTATTATCTCCAAGTAAAAAGTGTTTTCTCAAGTTGAGTAAAAGAAATCATAAAGATTTTTTGTATACAAGGATATCCACACATAAAACGTATATAATCTAGCTCAAAGGGCCTGTGTATTTGCAGTATATTATAGTGTATATCTTATCTTTATTGTATACTGCTTCCATCCCATATTCAAACTGGGCCAAGTACTTAAAAACAAAAATTCATACTTCCAACGAAAACTCAGAGAACTTGTTAGGGTTGTTTGTGATTCAAGATCGACAATGAAACATAACAAAGGGAATAACAGCTAAGAGCTAAAGCCAAGGTACAAGTTCTCCTACGGGATTTCATTTTTGGTTGAGTGCAGAACAAGCCGTGCCACTACTACAAAAAAATAGATTCCAAGATCTTTTACAAAAACATAATAAATACTGTTTTTATCCAGCAGCTTGTTTAAAAAACTTCATGATTGTATGGCTTCATCATCTACCTATCATATATATAGTTTCTAGTTTACAGGATAGCACGCATCCCCGAGGGAATAACGTCTTCCGGGAACTAAGCACAAACATGGTAGTAGAACAACCGTTAAGCAAAACAGTCTATGGCCTATCGACTTTCAACTTTTATTCAAATTCAGGTATAATGTGCTCGGTTAAGAGAATTAATTTCGATATAATAGAGTTTCCTTGTAGCAATTTTATTAAGATTTACAATGCAGCTCATAATATCAAAAAACAAATCTTGAAGCAAGCTGAAAATCTTACGCTGATATTCTCCACTGCCCCGCTATTTCAAGTTGCTCGAGTCCAGGTGGAAATCTCGGACAGTTCCCTACGGATCTAACCAGCTAACCAAGACTATCATGGTAAAGGTTTCAGTTTAAAGTTACGGGTATTACAAAAAGTACGAAAAAATATTACTTAAATTATGGAGCATATAAAGGAAAAGACGAGAAAATTCATGGATGTATATGTATCCCTACTTGTTTGGAGAGAAAAACTCCAACTACTTATCTAACAAACACTCTTCATGTGGGAAATCTGACACAGTTAACTCGCTTCCATGATACAGTTAGGAAAAAGTTGCTTGGATTACATACAACAGGCATAAACCCGTCTTTTATTTATGAGGTAATATTTACCTACTAGAAATTCTTTTTACAACAAAATTGTGTACTAGTACTAGTGGTGGCATGGAAAAAACTAGAATGTGTGTAAAAAGTCAACAAACAGTCCTTTTTACCATTTCAAACTCAATTCCTTAAACAAGTGCAAAATGTTTGCTGGGAAAGTCGGGAAAGCTGCTGAGCGGCATGACTGTCAGTGAAAAGAAAGTTTCAAATAAAGACAGCAACGGTTAGCAACTGCGGAAGGAGCAGTGGCAGTATAGATGGTTTGAAAATTCCTTTTACAAGTGAATTGGAATAATGGATACATCCATGTGCCGAAGCTAAAGATACATACATATATAATACATATACTCACAAGGCATCTGTACAAAAGAAGAAAAGATTTGTCAAGAAATCAGTTCCAAAGAGTACAAATGCTATCCACATGTTATTTCGGTATTTCTAAGCTGTGTTAAAGGACGAAACAAATGCATGCATACATTATATAGTGTTGTTATAGCCCACGGGTTTTAGCCTCCCATCCCTTCATTTCTTCTTCTTCTGTGCTTTCAAAATGATACGTCAACCAAGACGCAAAATATCAAAGCACTTCAGGTAGGCATAAAAAATTTCCTTCCTTGCCTTTTCCAGTTCCTACTTTTCAAAACGAAACATAAATGAAACTTCATTGGATTTCAATGATCTTTCCGGTTTAGTGATGCAGTTATTCTGGTTCCTCAAAAAGTGGTGGCAAAGGTGGCTGTAATGCCATTCACAAAACTTGGAAAGCGCAACATAAAAGTAACATAAAGAACTACAGCGCCTGAGAGAAGTGCGCTTCAGAGAAATAAAAAAAGTAACATTTATTTATTCCCCTTGCAAAGGCAAACTGTAATCCAAACTTCAAAGTTCAATGGAAAAACCAAGCAAACTAAAACGCAAAATGGACAGTTCGTTGTTGTTTATATACAATGTGTGCCATGTGAGACTGAGGGACTAATACAATGAAGCAAAGCTACGGTTCATGCAAAAGAGTCTGGAAACAGATATTGGCTAGGATATTATTGAGACAGCCGTTTGCTACTGATGGCAGAAAGTGCCAGGGCAGCTGACTATCACTACAAACGAGATGGAATTTATCCCAACAGAACAAGCTTGTGCCGTGCTGCAGTCAAGCAAATAGGGAAGAAGACGAGTGGCTGACTGGAAAAGCAGAGCAGTAAAAAGTTGGAAGCTCACCCTCAGCCAAGTTTAGTACGCGTTTCGAGTTCGTCAGCAGCGTTTCACTCATCTCTTCAAGAGGGAAACGAAATTTTGTGCAGCGATACCCATAAATTCATCTACTACTACTCTTCTTCCGCATAGCTCTCACAACCGGTGTGTAGGTAAATGCAACACATTTTTGCTCATTCATTCCGGATTTTCTACAATTTTACATTTTTATACTGTATTTTAACTTGTAGACTAGCCAGGCATGACTATGTTCATTCATATATATGCAGTCACCACAGAGAAAGTAGAGAGAAAACAAAAAGTACACCGCTTTAGTTTTTTCATAAGGGAGACCTACAGCTAAAGCGAACATAATATGCATATCTGGCATTCTTTTTCCCAGTCAAGCATTTTCCCCTAGAGGTTAAATCATGCATTTCCTAATGAAAGCAGAAATCAAGATAAATCTGCAAATTCCACATACGTTTTTATTAGAACAAGGAGAGCTGTAAAAACCATATGAGTCATGGTCTACATGTTGTTCACTCAATTTACCACCACCATAATAAGTAGATCAACAAAAGAAGAAGAAAAAAAATCTCATAAAAATAATAATTTTAGTAGTTTCACGTTACCCGTAAGGAATTCACGTAGTATAGTACCCAATTACAAAGCAATTGATGTGATCTTACTCGATTTTCTACAAAGATACAAAAGAACTCGTTCACAGTTCACCTCCCCGTGTTACACAGATATGCCATGCTATGCATGTACTCAAGAGCATTAGGCATGTAAGCCGTAAAATGAGTGAGTTACTGCATGAAAGTATGGAAATTTGTAGACTTCACTTCAGGAAAGAGGTTAAGGGCTCATTCATACTTACTTTCCTTTCACTATCTTAGAGTCAGATACAAAGATAAATCTTTGAAAAGGATCCAGCTTCTTACAACTCCCCATTTGAATCGTTATCTTATAGCAAAGGTATTATATGATATGTTATGTTACGAGCTACTTTACGTACGTAGCATGGAACTGCATATAGTACACACATTCTAGTAGTTTTATTGGAAGAAAATAGGTAATAGTATAGTGACTAGTGACGGAGGAGTAAGAAAATGAGTGGAATAAAAAACGGCACAGTGAATTCGCCTACTGTGTTTTTCCTTGCAGACCGTATAACCATTATTATCATAGTTATTTCATTCTTTACTGCTTTCAGAGTGGAGAAAAGTGGTGCACTTAAGTATTTCCTTATACCCTTTTACACATTATGTGCACGCGTAAACGAACGAACCCTTCTGCTACTGATATATTCTAGTGGTGCATTTACCACCTCACTTCTTTTCTCTTCTTGCCTCTAGTTCCCTTTGTGGAGGATGCCGAAAAACTATTGTCTTTATCACCAGAACACACACGAATGAGTCTCTGACAGAGTCGTAATAGTAAAGCGAGCAAATTCATACCTTCACATTTCTATTTTTTACATTAATTTTCTCCGTTTCGAAACAAGCTCCCTTGTCTTTCGTTGTGTATCTTCTTCTCCTAAGAGAATACAAGAAAAGTGCTGGAAAAAAAGTTTTCTAGATTTTTTCCCAATCATTCTCGTCATCCAAAATATTATCTTTACTCAGGTTTAGGAGGGGTTCTTCCAAACTATCATCTCTCTCTTCTCATTTTTTGTGAGCACTATTAGCGTTTGAGGCAGAGCCAGGATTGGAAACAATATTATTATTCTTTGGTTTCCCTTGCTGCTCCCATGCTGAGAATTTGTATGGTTCCATAGCTCATTATTGAGAGTCCAAGTTATCGCAACAGTGCAAGACACGAACAAGAGTAGTTTTGTATTCCAGCATTATATAATACGTTCATTTCAATAGCATTACTACCTGGAGTCATCGGATCTCAGAGATTCCGGTGCAAAGAAAACTCTGACAATAAAGGAACCAGTTCTGGAGACTATCAATTGCTGTAACTATCAGTATAAGATGAGATAACGGAGACTCCATGAGGAATGCAAGAAAAGAAGACGCGTGTTGAGCAAAATTGGCATCAGAGAGATACACAGTTCGCCTGGATTTGTACGGTTGGAAACGAATGTATCCAAAAATATTACTCCAAAGCACTTTTAGTCAATATAGATTGACTTGATAAGCTAGATTTTATCAAGATTGCTGAATGAAAACAAGGAAAGAGTTGAAGGTGAAACGAGCCTGTTAAGCTGAAGCATGTAAGAGCGAAAGTAGTTAAGAGAACCCCCATATATATACAGCATATATGTACAGATAGATAAACGTGTACATGGAAGTAAAGCATGGAATCAGAGAAAATAATAAGATTGGAAACGAAACAAGAGTAGATCAGTGTTAGTTCTTCTATGTGAGGGTAATGGACAGTGTATAATATTCTAGGTAGTAAAAATTGGTCAATGAAAACGGAAGACAAAGCAAAGGTAAGCAGAAAGAAACCACGCACCTCTCCTTTTAAAAAGGTTACTTCCTCAGCAAGAGACTCTCTTGAATTACTAAAGAAAACATATAAACCAGAAGAGATCTGGAGTAAAAGTATAAGAAACTTCAAATAAAAGTGGCATGAAATGCCCCTACGTGCGTCGCATTCCTATGCTTTCACTATACGATACGTGATTGTGACTTTGACCAGAGAGGGAAAAAGACTCACAAAAAACTTACTTTGTTACAGTTGCAGCAAATATATTTAAGGTTTCTTCTTGCTCAAGACTAACATTCTGTGTGATTGTATGTGTACATTTCAAGTTGTTGTTATTACATCACAACTTTGAAGAGCGAACGAACACGGAAACAAACGCTAGAGGAGAAAAAGAAAAGGGAATTATCTGGTGTGGGAGAAAAAAATACTTTAAGTTGTGTTGTAAGACAACTTGAGATAATTGCCCAACACAGTAACCACCTCGTAGACGATTTCCCGTCTCTCTTGTAAAATACCGTAATTTGCTAAAAAAAGTAGACTTGCCGAGAAACCAAGATCCAGCTAGAAGGAGAAAGAGAAGCATTTAGCAGCAACTTTGATTTCTCTTCAAGTTTTTACCGTACATCCATTCCCATTGCTTACATCAATCCAACCAACTTTTCCGTCAAAAACAGAGGTAAGAAAATAAGTCTTTTGATATTTCAAAGTTTTTTTTTTGCAGTAATCATTTGGATTACCTATATGAAGGTATACAAAGAAAATGAGGAGTTAGCTAAAACAACATTACAGTCTTACTATACTACTTCAGTGTAGATAAAAATGTTACTGCCTAGAATATTTTTAACATGAGCCATATAACATAGTAGTATGATGATTCAACTTGAGAGTCGAGTCCTCAAAAGGATCAGCTTTTACTGTGTTGATACAGAATTATAGTGCGCTTTGGAAGTACGCATTTCAAGCACCCCGACCCGACCCAAGCACCCTGATTACTACAACAATTTTACTTTTCTCTACTTTTTCATACTTGTAGGAAATCAAGTAACAAATTTTCCCATCATGAACACGCAGCGTCACGTACACATAATTTAAGCTGAGCAACAAGGTAAACGAAAGTTAATTGATTCATTATTGGGAAAGCAATTTCTAGTCTGGAATTGAGTTGCCTTTACACCAGGATAGACCCTTGGAGAAAAGATGTGAAAAGTGGCAACACAGAAAAGTTACAGCTCACATGTTGCGTAACTTATATCTGTTGTTGAAGGAAAAGCGAGCTATATACTTTCTCGAACTAGAAATCCCTTTCATCCATTTAATCGGTGTGTCTACGTAAACCACATTCCATCACATGATCAACTTTAGGATAAGTTTTTGGGTCCTAGTCTGGATACATCATTTATGGGGTCTGACTTTTGCCCATTGCCTTGCTGCCTGCTGATGTCAATGATTTGTCAATTGGTTAGCTGCCTTATATTGCAGAACCATCAACATTACGTTCAGACTTTTAGTTATTTCTGCATGTATGTACCTATGTGATAGCTGTAAGTAGAAAATGCGAATAAGCAAAAGGTACATACACGTATACAAGGACCAAAAAATCAAAATTCCCTTGTGACGTTTTCCATCGAGGCCTGGTCGACTAGCGAGACAACCTATTTCACCCTTTCGGTTATGCGATGGGTGTACATACTATCTTCTGTCTGTATGATTGGAACATCACGGTACTACTAATAATATCATCGTACGCATCAAAAAAGTCAAAGACTGAACGATCGGTTTCAGATGGTAGAAAGCTTTTTAAAATGATACAAAGCGCTGCTCACTTGACTGCAGGATGATTCGATGAGTGCCTCAAGTGCATTTTCATCTCCGTCGAAGCTTTCTTGACAAAAAGACTTCCATTTCCCAAGGCCTGAATGTTAGTATTATTTTTTGCTAATAAAAATACGAATCTGACGTGATCAACTTAGGGAAATGATTGAAATGGTCGGTGGAATCGATGGTTGTCTAAACATACTTGAATTTTCGGAACTGCTCTTTCCCGTCCTGAACTGAGCAGGAGGAAAGAGGAAAAACCAATAAATAAACAGTTCAGATTCAATATACTCCACTATGAAAATAATACCGAGTCGAACGAGAAACAAGCAGAGCTTGAGAAACAGCTTTTGCTTTCAAAGAGCGTACGCCAAAGTTAAGAAAGTGGTCTCAGATGCGAGACATAAAATGAAAGCTTTTGCGTTAATGTACCACAAGCTAAAGGAAACATCACTTCACTTGATATCTTTTACTTAAAGGTTTGCTCGCATTGTAATAATTTTTTTAGCATTTCAACTAAATCATATTAAAATTTATAGCATTTATTTACTTACAGTCAAGGTAAATTCATATGTAGTCCGTACCACTTTCTTTACTTGGTATATATTCTAGCTAGGGCAATTCCTGTTTCCAAAGATCCAATTTTACAAGACGAGTTTATGAATTTTGTCACGCTTTGGTCGGGTTTGCGTATTTACTATGAACTTTCTGCTGAATTATGATTCTCATTACTTCCAACAACCATTTCAACTAGCACAATATGCATCAATCAGAATTTCACATTTGATGGTTCATAATATAATAATATTTTTAATATTTTGCTCATGACAAAACACGAATACACGTATTATGTTACATTCAATTCGTGCAATTCTTCATGATTCCGAAAACATCATACAAACTTGTATGTCACAAATGTATATACTGAAAACAAAATTGTAAAACTTCCATCCAAATTGCTGTATTCATATAACTGCTTACGCTGAAACTTTTTACAGCTTCGCAAATTTGAGTTTTGTCACGGTTCGTCATATCATAAGAAGCTCACACGACTACAGCGAAATAAAATAACAGTTTTATGTATAGTCAGTACTAACTGAAGCTGCTACATCGCATCCTCGCCTAGTAATATTCAATCTCCGATATATATAAAAACATTCACGATGTGTAACATGATCATTCAATAATTGGCATTTCGCAAAAGTAAATTGTAATATTGTAATAATACATGTTGATTCAATCGTAATAAATTCGCGAAACGACAATTTTTCTGGTATTAGTTTTTATCTACCTCGTAAAAGCCATCTAGAATGGGAGTTGAAAATTTAAATAAATTCTACTCGAAAAAAAATTCAGATATTTTATGCAGCGTGGCTGTCATTTTAAACAACATACTGCTGATTAAAACCAGGTTTTTCAAACGACACTTGTTTTAATTTGGCAGATTGTTCTGCTCTCACCAGAAGCCACATAAAAAATTAAAATATTATTTTTGGATACATACATTTTTCCAGGGTGTTATCTGAATATAGCTTCATAATATCTACACTAGATGCCTAAATCCTCAGCTTGAGTGTACTTTCTAATGATAAAACTGTTAGGAAATATACTTTTCTCGAAATATTTTTAGACAAATGTTTGAAATTGCACCGTTGCAGAATTTTCATTTTAGTTCCATATGAGTGGACAGCTATGCATCAAAATAAGGAGACTCTGACTCAAATTCAGAACAGACTGTCGTTAATCTCTAGGCCCATCTGTACACTTTTGCTTCCAAGAAAAAGACTCCCCTCTGGGGAATTGAATCGTGAAAGAATGAGAAAGTAGACTGGATTTTCTACATACAATTAGAGTCTAAACCACGTAGATCCATCCATATGAAATGCACAAGTTATTGCATTTTTCCAGTTATTCCTTAGTCCTTTATAATTCCATGTTTTTCATACTTTTCAGAAGACATTCATTTAATGAACTCACACTGTGCGTGCCACTGTTTGGAGCAACAATGGTGCACAAACAAGTTAGATGTTTAATGAAGACAAAACAACCTGCTTTATGAAAGAACCGTCATATTTCATCTTTCATTTAATAGTTTTCATACGCACTCTAGTATAATTGTGATACGGTATACAAGTACATTATACGGACGAACAACTAACGAGAAGACTTTTTTTTATGAACAATCAACTTTGTGTAAAAATCTAGTTTCAAACACCTTCTCATTCTTTTTATCCAAAAGTTGATATATAAAAGTGAAAGCATATATTCACATCAGACATTGGGAAGGTACATCTACACATTTGTATCAAAACACAATTGCTTCATAGGGTAAACCATACAATGTAATTTAAATTACATCGGGATTTTTAAGGGAAATGTTGAATTGCGAACAGAAAACAGGAATGTTTCGGACTAATCTCCAGTTTGGTAAAAGTGCTATTCTGTGTTTTCACGCGTAAAAATAGTTTGTGCAAGCGTGTTTACTTTAAGAAGCTAAGTACATAAAACGTTCGCATGTATAAAATGAAACAGGCTGGAGTTGGACGTGAAGTATAGCTGGTATGGAAAGAGACATATTAGTGAAAGCACGGTAAAAGGTTATACATGATATACTGCATTATTGCATCTTTCAAGGTTTATATTTATAACCTGTAAATTCAAAGGATTTTTCTCTGTTAATCTCTCGGCCTAATAAATAACTTTCTCATTTCATTTCTTTTCCACAACCTCGACTCTGCTCTATTCAGCTGCCTTTCGTTTAGACTCGCTCACACATTTTCTTGAAGCCTTCCCGAAATCCCTTCATGAAAGAAAAGAACCCACCTCGGTTTCTCCGGTGTCACTGTACAATATGCTTTATGTACACAAAAACCAGATGCGGCAGTCAACTTGAAAGATGATCTTCTCTCAGAAACATTCGCACGAATGCTTACATTTCACGTTGGTTCTGAAAAAATGGAAAGAAATGTGACGAGGGCAACATGAGATTTACGTGACTAGAAGAACTGACTATTGTGTTTTGCTTAGATGGTTCCGTAAGATTAAAGTGCATGAGACAAGGCACAAACCAGCCCAGCCAATGTTATAGACAGAACATGTTATAGGAGCAACAGGAAGTTAGCAAGAACCCTTCTGGTTATGACTTTGTAAGTAATGGATACTTCAGCTTTCTCTACCACATATTACACATTTCACAAAATACTCGTTCAATACATGTCAAATGGGAATGGTTTAAAAAGGCTGGTAAAAACTGTGGAAGACTCCTAAACCAAAAAGAATGTGGAGTCATGGTAGGAAGGACATAATATTTTTTTAAAGTAAAAGGAGGATAAAGCAGACAGAGAGAGAGAGGGGGGAACGATCTCTGGGCTGAATAAAGATACCTGCTGACACTATTAGCATATGCAGACATGAATTTTACTAACAGCAAACGTTTGGTTTTGATGTTTTATTCTAGTGCTCATCTTGGCTTTAGTCATTTACTTTTTCTATGAGGAGGAGCTGCTCCCCAGGTTCATTTCATCGTGAAATAGAGACTTCCTGGCTTTCTCTTTTTTCTCTAACTACCATTTTCTAACTACTACAGCTGTAGCTGTGGTACGCACTTCCTGGAACAAAACTTGTGCTTCCTAAGCGAGCTTAACGAGTAAATGTTATGCATACATTATAAGACTCAAAGCATTTCCAAAGAGTGATGTGTTGGTTGTGTTTTGTTTCAGTTTCGGCATTGACTCTCTGTCTGTAGTACTTAAGGGAAAAGTATTATTACTACTATTTCACTTCCTTAATGTACACTAAAGTAGAAAGTACATTATTCTAGAGAGAGCTATAATGTTGTGTGCTTATATAGGCATAAATGTCATCATGGCATTACTGTCTCTCTCGTCTACTCTGAAACAATGAAAATCCATCAGGAATAAATAGCTTCTGGTCGTCTAATTTGAGTATCCACTGTGGGAGCATGTATATGTATTGCTAATACTACGACCAAGAGTCGAATTTGAACGTTATTTATGATGTTTTCCAGATTGGTTTAACGAGCCACCCTGGTTGATCTACTTTTTTCGACTTCCTTCTACCCCTTAAATTTAATTAGTTACGTAGAAATTCCTCCTTTCTTGGAAAGAAAGCCTTTGTTTGTGTCCTCTCTCCGAGTTAGACAGTGCAACAAAAACCCAAAGCAAAGTAAGATTAATGAGACTGCCAAATTTTTCAAATTCATGAATAAGTGATCGCCAGTAATGTAAAAAGCAAGTCGGCATTCGGCAAATATAATACAGTTAGAAAGACTTTCATCATATATAATCTCGTAAGACAAAGTACGAGCTAAAACAACTACGGACAATGGACGTGCTTGGCATGGCTATGGAACACTATTTTGGGGCATTCCGTTCTTTCTCCATTCACCAAACAATCCAACAGAATATCTTGCTCGGTCGGGTAGTCCACACTATATAGGTATAGAGAAGCAGCTATTCGTTTGGTTTTGTGCTTTCCTTGGCATACATTATAAGCCGAAAAAGTTATACCATTTTCAAGTGTTACAAAGAAAAAGGGACTGAAATACGAGATCGACAAAATGATGCTTCTGCCCGTTGAAAAAGATGAAACATTATCATGTAATGCAGCTGTTGGAGGAAACTGGATCGTTTAATAATTTTCCTTGATGCAGTTTTAAATACGACATGCTCAAAGAGCTACAAAAAGATGTGACAGGAAAACTCTTTCGCAAGGAAAATGAAATTATCGTCAGCTCGTCTTAAAACTTTACTTTTCCCTGGAAAGAAAAGTTGAATTGTTGGTAGAGTGAAGTAGCTTGAGCACAAAATTATTGATTGCATCCAATTTCTATGAAAATCTAATTTTATTTAATGAAAAATACTATGTTGAGGAAATAAGATTATTCACATTCTGAAAATTCCTTTGAATCACAAAAAAACAAGAAATTCCTTTTCACCGATTACTTTCTCCAGCTAAAATAACCTATTTCCGAAAGTACGTCGTCACAGATGTCGGAAATGCCTAACTAAATGGCAATACAAGAGAAGTTCCGGAGTAGGTCCTAAGAAGGTAACTTGCGTACCAATCCAACGAGTCTAGATGTAATTTTCGCAATTCAAGCAAAGTAGATGGTCGATTGCTCGGCTGTAAGCAGGTACGATAAAAGTGTTATAGGATGAAAATCAAATAAAGTTTCACGGAAACGAACAGAGCTCTTAGATTTCGCAAGATTTAACTTTGAGATTTTAACTTTATCCTGGTTTATTTGATAATCGTTTAGATATATATCTTTTAACCTTAGGGATAAACAGGAGCAACTTATCTCGATCGTCGCGTTTAACAAACTTATGTAATTTTACAAGTCTTGCATTAATTTCAGGATTAGATTCCTTTTTCTTGTACTTTCTAATGCGAACAAGCAACTGTTGTCGACCTCCCTCGGTACTCAGCTTAGATTTAAAATTCTTGAAAAACTTTGTCCACTTTTCATCCAGGCATACTTTTTTATTTATTTGCTCATTCAACTTTTGTTTCTTTCTTCTGTTGGGTTTTTCTTTTGCCGTCTCTGTCTCAGACTCTTCTTGTACACTCACAGGTACTCCAAAGTCCTCTTCGTCATCCGCATTATCAGTTAAGTCACGTATTGCAGATGAAGTGCTTGGTACATCAGAGAGATTTTTATAATCCTGATGTGAATCCTCCTGTGAAGAGCTGAACACTCCACCAAGAATCCGATCTATTTTGCTACTTGCTTTTATTCCTTCTGTCCTCAAAAACTGGTCGTAGTTTCTGTAGTGCCTCACACACACACACAAGAAGATGATGATGAGGATACCATAAAAGGATAAAAATTCAAATACTCTAATGAATTCAAACATTTTCTTTCAAATATTTGATGGAAGATTCAAGACAAACATCTGTCATAATAACAATGAAGTAGCACTATAAACAATACCCAATTTTCGCAGGCTGAAAAGGGAATCCCAATATTTTTCCAAGCCATGTAAACAGGTCGTTCGGGAAATCAATATCCTCGAGCCAGTTGTCTGCTCTGGTTGGACAAAGTAGCAAAGATATAAAACGGAGACTAGGATAAAGCTCATTTGCATAGCCCTCCACCATTCCACTGGATACAGCCCTTTAAAAGGAAACATAATACGGTTGTAAAAACCAAAACATAACATACAAATCTACAAGCACAAGCTTCCACTAATAAACTCATTTCCCAAATGAATTACGTATACAATAAGCCCTGGAAATGGAATCAGTTGGCAATGTCAAGAATACCGGTCATATGCATTCGCTTACCAGATACGAGATAAAATTCCTACAATGATTAGGGAGTCTCCGGGATGATGGGAGCAACTTATCATGCCTAGCCAATATCCGACAGTCCTCTCACTCTCCCACTTAATCTGCATTATTTGACAAAGCAAAAAGGAACGGGTGAAGCTTGACTTAATTACATCAAAGAACATGAAACATGACACAAATCTCATGATGTAGTGAGTGTCTTGAGTTGACAAGACAAGAGAATGATATGAACTAGATCTGCACGGGGTACTCCTCCTAGTTTGTAGCTCGCCAAGGACGACATTTGCTCATTCTACCATCAAGCATTTAGCAGTGGTACCCCCTTTGTACTTCCTTTTTATACGGTTCAGATAAAGTAAACCGTACACTTATTTAAAAGTCCATACAAACAAACATTTACAAAATGCACTATAAACCTTGGTTGGAGTTTTTGGAGTGTCATTGTGAAGGGCCAAAAAGCACATACCTTTGAAAGAAGCAAGAGATCACGGAGTATAAGATACAACACCCAGTTGGCCCACTGCCGACTTGGAAGATGGATTTCTTGCATGCTACCACCTTTGACATGATCACTCTTTTTCGCTTGTCGTTTTCCACTCTTTTTACTCGGCTTCAGTTTTGCATCATCCGACTCGAAAGCATCTTTAAACTTGCAAAAGTCACCCCAGCATGCGTTCGCTTTCCATCTTGAAACTAGTGTCAAAATTCTCCGGCTGAGCATCATCGCCTTTTCCAGCCTCAGCTGGGTCCCCTTTCTCAATATAAATGCTTGGAGAAGCTCCCCTTCACTCGAGAATGTGGATGTTTTCTCATCCAATGAAGATTTACTCAGTTTTGACCATGTTTGGAATATCCTCCTGTGGCAATGTAATATAATACACAATGATGACAATTATTATTGTTATTTCGTAACATGCAACAACCCATGCTCGTAAACTTAACGGAAAATGTTTTCATTTTACTACCTGCGACTCTCCTTATCCTCAACGGACACTGTGACAAATGGAGGTGGAACTAATTTGTCAACTTTATTAAAAACTTGTGCCGACATTTTTATCTTGTTAATTTGACGAAGTCAGAGCCGATGATAGACGAGCAGAAAACTGTGGGCAGCTCACAACATTGTCATTTACTATCTGCACTGCTTATAAAATTACAGACTTCTTAACTATTTTTGTCTAAATTAATAAAAAAAGAAAATTTAACTAAATAAAATCACATTTGGCATTCACTTTTCATCTTAGAATTTGGCTTTGAGACAACACAGTGCATGTGTGTAAAATATACAAACAAAAATATTTACACTGTGAGCACATGATGTACAAGTGTATGTTCTGCTCCCGCGTTGCATATGGGTGGTCCGAAGAACATGAATGTGTGCATTCTTCATGCCTCTAGCAACTCTGTCTATGTATATCGTGAAACAAAGAACTGTCCTATTCACAACAACTTTCGGAATACAACAACAATTTATGTTGCATGCGAGGTTTTCTGGTCCTACCTTACGACATAGTCAAACAAGATGTCTAATTATGTTATTAAATTGTCTACAAATGAACCAAAGTATAACACGAGATTATCCAGATTTCTTCGGATAATCCATCATTCTATGTTAATTACGACTGAATGAATGATGTACAGGAACAATGTACTCGTCTATCAAGGTCTATCCACACAGCGAAATGGCATGCTTTCTCTTCTTAACCATTTTTATTTTGAGACATGTGTGCTTCGCTAGAATCGCAGACAATCGCTGCGACGCAAAAACTCTTGCACATGCAGAAAGAAAGCTCGTTTTCATAGGTAGATAAATGTTTACCCACTTTCCTTCTCTCCTTGCTGCATATAACAGATTATAGGTAGCCAGCACAGGCTTGATAAGTAATTTGATGCGTGAAACATAGACTTAACCATGTCTTCGTATATTATTAGAGTTTAAATTAGTTTAGCCTAAAAGTTTCTGAATCTATACGCTCCATTTACTCCTTATTGTAAAATCACGGTACGCTTGTTGAGAAAGCAAAGAAAATATGATGAAAGAGAAAGTTAGTCTGAAAGAATAGATTTTAATGCACAGGATGCCTTGGACTGCAATGCATGCCTATAAGCCTGCTGCGGGAATACGAGAATAGAAAACCGGTACAGGATGTTCTGAAACTTAAATTTTAAGATACGTAATTCTCTATAATGGCAATGGCAAAATGAAACACTTTCCTTCAATGTTAACATTTTCTCTCTCCAGGTAATTGGGCATGTGTACTTATTTGCTTACACAAAAGCAGGGGTGACCTTATTATTATGTTCATGGTCTGTCAGAGTAGCAGAAGTGCATGTTAAGATGAATGAAAATTGTTGGTTTTACATGGCGTAATTAAGGATTAAAATACACTTGTAACTACACAATAATTACAACATTTACGACCTGCATGACGCTTTCACGTCGGGTGGCCTACTGGGAGAAGTATGCACACTTCTAGTGCTGTATAGTACACCGGATAGGAACGTACAATGGAAATAATGATACGCTTTATGGCTTCTGCCTGGGAGAACGGAAGTAGAAACTTAATTTCCCAAATTGTGCAATGCAGTATTACTAATATATACGTGAATGCATGTCGTGGAGTTCTAAAAGTAACATATTCAACATTATTTTAAATATCATTCATTTTCAGTCTCTTGAGTTCCATTTTGATTTCCAACTAACTAATTTTGTTATCCCTTGCGAATTTACAGTAATCTTCTTCCAACTATTCTACTTTCCATTCGCCATTCGTGGCAATTAGCCTTCATAGCTCGAAACGTTTATCGTAACTTCCATCTTCCTGGATGCTCCTTTCTATCTTATCCAAAGGCATCGTAAATCAGATTTACAGCAATTACAGTTCAATGAGTGTGGTGTGTTACAAATGACGCCTTTTTTTCATGTCAACTAACTCGGGGACACATTTTGGAATTTCACGGTAGGATGAATTCTCATAATATGACGTCACTTTTCCGGCAGAAAGAAAGATTATACTTTTACATATAAGCGCGTGCAAGAACTTTGGAATAATAACTTATTTTGCAGTAAGCAAGCCAATCCCTAAATTAAAATGTCATAAAAATATTCTGCTACGGAAATGGCACACGAAAAATATTACCATACTATGCAGGGCAGTATTTAACTGGTAACTGAACGATTTTAGTGGTCAACGACATGTTTTGGACAATAAAACCTTCAACCTTGTAATTACTCTAAGGATATAGAAAGCTGTCATTTAAAAACAATCCAAATTCTTATAAATATAAAGTAGAGTAAAATTGAGATTACACGTCAGACCATAACTCTTCGCTTTACAAAAGGAGTAAAATGACTTGAAGGGTCAATCTGATTTCGATCATAGCTGAGCCTTTCCTTTCAGATTCAGTGCACACAGGAACTTTCACAGACAGAAGAATTAACCAAACGATAAACTTGTGACCGAGTTGTAGCCAAAGCCAACATTAAGCTTCTCATCCGTCATTTGGTAAGCAAACTGAAGTGACTTAACACAACAGAAGAAAAGTTCTGAAACTCAAAGCATGCTATACTTCAGTCTCGGTGCAGGGCAGTTGTCAGACATGCTACGCTTAAGTCAATAAAACGCTACCTAAAGCTACAAAAAGACTATTACCTATGTGCTTTATACAACGTTAGCACGAAGCATAGCCATGTGAACGTCTGTGGCTTTTCAAGCTTAGATTTTACACACCTTCCTACTTTCACCTTATTTCTCTCATCTCTGTATAGTTTATATAGTTTCTGAATGAAACGGACACAGTTAATTGAACTGTTTCTTGGGCTTAAAGGGCGAATGTTCATTCTTCTATCGTGGTTTTTACTGCTACCAATTACATGGTCACAAGTCGTAGCAAACTGCAGAATGCTACACTGATCCGTAACTTTGAGATATTTTGGATTTTTTGTTTCGTGCTTTAGCTGGAAAGAAATAAGATGCACTGCGCTGGCTGGCGTGAAGGTTTTTGGAATTATTCCAGTCTTTTCACAGTAACAAGAATGAGCTAAGGTCAGATATTGGCTGTTCTTCGAAGAATTGAGATGTTGTATTATGTGTGGACGCACACATTTTACCATCTTTAGCTCTCAGTTTCCGTATCCTTTTGGAGACAAAAAGGGGGAAGTTGTAGATTGCAGACGGTCATATATAGATACTAGGACACTTGTATCATGTAGCGTATCATATAGCTTTTGCCTAGGTACATGCTATGCAGGAAAGTCAAAGTCCGCGATTTCTTTCACAGGAAAGATAGATGAAGGAACTCACCATTTCTCCATCTGTGCTCGTTACACTTTCTCATGTGGGCTTCAAGTGACAAAATGTATTGTACCTAGGACATTGAGAGAGAGAGAAGGGCTTGAAATGCGCTAGGGGGAAAGCTGTGACACATTCCATAAATCGAGGGTCGAACACAGTACAGTCAAATGCATTAGCATTGTAACTGCTCGCTTTTGGGATACATACTGATACTACTAACCGAACGACGAAAAAATCATACGTTCTCACCAAAAATACAGAGAACCTAATATTATTATTGAATTGACGGAGCTTGGAAATACAATTTCTAGGTGTTGGAAGAAAGTGATGCAGTGACAATATAACCGAACACTTGGGAACAATGCAAAGTGCAATTTAAAACCACTGGAATAGTAATATGGACAACACTTTCGAGTCTCTGTGACTATAGTCCTGTAAGATTCTTGAATTAGCCCATTATGTGCAGAAACATATAGCATGGAATTCGCTTCGGTTTCTTCTTTGTTGTGTGGCATTCCTAGTCGATTTATAGATGGCATGTCCGGACATTGTAGAATATGTTATAGAGTTGGTGGTAGTGGTTATGGGAAGCGGTGTTCACTTACAGTAATAGTTTGAGTTTGAGTAGTTAATAGTTGACAGCGTGTGGAGTGGGTTATGTTGTGTTGTGCTCTTTGCTGAAAGTCAGGTGGCTGGGGAAAACAACGGGTTGATTCTACTAAAAAAACGCACTGAAGCATATTACGTGTGACAACAAGCGTACTACTAACTTCTTTTCCGTACAGATCATATGCACACACACGAGTACTATACCAAAAGCTGCCATCAGAATTGCTGGAAACACAAAAGAAAAGTTTTTCCTTCTCGTTTTCTTCTTAACATTTGGAAAGTGGCCAAACAAAGGGAAAGTCGTGTTTTTCCCGGATCACTTCATGTACAATATACTTTTTAGACTGTGAGATAATGCCTGCTAGTATGAATGTGTGTGGTTCAGATAAGCCTACGAGAATGTTGTAGTAGAACTTTAGTGTCCACATAACGGAGAGCAATGGCAATGGCACCACGATGAGATATGTGTCAGCCAGGACTACCAGCACTGGCAGCGATTACAGCTACGAAAAGACTAATGCCACATGACCAGTAGAAATCGAGCTTTAGCACAACTTAAAAGATCATGGTAAATACCTTTAGATCGACCATGAACTCAAGGTATAACAAACACACTTACAAGTTGTTGCAGAAGAAACTCTATAATATATAACATGTACACCACATTTATAACTCAAATATAAAAGTAGAGAGAAATGAAAAGAAAAGAACGAGCTGTAGATAGGGAGGTTTTCTCTACGTGACAGGAAATTGTTATTCGAGTTAATGGGCTTATAGAAATTTAGTTGGGGAGTATGAAAAGTATAATGCAATGATTTTTACTGTGGATAAGCTCACCTTTCCACTTCTACATTTACTTTAGGTCAAAAAATTAAGCCAATTTATTCAATCACTTATTCCAGCACATGTGTCAACTGAAAGAAAACCTATTAAAAAGTAGCCATATATGGTAACTAAAATAAGGGAAAAGCATGAATAATACGTACAGTATAGTGAAAATAATATGCTACCACAATAAACCATTAAATAAGATTGGATTTTCAGTTTTACTCATAATAAATAATATTACGCATATCAATGTTTTTGCAGACAGGCAAAAGAGAGAACCGGGGCAGCCAGGAATCCCAATTGAAACACTGTGGAAGAAGTATACATACCGTGAGTTGTTCAACGAGAGTCGCCACCACCACAACTACTACATATTATTATTAGCCCACCCCAGTGAACAACGTTTAGAGGTTTTTAAAAAAGCAGAGAAATGGTTGGAATCGTAAGGCGAGACTACAGACGATGGGAGTACGAGGATGAAACGGAAATCAGTATGGAAGAGCAGCTGAGACTGGACGACCATGATCATGACCATGGAAGAGAAACTCCAACAAGCACGACCACATTTTCTCAGCCAACTATCATTCTGACAGCTTCTTCCCAGAATAAAAAGCAAGGAAGGAACAAAACTTGTCGTAAAGGAAAAGTAAGTAAAGAACCGTGAGAGCTGTCTGTCACTTTTTCGAGCCGCATTTATAGCTGACGACCGCTCCTCACTTTGTCACAAATTCTTTTACATCAGAGAGAAATACGTGAGCATCTACTACTATATGCATACCATGTGCATAATGCATTACCTCTTTCTTGGGTTCAAAACCACGAGAACATCTTTGAAAAACATACCGATATAAATATTACACTTTAGAGTCCCGACTTACAATAAATTGAACCCTTTACCCATTACATATTGTATTGCCTTCCTTATTTTTCTTCCACCCTGCTCAAACCTCTCACGAGCAGATGAAGCAAGTGAAATGACAAAATTTCTAAATTTGATTTTATCTGTTACGCTCCCAGCAGCTCCGCCTGCACCTCATTCATCCCATTCATGTGGATATATGTATATGTATAGCAAAGTAGTATTACTCAAGTTGCATTACTTACAATTCAAACTTATGACAGGAGCCTATAAAGCGGAGAGTCTATTTTTCATTTGTAATGGAAAAGGGCTGCAGAAAATGGTCTTTTCCCTACACAAACAAACAAAGTATGTATATATCCTCCTCACTTTTTCCTCTTTCCTCTACATATCGTAAACTTCTGCGAAAATCCGAGAGTTTTTTTTTCTGTACACTACAAACAAGACACTTCCGTGTACATACTTTGAGTAAATAAAATCAAGTACACACATACATTCCAACACGTCCGGTGGTAAGTGCATGCTACTCGGGGGCATTGACAAGAGTTACTCGAGTTCCTCTGGCCCACTACTTGGCCCAAGTGCTGGGAGCACTACCGAATCCAATAAAGAATCAAATAGTCACAGTAATCATCAAGAAGAAGAAAAGGGAGCATATAATGATGATGATGAGACTGCCGAGAGAGAAGTAGAAGAATGAGAGCAAAAGGTTTAGGGGCACCAGTAAAGACATTCTTTTATCCATCGTTTTACCAATCCACCGTATTTCTCATGTGGAAAAAAGAAAAGGGATGATGCGTCCATAATATCTACTCTTAAATTCACTCACCCAGTTCGGAAGAAAGAACGGTTTTGACACGACCAAGTGTGTAGGTATATTTATACTCTATCTCAACGTCTTTTTTTTAACTTACTCCAATGCATAATTCCTATTTATTACACGAGAGCCGTTCGACATAGTTCCTTATTGCACCAAAAACTTCACCAGTCATTTTGGTAAAGTGGTGACGGTGGTTGATGGCGGTGATGTGGGGATATGCCTGTAATAGATTAGTCTCTGTACTTGACATGGAAGTGAGTATAACAATAGAAAAGAGAGCTCTTTGAAAATTTCCCTCTGGGGATCGATAGAATCTTGGGTATGAAATTAAAATTATTTCACCACACTGCCTCACTATGAGTTCCATTTGTATAGGTGAACGGAGACGGGGAGAGGAAAACCAAGAGTGTTTCTTTCACCATAAGCACCAGATGAAATTGCTCTGCGTTTCGTGTTTCCTCCTCTTTTTAAGGGACAAACTGTATCTGCATGAAATGAATATAGGTTTTCCTCTGCTTTTGCTTCTCGTCGAGAGAGCCAGGCAGATGCTTATTGCAGCCTCATGAGTGCATACATATGCATCTTTAAAACTATTGAAGTAAAAGTGCAAACAACGGAGAGAGGGAGAGAAAGTGAGCAAGAGGGATGAGCAGGCATTTTCTTTTCTCGATGTGGAACCCATCACACAAGACAACTCGACCTATCACTAAAGACCCATTCTCTCTCACATGTCTAAAATTTTAAGCCGGTATTCCCCTGCCTTCCTCAAAAAACAAGGGAAACGAGTATAGGAAGCAACTAAACTGTAATGGTAATATTCAGAAACCGAGACGGGATTATTATCGCTTAATGCCGACATAATTCAATGTAACAACGAAAGGTTTTCAGAAATATCTGTGGTATAGCCTGCACTTTTTGTCTATGGTATTATTGTTGCCCCTTATATATTATATCATCATCATCATAATAATCATATACAAATAGCATTGCAAAATGGAAACAGGGCTCTAAAAACTACAAATAGAATTCCATCCCACACACACGCATAAGAGTATACTTAGCACATGCAAAATAAAGGTTTATAGTAACATTATCACGTATGTTTTATTTGGTGTTGACTGTTTTCTTGTGTGTAGTTCATGGTTGCTTTCCTGGCTACTTCCATGAATTCCTTGCCTGTTTGTGCATACATTATTAAAGAGGGAGCCTGAAAAGTGAAGATAAAACATTCATTTTCTCCACTTTGTGTCATCATCACCATCAACGTCACGCACAGCAAAGCGTGGAGAGAAAGAGAGGGACGGAAAGTAGTGTGTGTGCGTTGATGATGGTGAAGCCCTTTTGTTTTGACTAATTTATCCTATTCAAAAAGCTAATTGATGCTGCTTTAGCCGCTGGCCCTTTTTACATTTCCACTCTTTGTTGTCGAGAAGTGGATTGTGAATAAATGAATGAGGGAAAACCAATTGTGTTCCCTTTTGATAACATCACGTTCATAAGAACATAATATTGTAATTCTATGAACTTTAGAGAGGGATTTCGAGACACATTATATACAAACTCTGCTTTTCGGTTGATTGAAAAGCAAGCAGAAAATTTTTCATTTTCCTAAAGCACATCCCATTACACTTTCGGCGGTTTCTCTCTGCGTGTGTTGCTAATGTATTACCATTTTATTGTTTCCAGATACAACTAGTGTGCCTGTCAGCCGCCGTGTTGTTGGCAGGTTTTACAATAGGATTCACCATTGGAGTTCATGAAAGAGGAAAAAGTAGTAACATTAGTAGCAATTCTAGCAAATTGAGCGTGGGATCAGCCACCACCAACAACCTACATCTAGGCGACATAGAGAATGAGCCGCGACAAGAACAGCGCAGCAGTAGTAATGAAGAGAAAAATTCAGATTACTATCCAGCAACTGTACAAAATTCATCACCGCACGATACTAATGAGCCTTCATTTCACAAACTTTTCATTCAACTTAGTGCCGACAATATTCGTCACAATCTCAGGTGAGCCATTTCATTCCATAGTAAATCAGTGAAAAGTGGGTAAAGAGGAAAATTCCATGATGGAATGGGGTTTTCTCTACCTCGCTCATTCCAGTGATTAATGCTTATAACCACAAATTTAGTCGAGAGGAGAAAATTTGTTGAAACCATAAAAGTAGCAAAGTGATGATGTGATGGTGCATCCAAACATATTATGCATATAGTAGTATAGCAAACTACAAAAGTCGTAAATTCTCTCACATATACTATTTCTAACCAGTTCCAACAAACATTCTGATGTATGTATGGGAGAGCTAGGGGACTTTGAGTATTTGGAGTTCGTGATTTCTATGTAATATATCGTGATTGAAATGAGTTCATGATAAAACAATTTGTGTGAAAATTCTGGAAACTATAAAAAGTGTAGGGTTCATTCCACTCCATTCCAGAACACGGGGAATGTAGAAAGATGTGAATTTTTCATTTTTGGAGAATGTTTTACGTGTGTGTTGTATGGTTGAATCCTCACTCACGCAACTTTTACTCTACTATAAAAAGAACAATCCATGTATCTATTGTCTATCTAGGAACAAATGAATAGAAAACTGTACGCTTTACCCCTTATGAATAATACAAAAATGCGATATTTCATCCCATCATGTAATAATATGTTTTAGATCCTAAAAGCTTATATATACTGCTGGAATATGTTTCCAGCCATTATTTGCATCGCATGTAATCCCTACTCCATCTCTCTTCGCCTTGTATGTAAAATCGGCTTGATTTGGCCATTTTGATTATATACCCATTTGCTAAAGCTCAGTTGAGAGGTTTGTATCAAAGGAATAGGATTTTAATAACAGTTTTTAGTCCAGAGTACATATAGTACTCTCAGACTGAGCATCGTAAAGATATTAAATGCTATCACTATCACATACACCGAACGAAGGTATTTCATAAAATGCATTTTATACAGAATGTAATAAAAAAAGCTGCAATGAAAACTGAAAGCTGACACGCGTGTGCATCCATGCAGTTCATTTATTGCTGTGCTTTTACAGTAAAGTTAGTCATGCATTTAAGGTGCCTTGCGAATGATGAGGGGCACACCGAACCTCCAAGTTTCGCTGTCACCATCTCCCACCCAAGTTTTCCTATCTTTCAATTCGATTCACTTGGTGGAGTATATGAATGTATCATGTTAAACCAACCTAGGTATGCCTTAGTTTCGTTTCCCCAAACCGGAAATTAATTATAACTTTCTCCAAGTACCTTTTCGGTGCATAATATGCATTAAAATTTAAACAGGTTTCTATCTAATGTGTATTTGAAGCAAATATAAGTGTATATATAAGTAAATGTAAATGGTAAAAGTTAGACTATGGCATCCCATTTTCATCTTTCCGGTCGCTGCATGCATACCATTTGGAAATCATTATTTGTTGGGAGGTCTTTCCTTCCATCCGATATTCCCCTAAGCACCAAGTTTTGAAACGGCAAAGGGAAGCTAACAAGATACATAGCGTATAGCGTGCATACTAACCGATTTTTCTGTGATATATGATATTATGCAAGAAAATAGCAGTGTATTTGTAATTGTAACATTGGAGAGAGATTTTACATAGTATGAAAAGTGAGAACATTGGAGAACATATTCTGAGATTCTCAGAAACAGAAAATCAACTTTGTTAAAATAAACAACATTGCTAGATCGAATAAGTTAGTTATATAGACTTTTAACTGTAAATATTGAACAAATTGTCAATTAGCTTGGATATATTTGGTAGTTGATAATACGACCTACTCCATATATTGCGTAATACATACATAGATCGGTTAATGTTTGCATGTAAATCCGCAAAATAAATGCGATATTATACAAGGATGTATTATTCATTAGCATTTTGAAAAGAGAGCAAAGATTACTACTATTTTCATATTTTCATTCGGAGTGTTAACTTTTATTCTAGACGAATGACTCAGGAGCCACATAATGCGGGTAGCCCCGAGGGAAAGTCAATGGCCATTGCCATACGAGATCTGTGGAGAAGTTTTGGACTGTCAGTGAGAGTGGAACAACATAAAGCGCTAATGACCACGTAAGAAATTTCTGCTTCTTCTTCTTCTTAACTATACTCATCATCAGTTAATCGCCGTGTTCGTAATAATGTGTAATCCTCTACACGTGCCTACCTCACCTTAAATGTTAAAGGGGAGTTACCATATTCTGTGGCGGTGGTGTGCTTAAGTGCGCTTACGTAAGCTTTTCATCCTATCTAGCTGCTAAACTGCTAATTGATCCAGGTTGGATGGAAACATATTTTGCCCATTTCAGCTTTTCCATCATAAATCAAAATGGCTGCTTTGATCTGAACTGGATGAGTTAGCAAAAAACTTAATTATTAGTTACTCAAACATACCAAATGCCATATTACAGTACCACAAGAAGAAATTTGAGTTTATTCACCACAAAAAGTAAAGCCCTAATTATTTTATAATAATTATTACAAAGCATAATATTGTATGTATATGTTTTGCTTGCAAATATGTAACACATTGAAAATTTGATGTTGCGCTTGACAAAACCTACGTCAGTGGGAACTTGTTACGAATTTATCTCTTATGAGCGTGGCGTAATAATTGTAAGCTTCAAGCTATTCTAATGAATCTGCTTCGATTCCAACGCTGTAATGTCCCACTTCCTCGAATCACCAAAACAAAATTCGCGAATTCTCACCAAATATCAATTTTTAGTCTATCCTGTAGACACCTTCATCCCAGCAACTTTTTCATGATTTAATTAAGAAGTTGGATAACCAATACTTGCGTAGAGTTTTCATCCTCTCCAGGAAGACATTATTTATTTAGGTCAACTACAGAGAGTTAGAAAAAGGTAATTTCTTTTCAACAACCTTTGAGAGCACCTTCCAAAAGATTCTACACTGAGAATGGAAGCGAGCTGGTTGGTGAATTTTCACTAAATCATTTCAAAGCATCAAGAGGTAAAAGATTATGAGGGAGCATCGCAAAGAAAGAACTCGTTACAGAACATAATTTAGAATTTTGACCTAAAGTGAAATCCTTACGATCAGACTCACGCCGGGACTGCTGGATGAAAGAGATCAATTCAATGGTGCTGATGGAAGCTTTGATGAAGGAAAGGTGTTGTTACTAGCTGGATGGTTCTTACAAAGAACTGCTTTCGTTATGGCTGAGTGTATGTGTGTGTATTATAGACCCAGGTCTATTTTTTCATTCGATGATGTCGCCTAAAGCTGACTTTTACAATCCACACTGATGAAAGGAACACACATACTTTTAGAGGAGAGGTCCATCATTTTATCATTTTCTCGCAGAATCCTTAGCTCATACAGCTCCTTGGGGACTAGCTCTAGAGGAGGATCATCAAGGAGCTTGCATCATTAAGGAAGCCATAAAAATTTCCATACTCACATTCCCTTTCACTTGCTACATGTGCGTTAGTTACTCCCATAGAAAAGTGCTTTCTTCGAGCTCCTATTTATCTCGCGTATAACCTCATCCATAAGACATTCATAATGTTGCTCCAGTTTGACTCTATTTTATCACAATCAATGGAAATAAAGTCTTTTATGATGATACTCATTTGTATTGAAATATCCTAATAGTACTTACTCCAGAGACGGAGAACACACTCAAAAACACATTTCATAATAAAACATAGTTTCGCTACACGGATGTGCATAAGCATTTCTTTGGCAGAGTCGACGGAAGAGATATGTTACTTCTTGTATACTCAAATCCGCAGTAAACAACCGAGAGCGATACGATACGGCTTATAAAAGTCATCAGAAAATTAATTGAATTGAATGTGGTATTAAGAAAGTTTATTTCGTGGATGATGATGATAACATGGAGAGTATATGCCACACATTAATAACCTGAAATGGCCATGTAATTCGCCAACATATACCATTCTCGCTTCCTCTTGTTTGTTGGAATACACGTAGTTTGTCATTCAACTTTTTAAAATGGGGTCAGAGTCCCAATTTTCCCTTTGAAAGTTGTTTGTAACGACATAATAACGTTCTCCATGTACATCATAACAACCTGATAATATCATAAAGGTGGGCAACAGTATTATTATTATTATTATGGAAGTTGACCCACAAGAAAAGACCGCAAATATTTTCATCTGTATCATCGTCATCATCACGAAAAAGCGACAATATTTGGTTGATGTAAAAGTTGTCGTGTAGCAGCTGGTGTTATTATTATGTATGTTTGTGGTGGCCTGATACAAACCCCATTGCCAAGTCCTAGAATATCCTAAAATTCAAAACAATGCTTAGAAGTTGTTGAAAAGCGAAACGAAATAGTTACCACACCACCACCATCCTATTATACGAAATGTATATGTATCAAATAGTTCACACCATCTTTTCTGTTACAATCCCTGAAGCAATCTCAACCAGAGAGAGAAAGATGAAAGTTGAAGTGCACATATTTTGCATGTAGCATACTTTCCCTGGAAATAGCTGATTTGCTGATACAGCTTTACTCTGTACTGGTCATGTCTGTTTGAATCCGTTTTATAAGCTTGCAATTTGAAGTGCGTGAGCCGTGAGCATAAACTATGCATTATGTGTATGATCATGAATATCCTTGGGGCACAATGAATGTTTATAAAACGTAAGCAGTGCAATCGACTTGCAAGACACAAAATACCTTCTTTCATTCTAACATATAGGGATTTACGTATAGCAAAGGTAGTGAGTGACAAAGAGGATGGTCGTGTGCAATTTGAGGGAGTACCTACGCATTAACATTTCACTTGTTCATAACATATTATGCACTCTGGCCAACAAAGTGTTGTTTTCTGTGTGGTGAAGCGCATGTGAATGTGACTACATTAGCAATGGAATTTCATCAAATTGAGTTGGCTCAACTTAAATTGACTCCAGGGGCCTTTACTTCGAAATTGAGTCTTCCCTTAAGAGAATGGTACGTGTTTGTGGCATGGTTTCCATATGGAGAGAGAGAGAACGCGCGGTAGGAGGAAAAGATCTCAGAGGAAAAAGAAAGAAGTGGAAAGAGAAGCGAACTGAAAAGCAACGGTTCAATTTTTGCTTCTCCATGCGTGATACTTTATCACAACGTTTTCTGTGCGATCATTCGCTCCACACAACTATATATACCTAACCATCAACCAACAAACACTAGCAAACCATCAGCACACCGCTTGAATACCATTTTTGTGGTTTCTTCTCATCGGCAAAGTGAAAATGTGAAAGGAGATGTGATGAGTGAAGAGAACTAGTATTCTTTCCTTCTTTTCTTACTTCCTTACAACATAAAATCATTTCTTGAGAGCCAGACTCGTTTCCTTCATAGACATTGCACACTACTACTGGCGTCTTCTCAAATCCAAAAAGAACTTTTCATCCATCAGCTTTTCCCATTTCATCTCATTGATTTTAAGTGATACAAACACCAAAGCTCAAAGTACACACACTCACATTCGACGCTCTGATTTTCTGAGATTTGAATGTTATTGAATGCATACAATTTTAACTTATGAGGCGAAAACTATAAAATACACGCTTTTCAAATACATCTTATATTAGTTTCAAAGCTGCCATACCACAGACGTATTCTCTAAATCTGTATAACTGGCTCTATCTCGACAGGCGGTATGCATAATACCCCGAATGCATGTAGGGAGCGTGCTTTCAGTGCTTTGCAAAGTATTTTATTTTACAGTTTGCACCACCACATACGTATATATATTTATATCAAATTGTAGATGCATTCATCCCAGTGTCACTGGGTATGAACAGTAAAGACCTAAAAGAGAAAATTGCATTGGAAGAGTTGAGTGAGAGCGAACCCAATAAAGTTTTGCAATGGTAATAAGCAACCCGATCACAATACATGTCTGTGTATGTATGAATAAATCGTTCACATTCCTTCTTAAAGTCCTTACATTACAGTAAATCAGTAAATCCTCGGATCATTGTACTGATTTCATGACCAGTTAAATCCTTTTACTGAATTCCTCAAGATGCATTATGTATTCCCCTGTAAATGGGACAGTATAAGAGTCAAATTGCAGAATTTTAAGCAGTTTTGTCTTTTAGTAGTTCAAACTCTTTGTGGAAGTTTGAGCAGCCAGTCTGTATATCGAGGAAAGAGAGAGAGATAAGGCGCTAAAGATTTATAAATTGTTGTATGATAGCTCTGTATTATATGCTTATATATACAAGTGTCATTGTCATTTTGTTTGAGATCTGAAATTAAGAAAACTGGAAAGAGAGAGAGAGAGAACGGGTGCGAGCACACAAGTATCAAATTGTATATAGCGCATTAATTTCTGTCCGCTTTCAACAATAAGTTAAATAGTTATATGCAGGATATTTCTCAAAGACGCCACAGTAAATTTCCTCAGGGAGCCCTTTGAATGAGCTGCTTATGATGATGAAAACTGCTATTCTGCGTTTTCAGTTTAATGGCTTTACGGCATTTTGAGAAGAAACAAAGACGGCTACTCTCAGAGATATTTCAAGCATGAAAAATTTATGTCTATTTGCAAAATAATACATAATAATGCTCAATTGTTGTTTTATAGTTTCATCCGAAACGCTCAATAAAATATCAAAAAGTTTGCGAGTACTACAAGCTTACCATATCAATTTTGTGTGTCTAGTATTTCTACATATTGCATTATGTATTTACGTGACGTATTGTACATATATTTTTGCAGATCGAAGGGAGTCAATCTCGTAGAAGTCGTGGATCGAAATGGTTCGGTGCTCTTTACATCTACAACAAGTAGAGAAACGGATGCTACTACTGGCTTACCAAACTTCCGTCCAGTAATTGCCTTTTCTCCTGCTGCCAATCTAAATGGTGAGCTTGGATTTTGTCATATATTTTTGACCTCTTCAAATTTTCAACTATATCATCTTGTTGGCTTCCTCATATATTTGAGAGATTCTATGTCACATCCATGTATGTATACATATCCCTTAAAATCTATTCCTCCCGTTCAGGTCCCTAAATGATAAATGCGAGTAGATGCAGGCATTTCATTGCCCATGAAAGAAGATGTGGGGAAGGGAGTTGCATTAAATGTTGAAAAACTTAGCCAAACCTAGTAAACCTAGTCTATAGGAAAAAGTAAACAACCAAATGGTGCCTGGAACTTAGTTTTGCTCCGCTTTTGTGGTATTTTTGAAACCGCACAGAGCTTCCCATAAATTCCCATACAATATGAATGAGTTATATACGGCAAGGGGCTTAATACCGCCGGATTGACTTAATGGGTTTTCGCCTGGTTTGCTTTCCTGTGATGGGATTACTCCCACTCTGCTAACCTACATCAAATCAGATGGAAAATAAACATGTATAGAGTATATGTGTGGAAGCGTAAAATGGACTTCATGTCGATGATGCTCGGGTTTTTTTATTACTCGCTGATACCCACTCCTAAGAAAACATGACGGAAAAACAATCAACGAAGAATAACTTTTTGAACATTGATTCCCAAAAAAAGAATTTAGGTTGTTCAGCTGCTTTCGGTTACAAGAAAAACAAAAGTGTGGAGGACTAGCCATCTCCACGATGCTCTGACAGAAGTAGGAATAACGAAAATGTTGAATGTCCTAAATGTCATATGCAATGGTAATTTTATGTCGAATAAATCCTTTCGAAATGTAACAACGATATATTTCTCTCTTAATCCAAATAATGTTCTCAATCTTTGTCACAAACTTTTTCCACATATTTTTTTCGCAAACAACGACAAAAGTTTTTTGGCTATGAGGAGATGGCTGACCCACATTGACACAACAATAACACCCTGAAAATATAGTATTGAACACCTTCGCGCATGGGTGCTCAAAGAGTAGAGAATGATTTACATGTACGTGATAGAATATTATACAATGTGAATTTTAAGAAGGGAAATGAGCAAACTGTCATATATAGCTGCACGTGTTTACTGCACTCCCTGATTAGGAGAAGAGATGTAAAAATGTGCAAAAATGATGGCACGGTTCCATTTTAGCTCTTTTTTGGAACTAACTTGTGATGTGATGGGCTTAAAACAAAAAAGTTTTCTGGATGATTGCCCTACAGGGACACTTATTTATGGGCTGTACGGCCGAAAAGAAGATTTGGACTTTCTTCGGAGGTCCAGCATTGTGCTTAACGGATCAATAGCATTAATACGCTTCGGCAGGACTCATCCATCAATAGTGGTATGACAATTCAACTTCCCTGTACTCTGTTGTATCCTTACGGTGACCAACCGACCACCAACTTTTTCCAAGTATTTTGTTCAATTGAGATGGGGGATGACAAGACGCTGAAGGCATATCAACTGAAAAATTTATGACTTTGTTTGGTATTTTATTGTCTATGTGAACCAGTCGGTGTTAGTCTTTTCCCTTGGGCTTACAATCAAATTTTATGTTTTCCCATACGATCCTCTTTATCCGTGCTTGTACAAATGGATTTCTATTTTGTGGCTTTCTTTACAGAGTGCTATTGCATCATCGTATGGAATAAAAGGGATTATTTTTTACCCTGACCCAAAGGATTTTGGTCCACATCTTCCTCCAAGTGCCGTTCGTTGGAGTTCATTAGCTTCGTTAGAAAATATTCATGAAGTTCAGGTAAGATTTAAGCTCTGACTTCAATTGTAAGAGTCTTCGTTTACCCCATTGAGGCATTCTAGTGTCAACGGTACAGTTTTATTTCACACAATATTGCTTACCTTGCTCCATTCACAGAGACACAGAGGAAAGTTTCTCTTGCCTGCCCACACCATAAGTTATAGTGATGCTGAACAACTGTTGAGGTAAGTATAGTAGTGTAGAGCCTTGTCTGTTTCGAGACAATACTAACCGTCAATATACCATATTATCTGAAGCAGTTCATCAAATTTATGGTGATAATATTGGCACTACCAATCATCACATGTTATTCATACGTTTTTTTTTGTACAACCTTATTCAAGATGGATAAGGCAAGAGCGGGGTAGTAGAAAAGCACCCAAAGAATGGCAAGGAGCCTTACCAACGTCGTACTACTTGGGATCAGTACTCCAAGGCTCGTCTCTCCCATTCTCAATTCGACTTCGTACCTTTAACGAGCCCAGAACTAGCAGCATTTTCAACGTCGTCGCAGCAATTCCTGGTGCATGGGAGTCTGACAGGTGAGAAAAATGTGTTTCTGTACCCCTGCTGCGTGTGCTTTTCTTTTGTCCTATCCATTTCTCCCTCATACAGAGACGCACATATTTATGTACATCTTCTGTAATGGAACATTCTTTAACATACCTCAACGTGATCAATTCCATGTGGAAGTGGAGTTTTCTCCACGAGCCGTTCATTCTTCAGCTCCCTTTATTTTCGCCGTATAGCACACGTCCAAAAATAACCAAGAAAAAAAATGTATTAGACAGTTGCTCATGGAATTCATTTAGTTCGTATTTTATTTTCTCCGCTTTAGCATTTACGTCCGAACAAAGGTTATGAGAAGATCAACCACATGCTATATCTTCAAACAAATATAATATGGTTTACTGAAATACATGTTCAAAACACACACGTTCCCTTTGCTCAACGTTTTTACTCAAAATGTAATCTCCAGATATTTTTCATCCTTTGATTTATAGCGAAAACGTAGCGAACATATGAAATAGGATTCAGGTCAAATTTTCGATAATTTGTATTGTTCCCTTTGGCTTCAATGGGACAACTTAATTTTCATCAGAGGGACTAAATTAAAATTCCATATCAGCTATACCTGACTCACTCGCAGACCTTCCTGGCAGTATTTATTGCATGAATCACGTTCTCCCTTGAAAAGAAAATAATCATCTTTCAAATAGGCTCTGGCTGCGTAGTCCCTTACAATCTATTTCTTTATGAGTTTCACCCAGTCTGTTGTACCCTTTGTTTTCTTCTTCATTGCCTTTCTTCCTTAAATGTTGTTGCAGGAAGAACTTGGATGCAAATTCATGTATATACTTTTATTGCTATCATGTAAATATATGTGTGTATGTCATTCTATATATAAGAGTTTGACGGAAGCTTTTTCATTAAGGCAAATAACAGATAACGTACATTCCTAAAGACTGACAATAAGACAGCAACGGATATAGTCAGTTACCTATAAAGAACATGTATGAGTTGCATAAGAATATATATTACTTGATCTGCTAGCTTACGCTTGTTTCCTCAATATAAACTTTCCATCATGTTGTGAAAGAATAGGAGGCTTCGTGAAACCTCACATCACCAAAAGCTGGTCTTCAATATAAGTCAGTGAAATGAAAGAATTCTAGATAGTAAGTTAACTCACCTGTCCTCAAGCGATCTAGGAAAATGAAAGCTTGTTCTGATGTATGCTATTTTTTCATATAACCAACTTATTTTAGGTAGAGGTGAGCTACAGCATGGCGCAATGTAATGTGTTATATTATAAGAAATCTTATCTTCCCAGCGCTTGACAGTTGACTCGCTTGGAAGAAAAGCCGTTGGAAGGGAAAGAAATGCTTTTTATTCTTGCATCATCATATACATACATGGATATGTATATACCTCTCTACTTTAATAAGTAGTGAGCCAGTAGCAGTGACTGACATGAAGAAGAATGAAAAAATTCATGAACATATACATTCTATACCCACACCATTAAGGGACTGACTATGGGATCCATAACTTTAAGTTGCAAAGAAATTTTGGTTGCTGTACCCTCAGTTTCCTTTTCCGTTGAAGCCACTCTTTTCCTCTCATCATTTTACTAGGTGGCTGTATCCTTGTATCTCTTCCTTGGCAGCAATCTTTCTCTCTCTGGCTCTGGTTGTGCATGTATTTATTCTAATAGGAGTATTCATTATTTTTCTTGCTTCATTGTTCCTACTCTCTCTCTCTCTTTCTGACAATGTATGATGTAGGGCACTTCAAATCTGAAATCATATTCAGAACTTGATGAACCAGCACGATTTTTTTAGACTGCCGTTTCTTTATTTTTCATTCTTCCCTTTTCACGTTGGTGAAAATATTAGAAAGGTGTATAGTAAACAGTCACTGATGCATGAGAAGGCCAAATCATCTGAAAAACTTAAAATCAGTTGAAAAAAATTAACAGAGTGGTACTTCATAGAATAAAGCACTCAAACACCAGCTAGCACTCATCTGATTCTGTAAAATCTCAGACAACGACTCCATTCATTCATCTGCCAATACCTCCGTTCGTTGTGTTTAATTGTAAGTGAGGCATATATATACCTATAGAAATATATAGGCAAACCCCATGAAAGTAGATACGGATATTTTTGCCTACGTGGCATCGTTTCCCATGTGCCATGTAATAAATACAGAACACGGGCTCAAAACACAATCGAGCCTTAAGTAGACAACTGCTTTGGTTCTTCCTGCTTAGAATATTTACATGAAAGGACTTCCAAGGAAGTGGAATATTAGATACGTAACATACTATATCTCACTTGAGCATCACCGCACTTTATTCCATGCTTATTAGTCAGCAGTAGTTGGTGAAAGTCAGGTTATTATTATCAGTTCACATAGAACACCAGTAGTTTATTTAGAGTGTAACGAAACAGTAAAATATACTGCCCTGACTCTGCGAATTCTAAAATATGGAGTCCACAGAGGCGTGAATTGTGATTACAGCGATTAAATCAAGTTGGAAAGTCATTGTGTCGAAAAGCAGTAATTTTGGAGTTGTGTCTGAGTTGTACATGAAATGTGTTTATGTATAGGTAGTAAATATTTGTATAAACGACCATTTAGGAATAATATCACACTATAAATATGCACTTTTCCGTTAAAATTGTCACTGGAGAATGTGTTTACATTTACATAACGTGCTAATTGATACGCAAATTTGCTAAATCGGCAGAAATACACTAGTTTCATGTTTCCTCTTGTTGAGTTTGTGTAGTAAGCATTTTGTAATTTACGTTAGTTGTCTCTCTCTCTCTCCATGTTTTCTATATTACCCTGGCTGAATGTTTCTTACTTGTTGTACCAGATACGTGGTAATTGGATGCTCTCACGATTCCTGGGCGTACGGAGCAGGGGATCCCGGGATTGGACTTGCTATACTTACAGAGATTGCTGAAAAGTTTTCACAAGCTGTTCAAAAAGGCTGGAAACCAAGAAGATCTATTTTGTTTATATCCTGGGATGCGAATCTGTATGCTTCGTCAGGAGTGTCGCACTGGCTGCAGGTGAGGAGCATTCTGATTCTCATATTTCCGTCATCTCATATTACGTTGCATGTAACAGTGTACCTTTCCTTCATCTTTTACTAAAAGGGAATATCCCTTGGTTGGACACAAACAGAGCACACAACCGATTTGTTTGCACAGCAAAAATATTTACACCTCTGTCTCTCACTCTTTGCTGCTTACGCTAAAATGCTTGGATATTGTTGAATCTTGGTAGCTCGAAAAAGCTCTCTCAATATACTCCCTCATAACAATGTTGCATTGGCTCTTGAGAATACTTTCGTTTTTCACAAACCTGAATGATTCGTTATTCTGACGGGTGTCGTTTTTCACATACACGTATTCAAAATATACATTCAAAAAATTACCTCAGCTTTACTTACATGCAGTATCCGAAAATCAACAGAGAAACTGGAGAAAATCCTTGTACATACATACATACATGCATCAATTTTCGATATTTTGTATAAATAAACCTGCATCCGTCAGGTTTCCTAGTAGAATGGTATAATATAGTGTTTGAAATATATATACACTGATCATGTACACAAAGAGCGTCCAATCAAAAATGTGTCCCTCATACTACTCATATCCAAACTACTGCACGCATTCATTCCGATTTCCTAGACTTTGAAATGGAAAGAAATCCATCGTAAGAAACACATGACAAATCAGCGTGAAATGGTTTGATGAGACGTTCATTTGAATAGAATGAGAAATATGTGCGTATACATACTGGAATATGATTGCATTATTACAGGAACATCATTTTGAAATCTCGACGAGAGCAATTGCTTACGTCGATTTGAGTCGCATTCTTCGGGGAAATCAGACACTCAACATATATTCCTCACCTTTGCTACGTGAAATAGCACGGAAAGCAATTGCCAGAGTGAAGCATGCCGAGATGATTCCAGAGTCTGGAGGAAAATCAAATGGATCTCCAATTCACTTTTCTTCGGTTGTCAGCCCTGATAATCCATCCTTTGCCTTCTTTGGGAATTTAGGAATACCTTTCATACGAATTTGCGTCTCCAACAGCCCTAAGGTAGGAGAGTGAATGTAAAAAATATAACACATTGATATGTATTCAAGTTTATTTAGGCTAGGCTTGGATTATTACACATAAAAACCCTCTTGCAAACAGCCCTTTTACCAATCTTGGAAATGGGTATGGAAGATATAGAAAGCGTATTATTACTAAAGATGTTATGTCGTTTGTTTACTGTACATACACATCTCATAAAATTCTGGCAGTGTGAAAAATGAATTTTCTTTCAGGCCCCTTGATACGTACACGCTCAATGCAGCACATTCATAATACGCACGTACGTATATGAGTGTATATATTGCACAATCCTAGATAAGTGAGTCAAAACAACTATGCTTTTACGCCTACCACACGTAGGATAAGTGATGAAAATAGTCTTTTGCCCTCCGGCTCTACTTACAACTTAATGCTCCTGTGAGGATGAAATTTTGCAAAGTTGTTTTGCCAGAAACAAACAGATGCTTATTAACATTGTTCAAGATAGAATAACTCAATTTTTACAATTGTCGGGAGATTTAGTATTTTGGGAAACAAGAATGATAATAATATATAGACATTGAGGGAAAAATCTAGAATATCAGATAGTTTAAGTCTTATTAAAATGAAAGTATAAATATAGATTTTTGCTGCTATATATGACTCGTATACTCATTCTCCTCAGTAGGGCATCCACTCATTTTGTTTCCCCTTTATATTTTCTACACAAAATCTGATGATGGGGAAAGTAGAGCTGGTAAAAGTCATATATATGTATGTGTAGCTGATGAGACTTGAATGCTAGATTACAAAAGTCACCATGTAACGTGTGTGCATGCATGTAAAGCAACTTGTCATTTTTCCTAGGGGAATGATTATCCTTTGTTCCATACCTCGTTCGACACCTTCGAAAACTTTGTCTCACTGGTCGATCCAAGTTTGAAGGGAGCTGAAACTTTAGGTAAGTTATAATTTATAATGTATAGCTATGTAGTAAAGAGCTCAATGAATTTGCTTGTACTTACGTTGATGGAACTTACTCATCGTCAGAATAGTGCACTCAACTCAGAATCCCATATGCTAGAGACTAAGATGCTGATCATTCTGCTCAATACACATTTGTAACAATTGGTGATAGTATTATGGCTGTATATATGGACCATGCTGCGATGAGTGTACACCTTATCTCAGGCACTGTTTATAGACGATGCAGCAAGCTCGAGCGCCCCGTGATGGGCTTTTTCATAACATCATTTCTTAAATCACCCTTCTTCATATTATGGATACTTGCCTAAGCCCTCAAGCTCATCTAGAAAGGAATGAGCGTTGAGAGTTTATGGCATATATATAGGAGACATGCTGAAAAGTGCAAACATGGAATTACTTTTGTTAACATGACTAATAACGGAGGGACGAGCATCATAAAACTTTCTCCCTTCTTTTTAGGGTTGCTGGCACGTACAAAACTTTTCGGGTGAATCATTTTTAGGAGCCTCGCAATTTATCCAAAGTGAGAAATATTAAAATAGAAATTATGTGTATCTGGTTATCATGCTTGCCGTACGAATGAGACATCCATCATGAAAGTTAACGAGAGAAACTGCTCGAATTTATAATGAGTTCGATAAAAACTTTTCCCCTGCGACATAGGTAAATTTATTCTACAAAATCACTTCACAAAGCTACACCACGTCGTTGAGAAATGTTGATCATTTAGTTGCGCATGAGTCAGTTTTACGTGTTGAAACAATTCTCAAACACTAGTTGACGAAAAATTGCTGGTGATTATTGTTAAGCGATAATCACATCTTTCAAAAAGTTTCATGAATAGTTGTAGATAACTGACATGAGTTTGTATGTGTCAGTTTTAGTAGTTTTTCTTATCTATTTCAATGACATGCCGAGCTGATAGCTTATAAAATTTTAAATCATAAGCGAAATCGTAAAGCTTTATAGGAAGAAATGCTGTCATTAAAATAGAAGATTATTAAAGCATGAAGAAATCAAAACTAACAGGTACTACTCAATTTCTATATCTTGTACGACACGTGATTCATGTTACCCCATCGGATGTTCTTACATGAACGATAGAAAGAAAGTAATATCCTCTTACTGTACCAAATCGAATTCAATATTCTGAACAGTTGAAATGGAGTTTCACTCATGCCAATCTTAACTTTGGTATAGCTCATGACGTCTAATTTTCTTCATGACGAAATAGCTTTCATATAAAAACAAATAATAATATGAGTAGTAACATGGAACTATAGAGCTAGAACCTGGCTGCAAGGACTTGACGTAGACATTCCGGAAAAAGTTTTTGCTATCACCTTGAAGCTAGGGAAGACAGTTCATGTGTTTATTTTGTAACTTTTGTGTTTTCAGGGAAGATAATCTCAGAAGCTATTGTACTGCTTGGCTGACTCTGCAGTTCTACCAATAAATGTTGAGGACTATGTTGTGGAAATCCAAAAGGCGTTCAGCAGCTTTATGACTCATTACCAGGAGGATTTGCACAAAGCCAATTTATCGATTGGTACTCGTAAATTTCATTTTCATTCCGTAAATTTGTGTTTGTCTTGAGGTAGCTCATCTTTCTTGCTCCCTCATATTTCACCCACTCAAATCGACTTCCCAAACTTATGACCAATATTCCTGTAGCTTTGTCTGTAGTTGTAATCATATAAACCACAGGGAATTGAAGAAAAAGAAAAGATTTGAGATCAAAGAGACCACTTATTCCTTCCCATAAACAAGAAAATCTTGAGAGAGTGAGCAGGGGAAATGAATATGTCTGCTCATTTCAATTTATTTCCTTGTTTTCCTTTCGGTATATCCTTTGTAATAACTTTTCCGTGAATGAGGGAAGGAACCTGATTTCCGCTTATTATTTCCGTCGTCTATTCCAGTACTCTCTTTAATTGACTTTATATGTCGAGATAAACTTTGTTTTAAAAATTTATAATACTTTCTCTTAGCCTATCTGCAAGCTGCTGTAATGCGCCTTGAAGTGATTGGGGACAACTTCCATACTGACATGCATAATCGTTCAGTTATCAACCCTGAGCATGAAATTCTACCATCACCTTCCCCATCTCACTTTTTCAAAATAAAGTAAGTATTCTACCACATTTTAAAATACCAAAGGTATAAAAGTAAATGTAGAAACAGTAATAAACTTTATATTGCAACGCGTAAATTAAAGGATTTTATTAGCAGTTTTGTTTCTGTTTTCGATCTCCATTAATTTGTTTCTTTGGCTCGTACCTTGATGTGCATTATATGAGCTCATATATCAAGTGGCGTTTGTAACTCGTTCCGTTGCAGGAAGCCCCTCCTCCATCGGATCATGAATGACAAGTTGATGGAGGTGGATCGTACATTTCTATCACGGAGCTCAGAAGCATACAAGCACCAAATTCTCGGGTTTACCTCAACCGTGGAAGATATTCCGGTTTACGATGTAGACGGGCCTGATTTCTATCGAGCTAATAATATGTCCCTGTCACTTCAACTATACTTCCCTAAATTAAGGACAGCACTTGATTGCGGAAGAAGAATGATGTCGGGGATAGATTCAAGTGAGTCAGGCAACAGAGCTAATATACCAAATAGTATGTTCAGCCATTCCACAAATGAAAACTACGCCCCCGAATCGGACCACCGAAATGAGGAAGGGTCCAAGAAATGGGATTCGAGAGACAACCGCAGCGCTGGCAGTTATTCCCTTCCTGTGAATTTCAGACTATCATTTATAACAGATGCGTCAATATGTCGTGATTGGCGATACACAGCTTCACAAAAGATAGCCAGTTTAACACGAGCTTTGGATGCAACATCAGCAGTTTTACAAAGTCCGCTTCTGCCAGAGGAAAGTGAATAGGAGGAATACATTATGCCCACTTGTGTTGTCAACTTGTCAACCAAACGTATACAGTTTATTTTTCACACAAGCGCTACTGCACAAGATCACAACAATATTTGTAAAACTTTCGACCAATTCAATTTCCAAAATAACTCAAACATATATATATATACTTATATATACTCGATAAAAAAATTCAGAACCCGCACGCGAATTACGAACCAAATTTATACTTATTGATTTTACAATAGGTAATTATATATATAGATATTTTAAGCGTAGTGATAAGTAGTTAGAATATATTTATTTCATTTCGAAATACATTATTTATTTTCACTAATCTACTATTTAGATTAAGAGAGCATTCTCCTTGTGTTGTAGTCAGTCCAAAACGAATTATAGGTAAGAGTAAAAACGGGAATTTTCTTCACAGGTTTGATTTAAATATAGACATAATATTGAAAGAAGTGATATATAGACGTGTGCATGTTTACTCATTTCTAAACAGCATGGGAAGCCTTATATCCCACCACTACCCCGATTTTAAGACAATAGAAAAAAACCTCTTCGTATAAATACATTACATTTATGGCATTTCAAAATACATATTTTGTACCTTGTTACAATCAAATGACAACAGATACAAAAGTTTCAAAAAAAAATTATAAATACTACTACAACAATTGATATTATTACGTGTAACCTATATATATATATGTAAACCTGAAACAAGTTATTATAACTCTTGAAAAGTAAAAACATGTGGAAATTTATTGAGTGTACCATACAATTTACACTTCCTGTTTCAACAGGTGAAAGCCAAAACAAATTATCACATTTGTGTTTCAGTGTATGAATAAACGATAGTTACTCCCAGATATCTTTGGTATATTATATATGTGTGTAGCTGCTACTGATAGTTGCTCAGAAAACCCCAAACCGTATGTAAATGCTTAGAGAAGGGTTGCATATATGTACGTAGATCGTGATAATGTTGGGTTTTGGGTTGCTCCCTCGACATCGAAATCCTTTGATCATACGGCATTATTCCGGACATAGCAAACAACATCCTCCTTTTTGCATAAGCTGGACAGAAAAACACATCGTTATCAAAAGGACAAGACATATATTTGTATAGTAGTAGTAGCCTCCTTAATTAGTTGATTTCATTACCATTTTGTAACGTGACCATATTTCAAAAATAAATCCAGATTTCGTTGCTGTTGTTGAGTAACTCTGCATCCCCCTGGTATAGTGATAACGCGATTTGTTCCAGAATAGGAATATTCTAGCTTTTTCAGGGTTTCTTCTGGAAGCCAGTCAATTGCTGAAAATGTTCAAACAAAGGATATTGTAGAATTACTAAACAATATAATAAACTGACGATGAAAACGAATTAATGAGCAATCGCAGCATGAAACTCACCGATCGGTGGTGATGACACTGCAGACATATCTGCTACACAGGTTTGGACGCAACCGTTAAAACAACAAATTTTATCACCACCACAGTTGTTGTCAGAATCGCAAATATAAGCGGCACAGTCCCCATTAAATTTTGGACACCGAGGATCAACGTGAAAAATGGCTTGATCTTGCTTTCTCTGTTAAAGGGAGACAAATTGATTAATACATTACCCACATCTTCAGAGTTGTGGGATATTTTTTTTATCCTCGTTTCCAGCAAGAGAAATGTCTTTTGAAAGTGTTAACTGCCCTCAAAACGGTTTCAAAGCTCAAAATATATGGATTTTATAGTACCGTAGTATGTTTAATGTTCATCGCACGGTTTTCAACATGCCAAAATGCCAGAAGCAAGTAAAGTTCACATAAAAATCGTTTTATGTTCTGTGAACCATAACATTAATACAAATCATTTGATTTGAACTGCATGTAAATGCATAAAACAGTTGTAATATATGTATTTCACCGTTTTCACGATTTAGTTATAATCGTAAGCACATGGCATAAATCGATGGATGATTTTTATCACCCATGGTCAATAATAAAACATATTCATTCAATAAAAATTTACTTATGATTGAGTTTATTGATACTACCACTACTGCAGGCTTAAGCCATTATTGAATGATTCTAAAAATTGAGTTGAATAATAAATCATAGAAATTATGCATCGTTATGCTCATAAATGTTGAAACAGCCAAGCCCATGCTGCTGAAAATAGTCACTACTCATATAACTCAAATATTATGTCCCAGTAAATTATAACTTTTGACTAATTGTAAGTCGTGTTAAATGCTATCGAAATCTAATCAAATGGGTTTTTTTGTTTCTTTAGAAAGCAAACAAAAACATTGCCGAGCTTGATTTTCATATAAAGTTAAGTTTCTAGACCTATAAAACTTACAAAAGCGACTAGAAGACATCCTATAAATATGTTCCACACACCACATCTTGTAGTAAATTGTGATTCATTCTAGGGTGTCATTGACATTGCATTAGTTGATACGTGAAATGAAATTACAAACTAATATGAAATGCACCAGTTAAGAGGCCAAGAACGGAGGTCGTATTCAATATTTATTTGACACTTTCATTACCTTTTCTTGTGCATTTTGGAACTCATCAATTTGAACATCGGTGATATATGCAGCTGCATCATCATCACCGTCGTCTATGTCTAGCCCACTGAAGTATTCTTCCGATTTGTAGCTGTAATCATCCGAGTCTTTGATCTGATATATTGAATTCGTGCCCGTTGGAAATCTCCCACATTTTACGTAGCCCACAGTGGTAATCAGGATAAATATGGCAGATACAAACGATAAATTAGCTGCCATCTTTTTGCACAAAAACAGTTAAATAAATACTTAAATTTCAAATCACTTTTTTCTGCTTTGGTTTGGATTGGAATGCTAAAAACAGCACATGTCTCATTCCGACTCCATTTCTGCACTTGCACTACCCCTCTACTCTGCACGGTTAAGGAGAGAATAAAAAGACTCATACACGGTGTTTCATGACCGATGCTAATTTGTGTTCAAGTATGAAATGAACTAAGCGAATGCTCTCATTTCTTTTTGACTGTTATTGTAGTACGTAAGCGATAAGACGGAGATATTATGCCCTTCATAACATTCTCCATGTCGTCCTGTCTTGACTTGATACTCGTCGTAACATTTACCATGTACAGCAATCACATTATAATATCCTTTTTTCTTCCAACTATATCTGCTTGTGAAGCTCTTTCCCCTCTCTCAACATTCGTCTTTTAAGAATGATGAGGAGAGTTGACATTACATGTAAGCATCATGCACACATCACATCACTTGAGTATAACACTGACTTTTGCTTCTCAATCCAAACAAATCGTCATAGATGGATATATACCTAAAACAAGCACTTACGAGCTCTATTCGTCGCCTTTCAAAGCTCTTTCATGCCGGAGAGTGAATAATGCATAATACATGTTGAGTGAATTATGCTTTTCTGGAAGCATATAATAATAATAATATACTTAAGAGTGGAGTATACCCACAGGAACACTGCAAGAGACCGTTTTGCAGCTGGATTTCATTAAAAGTTTGAGGTTTTTATCAATATGCACATTTCACTAAAAGAGTCATTTGTTAAACTCTAAAAGAAATGACTCCTACTTTAGTCATAGAAGTGTACTACTACACATCATAGGACGTCACTTAAATGCCCTACAGAGTGACTGTGGATGGACTGATATTCCTTGCTGATGGTGTGTGGTGTTTAACGAACAAATTTTACGAACATCTATATTGTAGTAGTAGAGCATTAAATACATGCCATCATCATAGGCAAATACATAATACTAACATCTTTACTTTGTATATATGCATATTTTAAGCAAACTCAAGCATCATGTATGATGTTATGCATTTTTTGAAGTGATGTGATATGATGTAAGTGAGTGAGTATAAGCAAGAAATCCATCACCAGAACGAAATACAGTTTGTTAAAAGTTTTGACGATCGGCAATATAATGGATTATGAGACCTATTAAGATGACAAGCAATAATGTTGGGGATGTTGCGACGGAGTGAGGATGGTTTTTAAGATATGAGGTTTTCTCACACAAGTTGAGTGTGCAGATGCTGCTCCACTCTATTAATTATTGCAAATTGTGACAAAGCCACAATAGTGAGAACTTGTGAATCTTTTGCATGAGATTTTTGCATATGTATGGCTCCAGCAGTGGGTTGAATGAAATGTAAATATTCATTTAAAATAGATGCAATAAAAACCACCAAACGTAATGTAAAATATGACGTAATATGAAATAATGCTTTCTGACATTTCAACCTGATAGAGCTAGCCAGCAACAGCATCCTTTCAAGTTGCCACATGCATCTATAATTTTTCCATTACCTGATGATGTTGGATGTGGCTGCAAAATTTTGTGTCAATAAAAACTAATAATTGAAGTATAAATTATTTAAATTTTTTCTATTTTACATATACGAAACGAATTTGCAACGATGGTAGATGCTTCATCGTGGTTAAAAGACTGAATACTAAATAGACTGAATGAATCTGCAGTACCGGAACCCGTAATTTTCATTTGATGAAAATGTAAATTTTGTTACGTTTACAATTATTTACACATTCAATTTTCTATAATTATTATCATCTTTGATAAAAGAAACTGACCACTGACCCGTTCTTTGACGGAAACCTTCTGTTCACTGTAAAAAAATAAACCTCATTTCACAAAGTCTTGAAAATAGAAAACGCAATTTGTTTACTGTTCCACTACTTTTTGTTTTTACATATTGTGACCTGTACTATTTAGAAATCTGAACACAAGCAATTAAACAACCCCTGAATTTTACATCTCACATGATAACAATATGAGAGTAAAAAAATTAATTTAGTCAAGTTGATAATATTCGACATAATTTTGATTTATAAATATAATAATTAATTATTGTTTGCTAATGCACATTGTTACAAATATTACTTTTTTACGAATACTTAAACTGGCAGTGATATCATGAGAAGAAACCACGAGAGTAGGGTATCCTAATCAATGATCCCTTTCACTATTATATTGCTTAGCTTACTTAAAAATGCTTATATACTTTCTTTAGCATACATACACAGTATCACTCAAACTACTACATTATAATAAGTTTTGTATGACAAATTAAATTATTAGCCTTCACATTAGAATAAAAATGAGTATCTCTTCATTGCATCTTCTTCATCTCCACATTTCCTATATTGTATTACATTATCCGTTTGTGTACATGTATATTTAAGGTACTACCCGTACAGTTAGTATTGTTGTGGTGAGTATTTATATCTCTTCTCAAGCAAGTTCATACGAAGTTCATACGGTTTTATTGTTCATCACAAAACGCCGACGAACACAAGCGGCGGCTCCGTCTGTTAAAAGTTAGTTTGTCTAGTTCACATTTTTTTCGCTTCATAGTACCAACAATCGGCATTACTATAATAGCGTTGCGCAATACTTTTCCAAATCCAACATTTAGGTAAGTAGGTTCTTTCACTCATGAGACCTGCTACACACAAGACAGTTTGCGAAAATGTTTATGTCTGTTGAGATAGAGCCTGCTTTTCGCGTGCTTCCGCGTGTTGACGTTGGAGCGATGAGCGATGTCTGAACTCATGAATCCAGGTCTTCATGTGAGACTTCACAGAGGACTTCGCCTTGCGTGCAAGTGCTGAAATATGCAAAGACACAGAGTTATATATCTCTCATAAACCGACAGCAATATTTTTTTGAAAAATTATATGAAAATTGTTAATTTTCGTGATACCAGGTTCTGACGTGATTTAATTTTCGAAACATAATGAGATCTTGATATTGTTCAGAGTCCAGATGGCATCCGCCTGGAAGGGAAAATGCTGCCGGCCTTAACTCAGCTGCCTGTAATGTTCTTGGACTGAATCCTTGCTCCTCATTTGCGTTGGTTTCCAACGAAAATTGCTTCAGTTCTGTCTCCTCTTCCCAATCGAAGGCTGTAAAAAGAGAGAACATTACATGGCATTATTTTCCACGATGATCTCATGAATCTCTTAATGTGGATTCATTAGCACCACTTGGGTAACATCCAACAATCCATCTCTACATCCAAAAGTTGTTGAGTGAAAGGAGTGCAGAGTGGCGAAGTGAAATATTCAACTTCAAAATTTTTAGGGACTTGCTGGATATGGGTTGCTCCAGGTGTTGAAAAATATGAAAATGGTAGGGAGAATAGAAAACTCATCGTTCCATTTTTAGATTTAAGCTTCAGAAACATTATTATTATTACTGGTGAAGAATTTTTCTCAAAAGAAAATATAAGGAAAGATTTGATGACTGATGGAATTTACAGACAAGAACTATAAGAAGTGAAATTCTGAAGCTCTTCTTCTCTGTTGCCCATCCCCATCATGTGTCATTTACACACTTGTGTATGCAGTGGAAAAGAATGCAAACAAGCCAACTAAACCATAACCATAATTATTTTGTTTGTGAAGTGCAAGAAATGCACCGAATGTCCTTCCAACTTCTCTAGGACCTACAGTCCCGAGTAAAGTAAAACTTGAGCTGGTTTATGAGCAGCTTTGCTAGCGAAAAAAGGTTGAGCCTACCACGTTTCAACGACAGTGGAGTGAGAGAGAGTTGTCTGTTTTTAGATGTTATGTAGGTTGCCTCTCATGAGTTAGTTTTTTTTGCATGATTCATAGAATATCTCCCCCAATATGCCGTACGGTGTACGATATATCAAAAGAAATCATGATGTATGTGTAACAAGAGTTGTCAGACGTTGAGGCAGACTCTTTCAACTTACCTACGGGAGGATTAACCTTTGGAAGGCAAGAATGAATGCATCCGTTGTAACAACAGACAACTGAGCCATCTCTACTGCAGTCTTCGTCTATTTGACATAGTTTGGCTGTACACAGTCCGGAATTAACTACAGCCGCTGGTTCAGGCAAGGGTGGACATTTTTCTTGATGTAGTGCGATCCGGGTGTTCCCACCTTTGACATTCTACAAACACAAACATTTTTTTACAGATTATAATCTTCATCTAAATAGTCAGCTCAAGGAAGACACGCAACTTGGAGGTTGTCGTAATTGCCCTTTTATACTAATTACTCGCAGTATGTTTTATTAATTTTTGCCTCTAACCACAGACGGATGTCTCGGAAGATAAATATGAAAGATGAAGATAGTAGATAGATACTGCATCTGGTACGCTGAACATGTCTGCTAAACTCATTAGGGCAAATAAAATCCGAGCATAAATTCAGATGCCTGTCTTAAATGCAGAGTACATAAACCAGAAAAGTTGGACCTTTAAAACCATTTTAGTTCTTTCTGGGAATGTCAAAAGCGATTTGGGGTTTTTGTACATTTCACAGCCTTTGATTAGATTTGGTCCTGCTGAGCTCGTTAAAGATGAAATTTGGCTTTTATGATGTAACGATGAGATTCTCAACAAGCCAAATGTCGATCTGTCTCACAAGGAAAGGGAAGAGGGGATAACAGATTTTTACGACCCCACTTTAAATCGACAATACCACCATTTGCCTCAGTAGTAGTGGCCAGACCTCATTCAGAGAAATAAATTAGTGGAATGGGATTGGTAAACCGACATTAAACCTGAAATTAAAGTACAGCATACAGCATGTAAATAAATTCATTAGGCAACGCAATCAAACGCGACGGGCTCTTGGCAAAGATTGCATTTGAATTTTCTTGACTGGATTTGAATGGTTTTTTCTCATTACGCTAATTTACGTGGTAGGCAAGCTCATTAACTATACCAGTAGCTGACTTTAATGGACGAGCTCATCCCCGAAAAGTTGTTGCAAGTTTTTAGGTGGTTTATAAGCAACTAACCATCAACTCCACAGGATATATATGTATGTGAAGTGAGCTGGCGAGCTTCATACATACATTTTTATGTATAGGTATTGTGAAGTAAGAGTAATAATAAGACCTCCCATTTTATACACGGTCTGCTCTTTTCCAATGACAAAGTGATGATAGAAATGTCAGAGAAGCATGCAAATAGCCTGAATAGGATGTGATGTGATCCTAATGAGTCTCTTGGGAAAGGGAATATCTGAAATTTATGTGTTGTAAATACCACCGTATACGATGTCAAAAGAATTTTCTAATCTTAGCTTGATCCATTCCGCATTTTAGCACCACCAAACTAATACTTATTTGAGTTGATATAAATCTGAGTAATCTTTTTTCCTCTGTGATAAATTGTTTTCATAAATAACACGAGATAATCCCAAAAGAAATCCCATTAAAGTTCATTGTATTTGTTATTTGGGTAGGACCACTTTCTCGGGCTAGAATTTAAATCTCAGCAGCTAGTCAAGAAAAAAATATGAGTATGATTTAAGCCAAAACATCGAGAAAGCAGAGAGTTGAAGATACATGGTTTATTTATGAGAGGAGTCATTAGTCGTAAATTCTTGACGATTTATTACTCTTGTCGTTTCGTTGCTTATATTGGCTCGTGTTCAAACACTGACGATGCAATCTACATTGACATATGCAATGTGTGAGTTAATGAAGCTTTCACCAGAGGTTTTCGAGCTTATAATAATAATAAAATGCACAATCTGCTACGATACAAAATTGCAGTAGTTTCTTCAATGACCAAGCACTGTTTCCTACCGTAGCACCTATCACCTATAGAGCCTGCTGACACCAACAAACCAAGTCAATACATTTGACATGTCATGGAATGATGCACAAACTGAATGAATGTCTCTTGCTTCGTCTTGAGTTATAACTTCATAAATAAAGACGACTTTTTTCTCTCGATTCAAGTCTAGAAAAAAAGTCATATTTTCTCTCTTCATTCATGAGCTCATTGGCTTGTATGAAAGTCATGGGCATTGAAACATAAGTAATAATAATAATATGAAAACCATTTTTGGTTGATCATTTACAGCGTGTGGGTCGGTAATGTAGAGGCTCAATAGTGAAAAGGCTACAAGATTTTTTTCTTCAAATGATTTGCTTAGTTAGACGATATGGATTTTGTACTTGAATAGAACATTTGATAGAGTGGTTAGCGGCTTAGGAAATGGGAAAAAGGCTTATCATCATGGGAAGCGCACAGTGCCAACAAAAAAAAGATAGCCACACTCGACCAAAATTGAAAGATGAGAAGATCACACAGTCGGAAAGAAATCAAGATAAATATGATGAAGATGATGTGGAGAGTGCTATATATGCATGAGCCACGCAAATTTTTTTACGGCTCATACACTTATTCATGAGCACTTATGACATGAACTCTTCATTGACTGATGACATATATATGTACAATATAATGATGTCTTTATAGAAAGTTCCGTAGACACAAGTAGGTATAGTTGAGCATACATGCATAAAACGTTCATAATCTTATGGATGGGTATAAAATAAAATGTTGAGTAAATAACTTTTTGGTTGATGCAATTCAGGCATCAAACAGAAAGCCGCCTGTTGTTCTTGTGCTGCTTTTAGAATATATGTGTAAGCTCAGAACAGTTTGGGTACGTTGGTTTATAGTAGACTGTATGGATGTAGTGCAGTTCAGTTCCTCAGAAAAAAGCGATTAATTCATTGAACTGACTTTTGAGTGAAGTCTTAAGAAGATTATTGTTTACATTGTAGAATTTGTATGAATATGAGAAGCAAGTTCATTGCAATATTATTTCCAAGTGCAATGAAACATTGCTTCAACCTAAACCATTTTTATGGGTCTTGGGTTTCATGCGTGACTTAACTAAATTCAGTTCTGCACGATAATGATGATTAAAACAAAGCGTATACTTTGTAATGCTATGCATATATGGTGATTGGATGGATAATATGAAAACTTTGCTCCAAGCGAGTTTTAGTCGAAATCCAGCTCCAGCTGCTTATTACTTTTTTAACACTGAATTCTATTTGATACTCTGTTTCAAAAACTGTCATAAAATACCTGAACACAAAACATGGAAATGCACACATTTCATTTGATGTCAGTTTCAAATTTCAGCTCAAAAACTTTATCTTCAAGCTTGCGGTGATGAGGCAACCACATGCTTATATATATATAGAATGACACCCTTTCCTAGTACACTTTATACACTATTTATTTAAACGTTCAAAAACTAAGCTAGGACTGTGTACGCAATATACGGATAAAGTTTCAGAAAAAATAATACAAAAAATGCACGCACAAAAAAATGTTAACGAATGCCATATGGAAAGAGTAAATTATGCTTTAGTTGGAATGTTATGCATTTAGGTGTCTTTGTTTACAAACCTTTCAAATTGCATAAAAAATCCTAATACTCAGCTAGAAAGCATGTCACAGACATTCATGAAATAACTCAACTGCCTTAAAACTTTCAGACGTCTGCCACCATAACACATTAGAAGAGTAATTTTTAAAATTTGGAAACAGAATCTACGGCTCTGCAGAATGCATACTACTGCATACAATACTTATGCAGCTATACAGATCTAGAAGATGTGTGATAGCCGGGATTCAATTCTCAAAGAGAAACGCATGCATTCCAATGTTTTTGCACACCTAACGGTCTTCAGAGTGTATCGAAATTATTAATCAGTCAAGACTTGAAAGAGATGAAGAACAATTTTAAATGGAATATTCAATTTCTGAGCTCATTAGTGCAGAACAAGGAATGCGATAAAGTGCTGCTGATAGTGGGATGGTAAAGCGTTCAATACCGTTTGACAGCTCCGAGAATCCACACGACACGAAGACTAAACTTACTCTTCGTTGTGCCTCATCCTATATATATGCATTGTATAATCTGTGCAATGAATGATCATCATATGTATTCTGATTTTTGTGCTAATGAACAAACAAATGCTATTCCCGTACATACTCAAGATGTGTGTGTCTATTTCATGAAAACGCTGCTAAGTATTGTCAAATCATAGTTCAAAGTAGAAATGTATACAAAATACAAATAATACAAGGTGCTGTAAATTCTGATGCTGTGGACCATTTTGAGAATGATTGGGAAACAAATATGCACAAACGAAGAAATTATTGCACTTTGACTTGACACCAAACACACCTATATTTTATACCTTTCTTTAATTTCTTTGTCTGCTTTGGCTCTGATGGGAAAATTTTGCATGAATTGCAGATGATAGCAGCACCCATTTATTTTAAAACAGGAGACGGCTGTAACTGTATTTACGTGTCTAAATTTATTCAAAGAATCTTATACTACATCTTTCACTCTGTAATGTGATCGTAATGTGCAATACGAGCTTGCAATTTCTCTCATTTAACGCAGCTGTAAATAAGGCAAATATGTGTGGAAAATATTTTATTTTTTTCATAAAACGTGTTTTGTATCACTTATCTCGATTCGAAAAGTGCAGATGGTTGTTAGAAATCTGGAGCGACAATGAGCATCGTCGTAGTGAAATATTGAACCTGAACCTTTAACTTTGGCGTCAGTCATAGTCCATGAATTTGATAATCATAATTAACGTCCTCTGAGAACACAAAACTAAGGATCGGACTACAAATACATTATGCACAGACAGACCTTAATTTCAACTGATGCTGTTGAATACAAAGCCTGTCCTATAAACTGACTGATGATGATGATAATATGATGATCTTGGTATATTATGGCTTGTAGTTGCAGTCGTGTGCAACAGAACTCAACATTCAAAAGGAAAAGCAATTTGAACAGTATCGGATTGTGTACAGGACTATATAGGTAGAATGTAGACACTCTCGCCAGCACGTCATGCCTCATTTGTCATCCATTAATGCAGACACATTAAGCATCATCTGGAATCAAGATAAATCTCAGATAGTTTAAATACCCATTGAGAAAAAGGACTGTGCTATCCCTATTTAAATGGTTCAACACTTTTGCCTCAATATCTTATATATGATGATGATAAAGGGATTTCATAACACGGATTTTATTGGGTCGTTTGGGGCGCGAGACAAAAATAAAAATCTGACCTGTTGGTAAAGGTCGTCGTGATGATGAATTATCTCATCTTCATAAACAAAATCCTCATCTGTCACAAACCGTACTGCCTCATCATCCATAAACCCAAATGAGTCGGGGGTAGGCGCCTCATCTTCCGTTGAATCTGCAACTTGGGCTGATGAAGACATATCATCCTTTTCCGAACTCATCACTTTTCCCACAATCTCTTCTGGAACAATTACTAACACTAAAAGTAGGTTGAATGCCAAAAATATACAAAACAATTTGGAGCTGTTGTTTACACCACCACAACTGCACAGAGTCCGAAAAGACATTGCTTTGTTACTTGATGCAGATTTCCTCACAAAACTGTCTCCGTCCATTCCACGAGAAAGGGAAAATTGCAAACCCAATTACATGCACATGCACTGCTCAAACATGAAACTAAACTTGAACTTTTAATTCGTCGTTTCGTGGATAAACCACTAGCACCATTTCTCAAACTTTCTTCCAAGTCACACAGCCGATAATAACAATTACTAGCAACAGGAATAACTGCAGAAGCCTGGAACATAGCAGAGTCAAGAATTGTTACTGGATTGGGGCACATTGATTACCTTCCGTGCTCCTTCTCATAGCGAACGTAGGCTCAAGGATGAAGTGTGTGTCTGGGCTGAAAATGTGAGTGAATTAATGAGATGAACTTTTTCACGCTTTCTAACAAAATGTAGTAAGCTCATAGGTTTTCCGGCAACAATAATCAATCGCCTACCGGGTGCGAGCATTTTTAGTGAGATGTTTTGATCGACTCAACCGTTACAGGGCATGTATAGTGTGAGATGGATTTGTTGATATAATGAAGTCGCCGGGAGGAAGAACAATGATGAACTTGGGGTATAGAAATCCGTTTCGATTTACTTGAGGAAGCCTTACAAAGACCACACCATATTAGAGCACACTGTCTGGAAATAGTCTCAGAGTTGGACTGAGTTATTTTGTGGTGACGGTGCCTTATTCTCTCTCTCTCCGTTAATCTTAAAACGCTTTCCTACAAGTAAGGAAAAAGAAAAGCGTGAGACACTTCTTTAAATGTACGTAATGCAGCAGAGAGTGTAGCATGATGAGTGGAAATGCTGGTTACCACAATGAAAGTTCAAAGCTCTTCTACTTCTTCTTATTCCTTCACACTTGTATACTTATTCAGTCCGTCAGATTGAGTCGAACCAAGCAGATGAATGCAGCGAAGCTCTGCTGTTACTTCATACTACTAAATGCAGTGCATGCACATCTTGTTGCGTACTTTGCAAATGTGGCAGATTTTCTTAAAAGCGATCATGTCCCAAGTCCCAACACACAAGCGTCTTGACGGCTTCGTCTATGAGTAGTTTAACCATGCATAATGTTGCTTTGTTTGTATGCATTGATCGTAAGTGGAATGCATTCTAGATTTCATGAGCTTGCTTTATGTGCATGTGGCAGTCAGTTATCACATCACATCATGAATTTAGTTTGATTCTTTCTCTAGCCTAAAAAGAAGAAAGGATTATGTTGCTAGTGTAAATGATACTTTGTTGTTGTAGTATTACGGTATACAAATACGGACACTGAGCTGAGGAGTTGAACACAGGCTTCAAATGTGAACGCATTACAGCATCAGTCACTGCAGACATTTAATGATCCGACTGCTAAAATCTGATGCTAAAAAGACAGAAAGTAGGCTCAGCAGACGAGCACTTTCCAATATGATCAAACTATTATCTCGCACACACACACACACACACTTCACTTGAAACAAGGTTCTCGTTAGATATAGCGCGATGCGCATACTTCATGAGGTTGACCTAATCCTAATTATTTCTTCACCGTGTTGATGATCATCATGCAGACCAAGTTTTTACCAGACAAAGGCGTGCTTCCCAGCGACATCAGACAACTTCACTACTACAACCACTTTTTCGCTTTCTGTGTCTCCATTCCAGTCATTACATCCTGAGCTTCAGACGGTGAAACGCGAAATAAACACTGCACACTATTATTATCGCTATATAAGGCAAGCTTCTAAGAAGAATGTATCCCACTCCCACATACATATTAGTTCTTCTTGCAAGAAAAAGAAAACAATGGTAAAAGAATCAGCTTCCTATATTCAATATCCTTTCATCTTGCCGACTTTTATGTTGCGACATAAAGTTGTCTTCCTCCAAGTTATGCATCAAAGATCTTTAGATATGTCATATATATTCTATTGTTATTGATCTTATTTTTTTTAGTCGAAGGAGAAACGGGAGCCGTTTCATGCACCGCATTTTTTTCTTCTTCTTGAGAAAGAATTGCAAAAAAAAGAATCAACTAATTAGAATGATTGTTCTGGATTCATGCATTCATAGAATCGAAATCAAACCACAAGCACATCTGCCAGACAACCAAATTCCCTTAGATCGATTCAGTCAGACTTCCTGCTGAGGACTGGGTCTGGGTCATTCTGAGAACTAGATTAGAAACCAAATTATCTTGCGGAGCTACTGCTCCTCTGTATTTAACTATAATGCTGTTCTTTGAAATAACAGTAATGTCTCAGAATGAAATTGCATGCTGCGAAAAGTTAGGAAATTGTCTGATGACTTTGTTCGTGCATACTTAAAGAAAAAAACAGCTTTGCAGTGGTATTTTCCGTGAACCACTATCGTTTTCACATTGCCCCTGCCTTGAATCTGAAGTTGCTTTGTTTAGCAACACACACGGTAAAAGATTTCTGACTGAGATTTTCTTGCTTTCTTTGATCGAATGCAGCAAAGTATTAAAACTGAGCGAGACGGGTTTAAAACGAAGGAAGAATAATATGCTAAAATGGGAAAGATGTTTTCTAGCTGTTTATTATTATTACTGGCTGTAGTATAAAAGTGTTAATAGGAAAGGACCTGCAGACGGAGCCAAAATTGTTCGACAGTATACAATTACACGCAATTGTTCATGTTTCAATTGTCTTGTGATTAGATGCTGAGCTTTGATACTGAGAGCTCAGTTGATTTTTCATGAAATTGCCTTTTCCTTTTAATTGAATAAAAACGTTGCCCATTAGTTGCCTTTTTTGATGGTGCGGCGTACGGTGGACTGTATATTTTCTTGTGGTTTTGCAAGATTGTCTATCACAAGATGAATGTGTTTAAGGTTGCATGCTTGTTAAAATGGTTGCGTGCAAGCAAGTAAGTAAACGCATCCCCCACCTTTTCCCCGTAAGGACTTGCCATAAAGTCATTGGTTATTAATCCATTCAATATCCATTGTTATCACCTATTATTGCACCTACTCACTGATAGCTATACGAAACAATACGGAGCTGCTCAGATAATAACAGGTTCAAGTTTAAAATTTTAGCCTATCCTTCGACCTTCATTAGGGATGCCTATGTAAGGAGATGTGTCATGAATTACAACAATATGAGCCTACAGAAGTAACTTTAAATTACAATTATTATTACTTCCATCATACCAAAGAAAATATTTATTTATTTATTTGATCTCAATAACAATTTTACAAAGTGGTCTACAAACTAATCTGGACATACTAAAAGATTCAGGTTACATCGCTTAGCCTATGAGTAATATAGTAATTACACATATGGTAAGAATAAGAAATAACATATTTCATAAAACATAAAATGAAACTTCGTGAATAATCAAAAACTCACAAAGGTATGCGTCAATAACTATTAATATATATATTATACCGCTTTATGTATCTCGAGGCATTAACTTTGACTCTTGGGATGTTTTCCACCTGCAACGTTTAAGAGCGCCGTTTCTTATGACGATGATCTCTGTCTCTATCTTCTGATGAGCTGCTGCTACTGCTACTACTGCTTGACGATGAATGACGGCGTTTGCGGGATGACGAGGATGATGACGGCTTAGATTTCGAAGACGATTTGGAGCTTGAACTGCGCTTATCTTTATCTTTGGAGTCCTTTTCTTTGTCTTTGGACTTTGACTTTTTCTTTGATTTCTTCGTCTTCCTTTCCAGACGTTCGAGTTTTCTGCACAACAAATACAAACAAAATGATTAGCAACATTACTTATATAGTAAAACTTTTACGATAATTCAAAAACAAGCAATCAAGTTTTACTTACTTGAGGAGTTTCTTTTTCTGCTTTAAACTTAACCCCTTCAAAAATTCTGCTTCTGGATCTTCCTTGCTGCGACTGCTACCAGGTACAGCAACTTTGCCGTCATCCGCATCTCCCTCCAATTCGTCCAAAAGTTCCTTTTAAAGAAAATTGAGGTTTAGTTATAGTTATGAATGAACGATGTCAAAAGAGCAATTAAACATAACATAAATATATCAAAAAATCTTTAAATTAGTAATTACCTGGTTGGCAGCTGGTGCATTTTGTCTGATTCCAAGAACGCTGTGCTTTAGGGCAAGACCTTCTTCCTCCCTCATCTTGTGCATCAATAACAATGGGTCCATTTCCACTCCTGTTGCATCGGTGGCTTGCCCATACAACGAACATTCTCTATCTACAAATGACAAAAAAGACGTAATTTTTATAGCTGTATCAGCATATTATTAGCATTAAACCTATAAAATTGAGAAAGCTTGAGAAAGCATTAAATGTACATTAACTGATGATGTGTATTCAATCATTGAATTTCAATGTACAATAATGTTAACAATAACAATAAAAATTTTTTTTAGTAAAGCTTACCTGTATTGATATGACCCCATTTGTGACACTTGATACACCGCACGTTTCGAACCTGTATTCCAAAAGGTTGATCACGAATTTCCTCGTTTCCTTTGCAATAGCTGTTATGAAAAACGTAAAATTAAAACCTGTATTAGCATTATTAATACAAACATTGTCAGAACTGTTACAAATCAATCGTGTAACTTACTCTTCTCGAGGTGCATTAAATTTCCTTTGCCATTCGAATTTAAATTCGGGTTCCCCAGCTTCACGTTCCCGTTCCCTCTTCATACCAGGAGGAGGCTCATATAAAAAGTTGACGCTCAATTTCTCCTTGCTTTCTTTACTCAGCAGAGCCCTGAAAGTTATAAAATAATAAACATTAGTAAAAGTCAAGTTCATCGTCCAATATTAAATTCTTGAATTTAATTTGAAAACTTACTTGTTGTTATACAAATCCTGTTCCTTCTCATATTGAGTCTTTAACTCATCTTGCTTCTGTTTGTAAGCTGCTGCTTTCTGTTCAGCCATCCATACTCGCTTCAAATTGTCCCTGGAGCCAGGATGGAAGAACTTTTTGCACATGTAGTTATTAAATCCCTTCCCCATTTTTGCAGCTAAATATTTGAATGTTTCTTTTAACTTTCAAACCGGGGACAAAACTCCAGTTCCCAAATATACAACTGAAATGATAGTGGAAGCACTTATTGGATTTGCTTTGAACTGAGTTGACACACCTACCCAGACCAACGGACAATTTTTTTTGTATTTGATCGAATCTCGAATAAATACCAAAAGTTTCCGTTAATTACATCAACCGTAACCTTAAACAAGGAGAACGATTTCGATTCTCACTAATGCAACTTTATGATACACCATTAATTGAAGAACAAATTAACTTCTGAACACAAAAAGTGTTCACAGATTATTGGGTAAAACACGCGTAATTGTTTATTATTACGTTATCACTGCTGATTAAAAGCCAACAGTAAGGTTATCGGATAAATTCACTTTCTTACAACTTCTCTTCTCTAGTTATAAATTAAAGGTATTTCATAATACGCATCAGTACAATAATAAAAACAAAAATCAGATTGTTTTGTTTTTTTAATACGTCTCCATCCACAGTCACTTACGAAATGCTTTGATATTTGCCCAAGTTTACCAACACCTTGAGCAGATACTTGTGAAATCGACAATAATAGCAACTTTTGAGACTTCCGCGCAGTGGTAAATGAAAAGAATAATCTGGGGCATTTTGGTTTTACAAAAAGAGAAGCCAAAACCTGCTTTCTACTTTTTTGTATGGATGGACTAAAACCGGTCTATGCATTTTAATACAATCCATAATTTTCAATTTATAATGCATACATCCAATATATTAATTATGCAGATTGTTACTTCGTTTGCATTTTTACATTAAGTAAACTGCATAAATACATACCATCCCTCATCAAGAATTTAATAGGCCTCTATTTGCGTATCCATATAAAAGATAGATATTTATGATTAGGAAGTTTGCATTTACAAATACTGGATTGAAAACTGAAAACACAAATGCTGTATAATAGGTGAACATGAGATGCACATAGGGTTCTTTCTTATCAAAGGATTTTTCTGGTCACTAATAATGCTGCAACTGATGGGTGAAATGAATCAAAGAACATATGAAAGTAAAGAGTTGTCTTCCTTCGTTACTACTTTTATTACTGACCTCTAACCTTTTTGTTTGTCACACTTTTTTTGGATTTGCATATATATACTTACTGCCAACATAAATTGTATAAATTTTTATGATATAAAAGTGTAATATACTTATATAGCTCTTTAAGGTAAGAAATGCGTAAATAGTGATAGCCATCAGTGAGATTTCGTCGCATGATTTTCTTCAGTTTGTAGAACTCTAGTTTTATGTGCCCCAAGAAACGCAAGAGTCACATTATTATGTGTAGGCGTTGGTAAACATTAGTAGTAGAGAATGAAGGTTTATACCCACATACCGACAGGATTTCATCTCGTGCCAATATCGTCCAATTCTTATAATTCTGTCATAAAAAATCGTGTCGCATATGTGTTCAGTTTTCACGCATTTACGCATAAACATTGGTTCCAGTCTCCAAATATGTATACCAACTTGTGTGGCATGGTACAAAAACACAGGTATTCAAAGAAAGTGGAATTCATGTTCATGAGAGTAACTCACTTTCATTTTTTCCAATTTTCAGCTACTCGAAAGCAATGACATCAACAACTATGTACCCTAGTTTGCTGTATTAGTGATCTGGTATCTCATATGCATGTTTTATACTCTTGGTATGCATACGTAAGTAAATACACTTGGCAGAGGTACACGGGCAGTGAGCACATTGCAGGACCCACATTCCAGCTGCCAAGTCATTTATGTGTTTCCTCTTTGCTCCCATTCATGCTTATTTTTATGTAACCGAACATAATATACTCCCTGGATTTTTTCCCATTCTTCGAAACAATGCCATCAGAATCAGCAGTAATAGCAAGTCATTTCCCAGCTAAAAAAATAAGGGAAACTGCTTGTGTAGGTGCAGAAACTATACGTGGAATTGTGTAGATAGAAATGTGCCTAATACCGAGAAATCCTCTCTTTGCCAGGGAGTCCGGAATATGATAGCAAAGCTTTTGAAGAGCTTTTCTTATGAAGAGCGTGGTATGAACACTATTAAACGAGTATGAGCTGGATGGATATACACACACAAAACACACATGTACAGCTCTTGAAAAGAGTGAAAAAGAAAGGGAGATGGATTGACGTGAATGCGAGTGAGCCAGTGAACTGGTGCACAAGACATTTATGGGATAACGTTGAAATTCAAAGTAATCAAACGCATTTGTGGTACGATGCCTTCTCCTCTGTGAAAACCTTGTATCTTTCACCATGCCAAATGCATACATGTCTCCCTACATCACATCCATGAAAACAAACACGAAAGGGTGAATGAATCTACATTTTGGTTATAACCTTTGTCAATACATCATAACATGGGCTGGTGTTCTCTGTGAAAATATATATGCTGAGTGTAAATGCATACATGATATTAATATACATACACACATCCCATTGCCCTATTATAATGAACTGGAGTCTTCAAAAGCACAGAGAATATGCCGAAGGTTTCGTCATGGGGTCGGGAGAAGAGAGCGAGAGTATCAAAAATATGTAGCAAGTAAGAGCAGCAAAAGACCAGAATATAGGGAGAGAGCTTGGATTCGGGTAACTCACACCGGATCAATACTCTGGTGGGAGGATGAGAAAACGCAGTATTCGGGGATCCCGAAAACTTTTCCTTCCATTCCCATGTATTTTATGTAGCCCGTAAAAGTAGAGAGACGTCCTTTTGACCATATACGATACGATTCACACGAAATCCTTGTGCATATGTCAATGGTACTTAGAATTCATCCTCAAATGTGAGCACACACTACATACTACCCCTATGCTTTTCCCATGTACATATGCTATGCTCATCTAAATACATAATATATAAACTATGTATACTGCTTCCATGTGTATATTTGATGTTTCTCCATCACCAATAAGGAAAGTGTATTATGGATATACTAATAATATAGTAAATAACACTGTTTCCAAAAAGTTTTGAGGACAGGGAAAATTTTTTCTCGGGATAAGGCCTTTCGTTTTCATGTAGGCCTTCCAATCCAGCATGTGAGAGTCATACGAGCTTTTGTGTACACACTACATACGTGTCTGTCCGCTACTTCCGTGCACTTTCTACAATGTATGTATATGATCATGTTTTGTGTGTGTAGCGTACCATGGATAGTAGAGCAGCGGACTATAGCCAGTATTTGGTTAAAACTGAAAAGTTTTTTCGTGTGTAGAACTCTGCGTTTCTCAGGGTAGGAAAAAGGATTATCATCAATCCCAAATCCCAACCCGTAAACGAGAAAGTGCATGCAACATTAGGGAAGTAGAGAGCCTATTACATTACCACTCTTACTGCTTACTTACTGCTTGTTGTAGTACTACAACATGGATAATATCACTGACATGGTAAAAGAGCTACACTACTGCCACTACTGTTACCTCCTTTTACCAACACACACAAGTAGCACTGCTGTTGACTTTTTCCCCAATATTATTACAGTGTTACTTGTATAGGGCAGGGCTTGCAAATTTTCACCTTGATAGAAATTTTTTGAAGTCTACCATCAACATTATAATATTCTACTTTACGGAAATAGTTACTTTATGAATAATTTTTTTTAGTTTTTTTATATAAAAAATGTATTGTAGTGAAATCAACAAAGTGAAAGTTTCTGCGGTTCATTTACACTTTTCTGCTTCATTGTGACCCACTGACCCTGTCTACGTAAAATGTATGTAGACAGTTGGTAAGCTCATAAAACAAAAGAAAAGGCTTGAAAAGGAAAATTGTACATATAGCCTCAGCTTGTCTTGTGTTATAGGTAGAGAGACGTAGGGAAGAAAGTTTGGATTTGTGAGGAAAAGGTGATATACGACTGTATTAAAATGGTTAACCTTAAGTTGAGGGATGCAATCCAAGGTTTTGTTTAATTTAGCATGGAATATGAACGTGCAGGTAGCGAGATTGATACATCATTAGCCTGGAGGAAAAGCTAATATTTATTATAAGAGCCATGCTGGTGACAAATGGTTTTAATAAGTAGGACGCTAAATTGCTAATATCTTCTAACGCCAAATCAATTTTCTCCCGTGAAATATAAGCAGCCCTCCATTCCATTCCGTTTATGATTAAATTTTTTGAAACAGTTCCTTCCTACCTACATTATGATACAAAAATGTACTCAATATCATTCATGTAGTCAATATTCAAGACACAACGAGTTCCAAAGCCAACTGCTTATGAGTTTAAAACTAAATTTGTAAGTTTTGTAAATGAAACAAGAAAATACTCTTTGAAAGAAAGTAACAAGAAGCAAAAGGATAGAGTACGACCATTTTCTTTTTCGCTTGAAAGCTTTTTTCGGGTTACAAACGTTCCTAAATAGCATAGCAGCAGTAGATGATAAAAAGCAAGTCTCAATCAATACTTTTACAAATTATGTAAGTCATTTAGCTCATTGGCGCTTATCAAATTGTAATATTTGTCAAATGTCTTTTTATACTTGAAAATGAAATCATAGAACTCTTCCGCAATTCCAAAAATAAGGCAGTTTCCAAGATAGGCTGTTCAGAAGGAACCTCAAGCCTTCCTAATCAACCCTATGGTATACAATCACAAAGTAATAGTTTTATGATCAACGTCTTCGAATCGGTAGCAAACAAAAAAAGGATGAGGAACGTTTAAGTAAAGAGGAAGTTACGGTTTCCTCCCTTACAATTTTTTAACTTCGTGTCGTGGTGTGCGTGAGCCATTATTTGGCCACGGAAGATGAAAGCATCGGACGAAGAGGAATATGGCAGTTTTTATGCGACAAGCAGAAGTGGAAGCGGCGCTGGTGCGCGATATCGTTACAGGGAGTACTCTCCTAGCAGAGGTCACCACTCCTCCTCCCCAGCTTCCACAATGGGTGATCCTTCTGCTTATAACCTTGGGCCAAGCAGAGCGTACAGTCGTACACCTCCGTACGGTTCTAGTGGGAGAACTATGGTAGAATATCAACCACCACCATGCTGCCATCAGTTTTATCATCCTCCACCCCCGCCAATTCCTCTGCATCCTTCACCTTCGCATTTTAACACCATTCCTCATCCGCCGCTTCAATACAGGTATGGATGATGGGGTAACTAAATCCCATTGTGATAAGCCAGTCGTGATTACTGTGCAGTGCTTCTTGCAATGAGTTTATCACGCTGTGTGCAACTTTCTCTTCATGTCCATTTCTTTGTTTTTCTTTTGCAGGGATGTCCCAGCTTGTGCCACACTCAATAGATCATGCTACACACGACGAAGTAACAATCACCCTTACTCCACGTATTACGGAAGTGATACTTCGACATATGGAGATCCGCGAAGTGATATTTATTATACTTCTACGCTAACTCGCCACCCACGACACTCCGTGAATCGCAACTTTCCTTCTGACACAGAGGGGAAAATTTATGATACTCCTTCATCACAGAATGCATACCACCACCCTGCGTTGTCATCCGGGCCTTCAAACTCTGGGATGGGTGGATCATCACACTCTACAACATCGTCTAGTCTAAGAAATTATGCGGTTGGTGTTGGAGCCATGGGTGGAGTTGGAGTGGGTGGTGGAGCACCAGGACAGAGTTCAAATATGCTCAGATTGGATGAGCCACGAATATACTCGACTTCATCTTTACAATTAGGCTCAAATCCGACAACTTCCTTACAGCGACCATCTTCGCCGCAACATTCGCATTACATCGATCGTTCCATCTCGCTTAAGATTAGACAATAGTGGAGGCGCCGCCGCTGCTGCCGCGGCAGCAGCAGCAGCAGCAAACAGTGGAGCAAGTGGTGGAGGAAACAACAGCGGATTGGGGGAGTTGGGAGGATCCTCACTGGGTAGTTCTGTGACTCTGTCCACAGAGCGGAACCAACCAAGATTTGTGTAAGTGAAAGTGACCCAACGCCAAAAAAAAGTTGTATGCGCAAGCGTTTATTTCTTGTAAATAAAATTTTAAAATTTGCAGGATAAAGTTTTCACCGGACATCCAATCTCAGCGATCTAATCAAGGTGAAGGAGCCATTGGATCAAATCTGGTGAAAACCACCATTGAGCTTGGGAGTAGCAATGATCCCCTTGCAGTATCTTCTGTAACCCCAAATAAATCTAAGTATAAGGCATCAGTCATGGAAAGTCCGAGCAAAAAAGTGGTGGAAATGTCAGACAAGGCAGTGATGACCACTCAACTTCCAGAACAGTGGTCACTCATGAGTTCTGGATCTGAAAGTCGTAGAATCAGTTTGGGTGCAACGAGTCCACCAGGAAACTCTCCTCCACCTGCACCAACGTTATCTGGTGGTGTTCCCGATCTGCTGCCTACATGCGTCGTTCGACATTCGGATTATCCCAGTAACACCCCATGGTAAGCATGACTAAAAATTTAGAAACATACAAATGTGAACAAGTGACATTGTATGCATTTCTGTTTACATGATTGAGATCTCAGCAGAACTCGTACGTAATGCTAGCTAGATTCCTGTCAAACATTGTGTTCAAGGACCGTTCCTTGAGTAAACTCGCCCCTGGTGAATACCCGCGAAGGGGGTGTATCTATATAGTCTGAACGTTTGTTTGTTTTTATTGTTCATTTCTTAATGCACTCTGCTTCTGTTCATTCATGTATTTTTTTAATTTCCTGATAGATGTTAGATTACGATAATGTAGTTACTGTACTACTAACCACACACGTTTAGTTTTAGATTTTGAACACTGGAAAGTTTAGTTTAGTTAGAGGAGACTGTTTTATTAGCGAAATGCACAATGATGAACAATCGAAAAGTTTGTGTTTCAAGAATCTCACCTGTCGCAGTAGATCTGAGTTCTCACGATATTCAGTTATGTCGCATATCATTGCTAGCTAACGAGGACAGTGACGCGGATATTGACGAATCTTTAAAGGAAAATGAAGCAAACTGTTCCTCTGATGATTGTGGGGACTGGTGTTATGATACTCACACATGCGTTCTGCAGAGCAGGACTAACCTTGTTTCTTTGAATGATGAAATGAATAGGAGAAACTCTGGAAACATTCCTTCGCCGAGAAGAGGCTACCACGTGAGTGGAGCCGCTGGACCAAGCAATTGTGGAGGAAATGCGATGGGTGGCCAAGGACCAGGACGGAGTGGAGGAAACAAAAACAACATGGGCAGTAGTTCTGGAGCCAATGCAGGATGCCATGGGGCTGGCCCTAGTAGTGGAACCATTCAGCATGGTGTCAGTCATGGGGCTTTGAGTACCATGCAGACAAGGGCAGACTCCAACTGGGCTGTTGTTCGAAAGTATATTCGGGAGGCGACAAAAACATTTTTTGGATTGGATGAAGCTACCCAGTTAAAGGAGGAGTGGTTGAGTAGGAGAAAGCGCTTTGCATCACGAAGATACTCAGAAAGAAATGTAGACTCTATGCCACCTCCAAGCCCTTATCAGCAACCCATGGGACATTATGCTTACGGACATGCTCATCATGGAGGTGGTCACATGGCAGGTTTATCCCATGATCAGCCAGATGGTAGAGTACCAAGTATGGATCAGAGGGCTGCAGCCGCAGCGGCGAGAGGTGGAAGAGCTGGCAGAACGAGAAAGAAAGATCATGTTTTTGTGATTTATTGGAACTTACTGCGGTGGTTATTCTGGGTATTTACTACGTCTACCTTATAATGTGAATTATTAGAATTTTTGGGTTGTTGCTAATATACTAATAAAATTTGTATATGTGAATTTATTTAGTCTCTGCGTTTTGGTCGAACTGGACAAAGAGTGGCAGCTGGCGCTGGTTGTGGCTCTGATACAAATCCTGGAGCTGGATCAACTTCGCCTGGTCGAGTTCCATTAGATAGTCAAATGGCACGAGACAGGACCAAAAGTAGATCGATCAGCCCAGCAACACTCGCGGAAATTCCGCCAAACATAACGATATCCCCTCAAGAACTGTTTTTTGATGATTTGGAAGATAATCATAGAAATTCTGCTCATCACCTCCAGCCACCCGGGTATGTAGACATGATAATATATTAGTTATATTTCTATTTGTATTTCATTAAATACCCAATGTTGACCATGCTCTAAATTGTGCACTAGTCGTGGACTGCATTGGAGGATTGCTCGTAGTTACCCCAATTCCGGAGGAATGGGAATTTCCAATAGAATCTCGTCTCAGTTCCTCAATAAGGTTTTGGACAACTCAGAAAGGCAGCAGTTCCGTCAAGGGCTTCGACAACCAACAAGCACTGCATCTAAATTAGCTTTAATCGACGAATACGAAGACTTCCGCCCGTATTTTACTTACTGGATCTCAGTTGTGCAAATTATTATCTTAGTTGTTTCAATGATTACGTATGGTCTAGCACCAGTGGGCTTAGACCTTCATCGTAAATCTTCGCTTGTCCTAGTCACTTCCCTTAGTTTGCAACAAATGGAAATTATTCAACCAGCCAATTTTTGGATAGGACCCTCCGCGGTAACTGTTTTTATTATTAATTAAATTATTAAAGATTAATTGTGAAATCTTTGATGTAACTAAACATGTTCATACTTTTTGGAAATATTAGGCGGATCTTATACATCTCGGAGCTAAGTTTGCACCATGTATGAGAATGGACGAAGCTATTCATCGTCGTATAGGTTAGTAATGAACAGCTTTGCAGATCAGAAATCCATCAAATAATTTGATTTTGACTGACGGTTGTGTTTGTGTTTTTGCATAGTTGAAACGCGTGATAAAGAGAGACAGACAGCGTGTTGTATACGCAATGATAATTCTGGCTGTGTGCAGTCGTCTAGAAATGAATGTTCCGTAAGCTACCAACCTTTAGCATTGTTTTAATTAAATACAAGTTTCATATAATAAAATGGTATATTTTACATATTTACATCAATGGCTTACATGCAGATAAAAGGAGTTAGCAGATCTGTAAGTATAACGTTTGTATAAACATATATCGGAGTGGTTTGACTTGTCGAAATACTTTGGTAGTGTATTGTTGTTGTTAATTTTTTGAGTTATCTTACATTTTTACATCCAATTAATTTTTTGCTACTACTTTCTCCTTAATACTCCTTACAAAGTGTTGAAGGAAATTTCAATAGGATAATTTTGCTTTTGTCATTGTGTTTTTGTACTTGAAAAATCTCGCATGAACGTAGCGTATTCTGGTTTTCATTATGTTGATAGTAGTTTTATACAACTGTGTTTTTTTACTGTCCGCAGTTATAAAAATGATATACTGTATTGTCTTATGATTTTCAGGGTTTATTGTCAACGTGGAAAAAGTGGACGAGGGAAGAAGGTCCAGGTGGTCGTATATCTGGATCTGTATGTGGATTAGATCCAAAGTATGAATCAATAAACTGTTTTTCAACATTCGAACATATTTTCCTTCCAATGATGGCAGTAAATAACTAATTTATTAAATTGTGTCAGATTTTGTGAAGCACCCGCCTCCGTTGCACCGTATGAGTGGCCTGATGACATCACAAAATGGCCTATATGTCGAAAAACACGTGGAATTACTGGAATGACGACCAAAGACAAGACTGCTGAACATATGGTTAGGAAACTTACGTCTTCATTTTAAATAGCACTGAAGTAAAGATTTGTAATAAAACATAAAATAAAATAATATAATCTATTCATCATAGGTGTGTGAGGTTATTGGTCACCCTTGCTGCATTGGGATACATGCAAAGTGTGTTATAACTACTCGCGAATACTGCCGCTTTGTAAACGGCTATTTTCATGAAGAAGCGTCACTTTGTTCGCAAGTTTCATGCGTACAGGTATAATGCTAAATAAATGAAATTGTATTGTATTGCAGCAGTGCATTTATCATAGTATGTACGTATATTATTTGACTAATCTTTTCCATTGTATTTTTACTAGGACGTTTGCGGCATGTTTCCTTTTATCGCGGACGAGCAACCTGACCAAGTTTATCGGTTGATCTCATCGCTCTTTTTGCATGCCGGACTGGGTCACATTATGATAACGTTAACTCTACATTGGTTTATTCTTCGGGATCTAGAAAAACTGGCCGGTCCTCTGCGAGTTGCTATTATATATTTGGGTTCCGGAATCGCCGGAAATTTAGCTTCAGTTCTCTTAGAACCACATCGTGCTGAGGTTTGTTTGTTTGTTCATTTTAATTCTCTTTTGGAATTTACAGTGTCACTGAAAATTTCATTTCCTCTTTTAGGTTGGTCCAGGGGGAGGGCAATACGGTCTTATGGCTTGCTTGCTAGTAGAACTTCTTCACATGTGGGGAATGCTGAGGCGACCTTGGCAAGCTCTTGGGAAAATGCTGCTGGTCTTAGTTATCCTGTTTATGATAGGATTTTTACCGTGGGTCGACAATTTCGCACATATTGTTGGCTTCTGTGCCGGATTTTTACTGTCACATGCTTTCATGCCCTATATCGCATTTGGAAAATATTCGACGTACAGGTAATGTAGCATTATTTTAATTTTATTTCATTGTCAGTAACAATAATTTATACATGACACCTGACCATGAAAATCGAAAACTAAAATATGTTGGCTTTTTTAATTGCAGGAAGTGGCTAGAAGTTGTGATATGCCTGGCAGGATATTTTGCCATTCTGGTAACTTTGTTAGTCATTTTTTATGCTGGTTTCGGTGACTGTGAAATCTGCAAGTTACTGAATTGTCTCCCGCTTACTAAAGACTTCTGCGCAGAGCAAGATATTGACTTCAAACCAAGTGGGAGTGGGATTAATCTAGTTACATGATTATCGATGATTTTATCCATTAATTATGAAATGTACAAAACAATGAAAATCAATGAAAACTCATAGGCTAACTCTTCTCACATACATAATATATTATGGCAAGTCACCAGTCCAAGACTGGTGGTATCGATGATCTGCACAGCTATAGGCACTCAAATTGAGATGGGTAAAACGTTTCCACTTACCTTGGTACAGAGTTCAACGACGTTGGTGATCATTTAAGTTCTGTACTGTTTAAGTTTCAAAATTTATATATAGTGTTTTGTATACTCCTCATTGTTCGGCTTATCAAAACATAAATGTTAGTTACTCGCAGTCGTAGTATTCTCAATTGCGTATATTTATTATTGTGACAATGACGTAACCAATGTGTGAGACTAATGTATTAATTTTTGTTATACGTACTAAAGAACTGGAATACACGTGTTTCCGGATTTAATGCATGTATAATTATTCCTTTAAAAAATAATGTGTCGTTTTCGTTTTTTTTACTTAAGGGAGACGTTAAATAAAGTGGAGTTCCCTGAAACCGAATTCAATGATATTACGAAGTTACGCAATGAAATGGTTAATTTATGCAGTTTTATGGCTGCGAGGATTTATTGGTGAAAGTGGTAATTACATTCATCCAATTATTTCATCAACACCGATTGAGTATGTAGAGCTCATTTACATAATAGCGTGAACAACGGTGAACGGGGTCGTTCACACTGCATGCTCCTCAGCCCTGTCATCCGTCCATGGTTAATTTGATTATTCAAGTTATTCTTTTGGAAAAGCTTTGTTCAGGCTAAATACTTTTGAATGAACTTTCTTATACTTGTGAAATTTATTACGCGAGGGCAACATGAATTAACTTTTAGTTAAACCAGCTGTTAAGCACTAAAATTACCCGTACCACTAGCAAGTGTTGCCGTAAATTAGCTTTTCGTAAAAGAAATACGTGTGCAAATGTTCTCGCCGTAACTTTCTTTGAACGTGATAAAGTAAATGAATTTAGGAACTTCTTTCCTTTCTCGGAACAACGGATATCTAGATGTTCAGGCATTCTCCCAGATCACATTCCCTGTTCATATGCCTATTAGGAAAGCCACCGAAGACCGACATGACTTTCCAAGTTAAAATTCCCATAAAAACACAGACATACTTAACTATGATATAAAAAAAAGTTTGGAGAATGATGCAGGTGAAAGTTCCTAGGAAATCAACCTGCTTCTAGCTGTCCTTTATATTTTGCAAGTCATAAAACTAGTCATTGAAATGAAGTAGTATTACCAACTCTGATGGATCCTGCCACCAGACAATACAGCTAAGATCTCCCAGAAGTAGGGAAAGTGGAGAAGAATACCACTGCTTTTCACCCTTCTGAGAATGCTAAGCGTCGGAGATGCTAGGAGCAGCCGCTATAACTCTGTGTTGTTGCTAGTTGCTGCGTGTTTGGCCCAAGTACCCGTTCTCTCGATCGTCTTGCCTTGCATATATGATGATTCAGTTTACAGTTGATGTTGAAGTTGAGATGACTTTTCTCACATATAGCATATTAATGTACATATAATGCCATATATAGTAAACTCGATATCCATATAGTCCTACTGATGTTGCACCATCATCTAGATCGGTCCGCTGGTAAACCCAAAACGAGAAATGGAGCTTGTAGACAGACTCACATCTCCCTTTCTGTCTCCTTTCCAGTTTACCATAATAATATAGAAAGTCATATTATTATATTGTACACCATATACGTGCATACTTATATGAGGACAGAATATGTGGTGTCTCAGTTGGCTTATAGATGCGAAAAGTACTAAATGCTTGAATGTGATTCTTCTCTCTGCAAGTCTCGTATTCTATTTGTAGTAAATATGTACTGCCAGGAGAAAGTAGGAAAGCTCACTTGGAACTACGTGTGTGTGTGTAGTATATATGGAGCTTCATCCAAGATAAAACAACCTCTACGAAAAGGAAGATGTCGAACTGGTGGTTGTGAAGATAGATACAGGGAATGCTGGTTCCAGGCAATAACACCATCGTGTTTCGTCGTCCGCTGTCTTTCTCTCTCTCTCCTACTACATGGAATAATATGAAACATGGATTGAACTGGGTTGAAAACAGCGGCGGTGGTGGCGTATGCCTGTGTGTGGTACATAGCTTTGCTGCTGCTGCTACCACGGCTTGGAAAAATCCGGTCTTGGAGAGGCAAAACGGAGAAGTCATTCATTGGAAAAGAGCAGTATGTTGTCAACGTCCAAGAGGGCCATGCAGTTTTCTAGGGGCCAAAAATTTCTTCACTTTTTTCCTTTCCGCTGGTTTCCTTTACATACAATATTTCTCGCTTTCATTTAATTCGAGGAATGTTTCATACACTAGTTCCTTCTTTACCAGAGTATTTCAGTGCACGTAATCTTTTCACTTTTTCCATATTGCAGAGTACATATAAAAAGATCTGCTTTCTTTCTCCCTGTTGTGACGACCATATATAGCTGTTATCTGTGTGTGGGTCAGAAAGAATTGCTTCGGACTAACCTGCGATTAGTGTAAGCCTATGCTGCTCAGCCGGACTCTGTATATCCTGAAACAATCCTTATTTATAACCTCAAGCTTTCACTTACTTTATCTCTGACATTTGCTGGAGAAAGCAATTTAAGATCCCAGTTGAGTACCAGCGTACTGCCGCCATTACTCTTGGTGACTGGAAAAAATTGTTCTGTGAATACGCATTTTCAATGAGTTATGTTATGGCAGTCGTGCCGTTAAAATCGAAAAACGACAAAGTCACCAAGTGGCATCCTTCGGAAGCCATGGTGTGATCATCAAGTTACCGACTGGGATAGTGGGAAATCGCATCGTAAAACTGTAACATCTTAATTAAAAGCAGCGTTTTAGATACTTTTGAAAATTTATTTCCACCTACTGTATAGTATACTACATTGCTCCTACCTACCGTCAGTCGATTTGGTTTGTACCTAAGGCAAGACTAACCATACTGACATAATTTTTTTAAAGCCAGAAATAACTCATGTCTTCGGACACTGGATCATAGGAAGTGATGTAGTGTCAAATGCAGATTGTTATCTCGACTTGGAGTACGTGAGAAGACTTTAGATGAAACAAAGCAACGTGAAACTACAGCGGATAGAAAGCTGGAACAAGTTGTGCAATATAACAAAGTTGATAGTGCTGCCTACACACAGACAGAAGTCAGAGGTGGCGAGACAGCTATAGAGCAACATCCTCTGGTCTTCAACATTACCTTGTCATATTCGATATAGGTAAGACAAACTCGTTGTACCTTACATTATTGTACCATCATATAATAACACCCAAACTTGACAACTCTGAACATATCATTACATATTGTACTGGCATTTGTTGACTTGGACGCGCTATATATATATTAGATTGCATGATCTGTCTATCTTTCTAAACATAACCTTTGCTCAAGATCGTAGAAGCACCCTTTATAAAGGGCTAACTTTATCAGTTCGGGACCACTAACTGCAGTGAAGATTTGATTACTATAGAAGTTTAAAAGATGGAAAACCAAGTTTATTTCGAAGAAATGACTGCATTACTTTATACATGCCTACTATACCTTGGTTTGGTAATCCATGTCTCGTTGTCTCTCTGGTTCTGCGTGGTAGCTCTAGAGAACATTACTTTTAGTTTTATGACCCATTATTACTTTAACCTGAAGAAAATAATTCTTTCCAAAAGATGGGATAAACTTCTTCTTTTTGAATCTTACTTGCTCAAGGCTCAATTTGTCTCTCTGAAAGGTTAGCAAACACGACTTTGGGACCAGGGATGCTCACAATTATTTCGAGTCTTTAGAAAAATCTTCCATATACACATAATATATGTTTTATCATCTCTAATGTAAGTAATACGTTGTATTGTACATCCAAGCATACTCATGCTAAAAGTAAAGGCCATAATAATCATATCGTCGGGAAAAAGAGTACTTTCGCTTCGCCTACTCTAAGATTCTGACTGGCGACAGTTGGAGAAACACTAAAGAAAGGAGCTATAATAGAGTAACCGAACGTGCATCAGTTTTTTTTTGTTTTGTGCAACGATGCAAAGATAAAAAGCAGAGGAAAGAAAAGAATCCCCGATCTTTGCAGCACGAGCAACGCAAGAAGTGAAACTGTTTTCCTTCACTTGGTCTTTGCAATGGCTGTATTGTATGGCACGGCAAGTAGTAGTGTTGCCGCACCATCATCATTCCATCTTATTACTTGCAAGCATACTTTCCGCTCAGTTCACTCTCCTTTGGTTTTTATTATTTGGGGGTACTCATCTATTCGAATAGCATTTTATTCCGGATTCCCTTATTCTCTGTTTCCTTCATTTGTAGTGGTGCTACAGAGGAAATGTGAAACATTTCTATGTACTGCACTACTTGCACCTCGGAGGTCTACTCCGCTTCCGTAATATCTATTCACTTCGTGACTATTTTTGCCCGTAACTGTTGTATAGTCACATTATCATCATAGCCATCATCATCTACATCCCAATGCAATCTACGTGCATGAACATAGCCCCAAGAAAGAACACAAACTGAAAATGGAAGAATTTTGGCACCAGACAGAAACGGCTCGGTCGGAATGCTAAGTATGCTCTTCTCTCCCTCTGCATAAAAGTTTGCAGAAATATTTAAAGCTTCAGACCACACATATTATTCGGATTGTGTCGTAACAAACACGTATGCGTTTCCGCATAAACAGATACGATTGAATTTATCTCCTGGAACGGTACACATACTATACGACGGTGTAATGGCTGAAATGAAAATCATTGTAACTCTTTTGGTTTCCTTCCTTCCTTCTGTAGAGAAGAGGCGATAAAGCTTTCTGAATTAAATGCCAACTAACTCGGTCAGCTAATGAAGTGTAATTTAGCAAACATTTTTTAAAAACATTCCCTACTACTCCCATTGCACATAAACTTCATTACAACGCATTCATCCATCTACATTTCCATGCGACTTTCTATCTGTACAAAACGAAACACGATACACAGCTTCAATATAATATGTAAGTTAACAATGAATACCTACCATGGTTTTGTACGACAAACAATAAAGTCTCTTTATATCCTGAACTATATTAAATTTTCCTCTAACCAAGGGTGCGGGTGGTCTCAGTTAGTTCACGCTGTAAGTACATGAAACTAGAAGAGACCAAGTCAAAGCAGAAGACACGTCCTGTGATGCAGAAAATTGCACAAATCAATTGACTTTCTTTTCTGTAGATAATTGTAAATTTATTTGATTACATCTCCAAATGGTATAGTATTTTAGCAGAGAGGTCCCACCCAGTGTGCAAAGTATTTAAGCTCACACTTGCTGCAGTGTTTGGAAGTTGCTCATGCTTGACAGAAACGAATGCGAAAATGTTAATGCGTACATGTGAGCCGAGTCAAGTCACCAACTGATGAAAGAAAAAGCCTTCTTGAAGGAAAATGTAATCTTGGTTTTAAGAAGAAAAAACGCGAGAGACTGTAACTAAAAAGAACTACGCATTCACTCAGTCTAATGAAATGTTCGTTATGCTGTATGCAACCCTGTGCTAGATTACTGTTACTGCAAGCATTAGCTAAAAAAAGAGTTTACCAGTGAAATGTCGAATGAGAAAGTTTAATTTGTGTCTGTCACGAACAAATTTAGGAAAAGGGGACTATCGGTGTTTTCCCATTTCCCATATCGCGTCGTGGTTGTTAGCAAAGGAGAAAAGGGGAATTCGACAGCAATGTACACTGCTGACAAATAAACAGGTCTGTCATATGAGCTGTGTACTTTGGGGATGTGTAAAATCTTCATGGGTATTAGTGACAGGGTAGCCCTAACACATCTGTGTACTCGCTTTCACTGATAAAGGGCTAAAGAAATTTATACATACATTCACGAGAAAGTACATGGATTCCTATACATTCCGTAATCAGTAATGGACTTACGTAAATGCATGAAGCATAGCGGGCGATTACTGTCATAGACTTGTAAAAGGGCGAACTCTAATAAGATTAGATACGGAATACGGTGCACAAGTATGGAAATTCTTTCTGGTATCATTCCAAAATTTGAACTAACATCACCAAATTCTCTAGGGTAAGCTACGATAACAACCTTACATATATATATTCACGTGAGTATCATCATCATCATGTACAGTTTGGGTTTGGTAGCGTTTTGTGTGTCATGCGTTAGTGTGCTGCTAATTTGTCAATGTACAAACACAAACACTCTTAGGCCAAAATGATGACAGAACAAAATTAGTCACGACAGTCAAACGAATTCACTAATATCATGCAGCTATATATGTATAAGGTTTATATATAGTTACATGAAAAAAGTAGAGCTGGTGTGATAAATTACTCATCTTTGGTAATTAATTCTAAGTTACGTTACAGGTAGAGACTTCAGCATAGTTGTGCGGGCATGGCAGAGTTCGCGTAAAATTTTGTTAGAAGCCTTACATCTATCGGTTGTATGCTATAGAGATTATATTATAAATGTAATTGTTTCTATAAGGTCTAACATCGACTGTATGAGTTTTAGTAAGCAATGAATTTTGTTGGTTAGAGTGATATTACAACTTGCAAGGTTTGTGTAACCATCAACTATCAAAACTTTGTGTGCTTACACCTAAAAAGTATTAAAAGCAAAGTTTTTGTCAGAAAATGCTAGAGCTGAAAGAATACAGAAATGTTAAATGGAAAGCACTAGCACCAGTGGCACCAGTTCAAAACAGTTACGCTATGGAACTCCAATTGTGATGTGAATCAATGCCCAATGGTTCTTGAACGATGTTTCCTAACACCTTTCGTGTCCAAAAATAACCAAGAACAAATTATGCTACTTGCCAACGTTCTTACAGAAGTTTAAATCCGTCAAAGAACAAAACTGTCGCACTGTTTCGTTTTAAAAAAAAAACTTTTAAAACGGTGTTTTATCGCATAAAAATCATCTATATATATTATGAATTATGAATTAAAGCATTTAATTTTCGGTCTAATTTAGCGTATAACTTGGGCCATTATTGGGTGTGTCGAGAGACTTTCTGAGCTGAAAGCAAAAATGCTACCTTGAATGCTCATGTGCTTCCATTACTATTAGAAGAACTAGTGATTTGTAAGTCATTTTATCAGGCAACTATCTCACCCAAAAACTTTCCTCTCTGCATCATGAAAGTTATTTAACATATGTATTCCTTGTATAAACGATGCAGTGCTTCAAGACAAAGTTATAAAAAATATACTTTTTATTATTCTTATTTGCCTTCTCCTTCAATCAATATTTCGCACAAGACAGATTCCATGCTAGTGCTAACACGAACACTTCTGACTAACCGAATCCCCTTTAGTCTAAGAATGGTGAACATCATCACATCTCCGCATATTCATTATGCAACGCTAGCACGTAAAGACGCAAGTTCATGCAGCCCCATGTTTGGACCCTGTCATATAAGACGGCAAAAATTTTATATATCACATCCTCCTATAATGTTATTCTAAAAGATTAGGTACAAAATTTTGCTTTCTAGAAATGATAACAGTATTATTCCCAAGTAGTCTAGTAAAGTAACTCTACTACTCCAATGTGCTGAGCAAGGGAAAGGAGAAAGTTGGGGAAAAGAAAAGTAAACCATGAGTACACATGTGAAGATATTTGTGCACGAGTTGAAGAGAGAAACTACTCTGTGTGGGTGAATCAGTTGCGGGAGCAAGGAGCAATTTTAACTCAAGTATAAACCAACATGGAGATCCTTTCTTGGAAATGTTGAATCACTTTTTATACAACACCTCTTTCGCATACAATAAACGTGATTTGACATATTTACATAGTAATGTTCAATAAAATTCCAGAGCATTAAATGGATTGCAGAGGGCTTACAAGACAAATCGCGTGAGCATTACGCATAAACGACGTTTCATTTAATAAAAAGTTTGCTTTAGTTATGCTAATATGCACATCAATATCATATCAGGCTGTGACAGTGAGTGAACGATGCTAATAACAAACGACTTTTGGAGAATACAATGTGCACACATTTTACTTAAATCATCCCGGATGAAAGTTGGCTTCTCCAAACAAACTTGAACTAATTATGTCATAAGTAAAATCGGTGTATTATAAAGATACAACCTTTGAAACACCTTTGCTCATCCGATAGTATTTATACTCTATACATTGAGCTATCAAAATGTTTTCATTGTTCACGTTATTCTACTATGATTTCAGTGATCAAAACGTGAATAGTAGACGGAACTAAGCAATGATGGGCGTACGAAAGGATTACAAGAGATGGGATTACGACGATGAAACGGAAATCACAATGGAAGAACAACTGACACTAGAAGAGAATCCCGATTCAAACAGTTTAGCTGGTGGAGCTGAAAGCTTGCACAGCTCCAGCTTTCCCCCTCCAAACATAGTACTCAGCAGTTCTCCCATCCGAAATCGGGAGGTAAAGCGAGCCAGGAAAACGACAACTAAGGAGAAAGTACGTTTACACATATATTACAATGCTTCAGGCTATGTATACTTATATTGTTGCATGTTGTCTGTCTGTCTTTCTATTATTTTGTCAAGCTAAAAAGAGAATTAATTTTTAACAAAAGAACTTTATATCAATTTAGGCTGTCTAGATAAATTAAATGTTTTTTTAAAAGCAAGTTTTTCTCGTTACAGCTGCTTCCGTATATGTGCTTGAAATTATAGTTTACTGCATATATACCCAACAAATTCTAAAATTGTTTATTCTCTTTGATTACAAAGGAGTCCTGTGTGTTTTGTAAGTTATGTTCATATATCGAAACAGTCACTTTGAGCATAAAGTATAATTCGAATGTTTTGTTCATTTGATATATTTACGATACACAATGCCAATTCATTTTCCGTGTATCCTGGTTATTGCTGACATGTGTAATATATAATGTTGTGCTCAATACTAAAGTATCTCTAAATTGTTGCTTATATCATCATGAATTTACTAATACGACATTTGTAGAAGGCTGCACTTGCTTTCCTCTTTTCGAGAAAATGATGAGATTCTTGCTAATGTGATGCTTGTCCTATGAATTGATAGCTCTATCAGATTCCATTAGCTCTCTTGATATTTATGTACGTCTCTGGTATGAAATGATAATAGCAGGGAAAAAACTTGGAATACTCAACTCTCCTTCGTTGGCTGCGATGCGATAGTTGAAGAGGTTGTCGGCTGTGTTATTAAGCCCCACTCTAATGTTTTTGCCATTGCACATAATATACAGATATATATTGATGCATAAGTATGTTTTATGTAAAAGAAACAACTATACTCATACTACTATGTGTAGTTTCATTTCTTACTGTCAAGTACTATTTCTGCACATATACACTCGTACCATGAAATGATCCTGTATTGCTGGATGGAAGATAGGGAATTTAGCATCGGAGTACTCGGAGTAGTTTCGTCACTGACAGGCTGGTTTGAGTTGCCCTTTACTTTCACCGCTTCCAGTTTCTTTTACACATGTAATTTCGATTATATGGTGAGCATCGTGTTATTTTATCATTTTCTCCGTGATGTAGACAAGCCTCATTTCAGATATTTGACAGTTTGCAATATTCATGCAGTATATCATTCGATATTATTGTGAAACATCAAGTGTGTTCTTGTACACTAATAAATCATTGTAGCCCTAGTATACATATATAAGGGAGGAGAAAGTAAAGACTGCTATAAGAATTATGATGATTTTTGTTTAGGTTTTATATTTGCTTTCCTGGCACGGCTACCTTAGATGGAACTATTCGATTATTGAAGCATTGGACGTACATATATGTATAAATCGCATAATTTGATTTGATTTGAACCTTAGTCGAGCTTGTTATTCTCATTCGTTATTCATGCATGTTTGCATATTGCTTGTTTCAGTAGGAATCGATTGTCTAACATAACAATAAGCAAATAACATTTATCATTAGTATGTAAATGGGTAGCAAAACATAATGATGGCTGTAGTTTCAATTATTAGATTAGTTTTTGATATGATTATTATGCTTTTAACCTATGCTTGACAGTGCAGACTATAACAACTCCTAAACTTTTGTCTTTGTCAGGCCCAACTGATTGCAATCTCTTCCGGTGTGATTATTCTTGGCTTCATCGCCGGTTTCACCATTGGAGTAAAGGAAAGAGACTCTAAAGAAACTTCGAGGCATTCCAATAGGCATCACACAGCAGCTACGGGCTCTGCACCGAACCCTGATAGTTCGCCAACCAGTGTTGTACACGAAAACTCCGAGATATTTTATCACAATGTAGTGAACGAGATTAAAGGGGAGAATATTCGCCATAACATGGAGTAAGTGCTCTTTCTCTTGTACCCTATTTTTCTCCTGAATATTATGCAATATGCATAGAATTATGAGTGCTAATATTTAGCGAGAATTCATCTTGAAGTTTCTCTTTTTAACCGTTGTATTCAAAATGGTTCAAAATTTCAAATGGGTATAATGTGTAGGAGGATGAGTCAAGAAGAGCATCAAGCTGGAACACCTGAAGGCAAGTCCATGGCTTACGCTGTAAGAGACTTGTGGAGGGGTTTTGGCGTATCCGTCCGCATTGAGCAACATAAAACTCTGATAACAAGGTATATTCATTCATATATGGCTTCTTTATAGTTGTTTGCTATTTGTTCATGAATGCTTTTGCTCTGTCCCATATAATGCATCCATTACCATGCCGCATCTGCTCTTTCAGAAGATGCTCATAGCTTCAAAAATAAATTTAATCTTTTAGAGAAAAAAACCTTTGATTATTTTGTCTTTGGTGAAAGAAAACAACGAAACTTCAAATAGTTTTTTAGTCACATACATACTAATAAAATGTGCATTTAGGTAAAAGCTTCTAATAATTTATCAGCGGTATATCCCCACTGAATACTAATGAGACATGAATACCAACTCTGTTTGACGTTTTCAAAGATTGGGTGAGGTAGCTACCTAGATTTCGAGCATTTAGTATATCTACGTGCATCACAGAAGTTGGAAGTATGTTATGGTAATGTTATGAAGACCTATGCCTTCTGAAGATATACATATATTCTATGCTTTCTACCACAGTAAAGCTTGAGGTAACTTGGTACTATATATTGGGTGAAGAGTGGTGTAAGCTCCGATTTCAAAAATCTATCGAGGCCTGAAATGAGAGAAAAATTGGATTTTAAGTATTCTGCTCAGAGACTTGAATGTTTTCTACATCTCAAACGTAGTATGGTTCAATACTGATTTGGAAAAATGGCTGTGATGTGAGAAAGCGAGGAAGCGTTGCTTTCACCGGAAGCTCTCTCCCTTTTAAATTTTGGTTCAGCCAAAAGTTGAACCATATACTTTTAGAATACACCAGAGAGGAAGGAACTAAAGCCCAACCAGAAAGAGACAGCTACGCTTTCTTCAGATAATATATTTATACCGGGATTGGTGCGTAGATCAGGCTGTATTGTCCTTAGTCTTAGTAGGGTAAAGTCTATAATATTACATTATAAGAACTGCATTGAGTAAAAGAACTTTTTTGTGAAAAAGTTACTCAGCAAGTTGATTCCGATATCCCTTGTGATTTAGTGATAAAAAACCTAAAGTGACTTGGCTATGCTATATCCTGTTTCAGACGTGAAACAAAAGGCGACTCAAGTCAATAATGCATAAAAATTTACTCAAGAAGCAACGAGCGAAGGGCAGGGGGAAATGGAGTTCTCGCATATTAATCTACTTCCACGATTACATATCTAGTGGAAAGATTACCACACGTATTCATAGCTTTCTTCTATCCAATGCAATCTCTTTTTCACAACATTTACAGGGAGGAGAATGAAACTAAAAAAATCATACTGAAAGTAGTTTATGTCATCATAGTGTTATGGTTTTTGATATACGGCATGTAATTTGTTACAACAAGAGATGGCTGGAAAGAAGGCAGTGTTTATTACCTCCCCTCTCGTCTTCCCCCAGAAAGTCATCACATTATCAGCAAGAGAGTTGGAGTAGCAGAGTATAGGCTTGTTTAGATTCGGGGTTGTAATGCCACACCATTAAGTGTGATGCGATAATAACCGGTGTGTGTAGCGATAATATATCTTTCTTAAGCCCCGTGACGCCTTTATGCCTTGCTGTTTCAGCATTTCTTACTGTTTAAAAAAAGAAGGATAATTGGGTACTAAAAACTTTTGTGAATTTATGTACTCATGCAGAACCGAGACATTTAACTACGTGGAAGTTTTAGACGCGAATGGGACGATTGCTTTCACGACTTCAAAAATCGGGGATGATGTGAATCTTCCCAATTCCAAACCTATTGTGGCCTTTTCTCCGTCTGGCAACTGCAGTGGTATGTCCTTTTTTCAGTTAACAATCAGTTGAATTGATATAATGATTGAATCTAATGTTGTAGGAATGGTATGATAAGCTTAAACTGCAATTTTTCTTTAGCGGATAAACTGATCTAAATGGCTTTTGCCACCAGGTGTATTTGAAAGGAGACACGACGTTATTATCGTATCGTCATTTTTAATATCATGTTCGTGGAATCTCTTTGCTTCAGTTTACATTTATTGAATGGCTGTGTTTGCAACTCTTTATTATTATTATTATAAAATGATACATATTTTGCTTTGGCTATACTATAGCCTTTCTGAATGGCTCAGCATAACTACTATATCTACAATCTAATCGAAAATGAATAGATTTCTTATCTTTGTAGTAGTGTATTTCTTGAACCGAAACAAGCAGTACACACACAAAACTTTCTTAACTCTAAAAAAGGCTTGCAAACTCAAGTTAGATTTTGAGATACGCTCTCGATAAATGGGAAAATGGGTTTTTCTGTCATGAAATAATCTTAAAAATAAGCAATATGATGAAATAGTGGCCTGTAAGCCATTTGAGACGAGTTGAGGATTGCTTATTTTGCAGCAACTTGTCACAAGAGTAACATATCGTATGAAAGCAAACCATTAGAATGATTAAAGTGACTATAAGCTTTCACACAATTTGCATTTTATGACCCTTAGGAAAATTAATCTTAGGCCATTATGGTCGGTTACAAGATCTACAGCTGCTTCGGAAGTCTCAAATCCTCATGAATGGATCAATAGCTCTAATACGATTTGGCAGTCTCCATCCATCAAATGTGGTAAGTAGTTTTTGGAGCAAACAAACTTATGGCCCGAGCTGGCTCACATGTGAATGATACTTTTCGTGAGCGAGAGATATGAGATGAGATGAGAGAAGAAGTGGGGCTTGATTCAGTCAGAGAACGTTAGGAGTTGACGAGCCGCTTAGTTCGTGCAATGTGTTTTAATAGGAGAGGGAATGGACCACACTGGTAGCACTCTGTTTAGGACTATTAATATATTTCACCAACTTATGTGGTGGCTATACTTTGTGCAGCCTGACTTGTAGTAGGAAACAACACCGGGACACTATCTAGACACTCTAGAGCATATTGTAGGAGGCAGTAGCCGTGCTAGTAGAAAGTAAAAAGAAGAACATTACGAAATGTACGTGGGTACATAACGAACATAAAAATGAAAGTTTATGTGTTAGAGTTAGGGGTTTTGCCTCATTTACACTTCAGTTGGATACTCTCTTTCTCTGTTTATAATGTCTGGAAAAAATAAGTGCACACTTTACTTCAGTTTTACAGCAACGAGTACAGCACTTTAGCACAGAAGCGAATAAAATCTTTTTACCGTCAACAGTTTTATGTGAGCTTATGACCAAGTGTTATGAATTCTCCAGCGAGAGACCGATGATGAGAGTGGGTAGGGTGGGAGTAAGTGAAAATTGACTACATAGAGCATTTACGGAAGCCAACTCAACAAAGGCTTAACAAATACATATGTTGACACATGCGATTACTCTAAAACATCTTTTTGCTATGTTATGGTACTTTATATAGTAATCAGATCAGACTGCTTCAAGTTTAGAATAGTCAGCATGTTAAATCACGTGGTTCTCTTGTTTGGAATACATTATAGGGAGGCATCATAATTAATAAAAACACTCATAACTTCAAATATAATTGTGGGATCTCGCCCCCGCAAGTCTGCTTCACAGTGCAGTGTGGTCGCTGATACATGAAAATGTATAGTAAATCCAATTAGTGAAAAATATTTAGTAAGAACAATTCTAGGAAAATTATATCCGTGTAAAATAGCCACAGTTGGTCTCTAAGAGTGCTTTCATCTCATTTTTGTGCACCACATGGTGTGAGTCCACAATGAACCAGCAATTAGCACACACTGTGCATGACCTATTTATGAGTATCATCTCATCACTCTCCCCTTGTTGTAGGTTACAAATGCTATGGCGTTTGGGTTGAGTGGCATCATCTTCTATCCAGACCCAGAAGACTTTGGTCCATTACTCCCAAGTGTAGCAGTTCGTCGAGCTTCATTACTAAACGCTGGACAAGTTCATGAGTTTCAGGTACGATGGAGAATAATATGAAACTTGACTCCTTTAATGTTTGCAGAAGATGGTGACATCCTAAAAAAATGCTGGCTCTTTCCTTGCCCTCATTGCCATGCTCAATGCTTCCATCATCAATTTGGTGGATGGCTGTTGGTTGGCCTAGAATTGCTTTCACTTCCTGGCTTCGCTTGAGTTTTGCATGAAAAGTTGTACATTTTGAATGAGCCTTCAAAACTAATTAAAGGAGAAAAGTGATATTGTGCATGTAAAAATCTCAATTTTAGAAACACAAAGGAACCTGGGCTATTCCATGCCACACCATAAGTTCAAACGATGCGAAAAAGTTGCTCGGGTAAGTTAAACTAAAAACTTTGCCAATTAAGGAAACCTGACAAGTTAGCTCTTGTTCTATTGTGTGTTCCGCTCCGTATTTACATTAAGCAACGCATATTGTGCGGTTGGTCTCTGCTGTATCAACGGCGTGTGTTTTGAACATACGCTTTTTTACGATTTTACGTAACGAAATGAAACTTTTGTAGTGATCAACTTTGCACACGAGGGTACTTCAAACAGACCATGAGCCAATGTACCAGCATGCGTATATGAGAGCTTTGAGTTTTTACCATTGTTGTATGAATACAAAGTTGACTAAAATGCAGTGCATTGACCACTCAAAAAACAAGCATTTTTGATACTTGGTTGGTAGATGAACTCAAATAGATGAAGGTCTGTTTTCATCTCATCGAGGGGATCTCCTTTTGTTTCACTCGTCATTTTAAACAAAAGGCTTGAATTCCTATGTTGTACTTGATATACTCCGTATTTTCATTTCATTGCTCAAAATTAATTGCACAAGTCTCTGCCTCAAAGGCACCATGTAACAAAAAAGGGAGCGCCGACATTATTATTAACGCACACAATAGCTTTTCCATGAAGCGCAATTAAAAGACAAATGGGGCCATTGTAATATTGCAACAGTATTAATACATGTATATTACTTTTTTGTTTCTGCTCCAACTACACACAGAACACTGGAAACCACAACCCTAGCACCAAAAGAATGGCAAGGTGGCCTCGGAGTCAGCTATCACCTTGGTGGTGGCTCCAACTCCCACCCACCAAAAGGGAGTGTGTCTGCAGCTGGTGGAACTGTTACACTACGTGTTTTTAATGAAGTTAAACTTAGCACAATCTACAATGTTATTGCTGCAATACCTGGCACAATAGAGTCTGACAGGTGATTTAATCACATTTTGCTCCAATTACTTGAGCTTTTAAGATGACTATGCGTACAGCTACTCTTTCCACTTTGGGAAAAATGAGCACCACTTGATAGGAGTATCTTAGTGTCGTTAGCGTTCGGAGCAGGAAGTCTAGTGGTATATTTACAAAACTTTTCTCTTAAAATCCTCCTGTAGCTATTATATACATTGTTATCATTCCGCCGAAACTCTTTTTCCCTGCTAAATAATTTGAAGCTGCTTTTCTGCTCAAAGAAAAGGGCAGCCCACTCTAAAAAATTCATTAGATAGTAATGTCTCAGTCAGTCTTTATTAAGCGGACGGAGATGGAGTCTGCTTTCAGAAGATGAAGGTAAAAGCAAAGGAAATAGCATTAAGAATAAATATAAAGCATACAACTTGACTGACAAATGAGATTCAATGGAAATAGGATGGGGCTCTGTCTGTGTGGTGGAAAGCCAATATGATAACGAACCTTTTTATCATAATCTCTAAGTAAGGATGTCGGTGTATCAACCATCATGGAGAAAGCACAATGCAAAAACTAAGCTGCAAACATAATTCGGAAGAGAAAACGAAAAATGAGTAGCTTGCAACACACGCCTATTTAAGCTCATCATTCGTCATTATTTATTCTGCTCCTTTTTCTAAATGCAAATATATTACAGTTGAGTTTGCTAGCAGTTCTTTTAAATTTTTTACGTTTTAATACTGTTTGACAGTATAAAATGTTAAAGTGCTCTTCTAGTGTACTCATTTTCTGAGTTAGCTTTTCTATATAAAAACGGAATTTCAGAGAGGAGCTCACATAATATGGATGATGTTTGTAAAATGAAACTCTTTGCTATTTTTTGCTTCTATACACACTTTTCCTGTTTTCCTTCTCTACACAGGTATGTAATACTTGGCTGCTCTCATGACTCCTGGGCATATGGAGCAGCATCACCAGGAAATTCGTTAGCTATGTCAACTGAGCTTCTGAGGGTATTTTCATCTGCCGTTGCTACAGGCTGGAAACCGAGAAGATCAATCTTGTTTATTTCTTGGGATGCCAATCTCTATGCTGCATCCGGCGTTTCGCACTGGTTACAGGTAAGCTCACTTCAATATTGACTTACTCAAACAAACTTACTCGCTCGCTCTCCATTTTGGTGAGTAATACGCTAAAATTCATCGTGTACTCAACTTCAATAAGATTGGCATGAGGTAAACAAGTTGCAAATATTGTCGAAACAGTAACCTGTAGGCAAAGAAAACCAAAAAAGGTGGTGGAAATGAACATTCGTGAAGATGACTCTTCCTTTTAAGTACCTATGGAATCCTTTCCTGCACTCAGGCTCTACATGAATGTATTGCTTGTGTAAACTGAATTTCGCATCATTCCCTATAATAATGAGCAAACGCCATAAATCAGCTTCAACCTGAGGCGAGTAGCTTTTTCACGAGGGAACGTTACGTTTGCATGTCTGATTTTAAATTGGTTTTAAGGTAACTTTGATAGCATCTTAAGCGGTAATGGAAAATTCATAAGGAAGTTCCATTGAGATGTAGAAATAAATGCTTATTTTGGCAATATTCAAATTATGAAATTGCATTATTTAGTAATATGAACCCATTCCGTACACATACGGGATAAATTTTCTACAATCAAACAAACAGGATATTATTGTGATTGCAATATTGCAGGAGCATCATTTCGAGATTATGAGTCGGACCGTGGCGTACTTGGATTTAGGACGATCTGTTCAAGGCAATCAAACACTCCAAGTTTATTCTTCCCCTTTGCTAAAGGAGGTCGTAAGAAAAGCCATCGGCCGTGGTGGAAAGCACTCCCATTCCTCTTCGAAAACTGCGTTTTCAGCATCTTCTCCGAGTTCCTTGACACAGGCAAAAAGTTCAACTTATCCAAACGTCCAATTTATGTCAGTGGTGCGAAGTGATGAGCCTTCGTTTGCGTTCCTCGGAAATCTTGGCATCCCTTTTATCCGTCTTTGTGTTTCAAACACACCTAAGGTAAACTGATGATGCATTATACATAAGAGAATCCCACTCAATATGTATCGCACTCTTAGCTTATTGTTTGTAAGTAAGTAGTAGTTTCCCCTTCCTTCTTCTCCCTTACTTTCTATTAGGAAAGAAACTTTGCGGACTGGAACAGTAAGTCATTTTGACAGCATAACTGTTCCTCGCAGAAATTTCATGATGTACATTTGGATCAAATATATTATACAGACATCATTTGTCTACTTTTCGTAACTGTTTTTAGAGTAGAAATAATGCTGACTACAGTTCAACCCAAAGAGCCGCTTGGCTCCTTTTTCTCCTTCATGAAAAACTAATGGTTTGGAAGCATATCTTTTTTCTCAGAGTGTAGAACATCATACGTATTGATTTCCAAATTCATAGAACCAAATTCCCCTCGTGCAATTCAATTCCCGTCATAAAAAATAGTTGTTTTCAACATCAATGTGGGAATAGAGTGAATGCCATAACCTTTTTGAAGTTTTTTATTCAATACACATAATATTTCTTTGTAGGTTTTCTGTTTTGCTACCCCAATTCTATGGGTTCTCTTCTTTCTCTCCCTGGCAGATATTTTGTTTGCTACTTAAATTATATGAGCTGATTGTATGTCATGAAAGCACTCCAGGTAAAGCAAAGTCTGAAAATATAATAATTGTTTGTGATAGTTTGTTAGCAACTTTGTTTTCATTCGTTCTCTATTTTACCGTTGGAAAGATGTGGTATTATATTATATGTTTCCTAATAAACGGGTCAAAAGGAAAGTCAATGTCATTTACGCCGAGTAAATTCAATACGTAATAATTCTAGATGCCGGATATATATCCTTAGCTTGGATACCCTTATGGATTACCTTTTTAGCAAATTTTATATGCGAGCCAACATTTTAAATGGAGTTTTCTCCCTCTAAATGAGTGATGGAAACATCCTTAAAAACAAGGAAAGATTGATACTGACAACATTAATTGATGAGAATTGACTTTGCACTACTGTCTCACAGTCATATACAATACTATTTTATGTGGAAATAGTAAAGTAATTATTTGGAAAGCACTTAACAAAACAAGCTTTAATAATCAGCCCTTTCATCTTCATCCATTATTCTCCACAAGTAATACACTTTGAAACGAAGGAATGCACAATATTGCAGCAAATCTGTATTATAAAAGTGCTTCATGGCGAAGCTCATAAATTAGTTTTGTACAAGACTAGCAAAAGGGAGTGAAAGAGAAAACTTTGTTCCTGAAATTATTGATAGAGCATAATGTTGAATTAGGTTGGCCTGACTTACGATTAGTCCTCTGTGTAAGACTATTGCTTTACTATCATATCAACATTAGAAGGAATAGGGTCAGTGAATCCGATGATAGTGTGGTGATAAAAATGCGTCTGTCTGGGGCTTATTTCTTGGCTCGTTTTCCTTGATTTATAAGATATTCAGAACTCTTTCTCTTTTAGTATAGTCCTCATCCTTTATTATTCCAACGTCCCATCCCAACTCGTTTCCATACATTCATTCAAGATTTGAATACATAATAATATAGTTAATAGGGCTCTCCGCTCTAGATTATCCATGCACGACTCCTCCTCGTATTCTTTTGTTCGCCATCAGCATACTTTCCCCTTTCTCCAACTTTCTTTCTTTTGTTGCAATGCTACACAACAGATTCATGCTTCCATTCTCTGCTAAAAGACAAAAGATTAAATTTTACCCCATTTCCTGAACAGCTCTTCTCATTGAACATTTACAGGGCTACGAATATCCAATGTATGATACCGCATTTGATACCTTTGAAAACTTTGTTAAGCTCGTTGACCCGAACTTTAAAGGAAGTGAAACGTTAGGTAAGAAGAAACTTTTTTTATTCATTCCATACTGCTTCATCGTTTCATCTCCGAATCGAAAAAAATGCATGCTTATACAAGCTACTCTAAAGATAACCTAGGTATATCACATAATATGTTCGAGCTCTTCACATTTCTGTTAAACTCTTAAGAACCTTGACAAAGATCGATGAGGTGTATATAGTGCTATGATGAGCTACATCTGGTCTCCACTTTCCACCCGAGAAAATAATCTACATACCTAAATCTTTTATAACTTTTTGTGATTCAGTTACAATTTGATGTAATGAATTCTTTAGTTTCCACAAAAAGTGAGGCACAAAGAGCAAAAGAAAAAGAACAATATTGAATTTCTCATCAAGTGAATCATTGCGCTGTTTTCTTCTCAAAATACATTATCATCTCGTTTCTCTATTTCTGCTCACTTTATAGCTCGGGTGATGGCACAAATTACCCTGCTGCTCTCCGATTCTTCTGCTCTTCCTATTACACTCCAAGATTACATAAAGGAACTGCGGAAAGAATTTGATCATTTCATGGCAGAGTACCAAGAAGACTTCCACAAGGCAAATTTATCTTTGGGTAAATTCCAGAAATTTTTACTATGAATTATTACATTCAATTTATGGGAGCATATTCAACTCATTTTCCACTTTTTAAAAAGTTTATATTTGAGTGAAGTTTGTAGAAAAAGAGTTTGCTTTTTTTGGGTGACCTACTTTCAGCATATTTACAAGCTGCAATGATGCGTTTGGAAGTGATTGCAAACAGCTTTAAAGCTGAAATACACAATCATTCCAAGAACAGTAACGATATTTTGGACAAAAACTCGGGATCTCATCACAAACTGAGGTTAGGAAAAGGAACCACACCTTATATCAAATGAAAAGATGAATTTTGGTTGAGACTGCTCAAATAATCCAATGCAATTTATTTTTTCTTTCCCTCCGGTTCATGCATGTTTCTATAGACGGGAAATGTATCATCGCTTGGTACGAATATTTTTATACAAAACAACTTATTGATGAGGTAGTTATACTCCTAGTATATATATGTGTACTTTTGACTTGTAGTTGAATGACAAGTTTATGCTTTTTGAGAAAGCAATGTTAACCAGGAGTCCTGTAACCGAAGGATATAGGCACCAAATCATCGGATATGCCAGCTGGATATCGAGTGCTAATGTAAAAAAGTCACCTCCAAATTCCCTGCGGACCCGTAGGGAATCACTTCTCTCCCACACACCAGCAGCAGTTGTCTCGAAACCATCCAGCTCGTTGACGCAACGAAACTTTAGCTTTGGAAGCAACGCTGCCAACAGCACTGGAAACGGTAAGAGTAGTAGTGACTCCGGTGATGGAACAACACATCTAGGAAAAGATCTCTCCTTTTCTTCATTTCCTCCTACCTTGCTTTCATCAAATGGAGATATTCCGCGTGTCTTTCCTGAGCTGAAAGTGATTTTCGACTGTGGAAGATTCTGTGAGAGAGGACTCAATCAGGGAGATGTGTGCTCAGATTTTTACTCAACGTTTTTGTTCCTCGGGGGCAATGAAAATAATAATAGTAATCGCAGTAGCAGTTGCTCCAACTGGAAGGATTTTGCCAGCCAACGGATCACTTCTCTCGTCCGCTCCTTCGATTCCGCCTCCGCCATGATACAGAGTCCTCTTGTTCCACCCTCTCGCGAGTGATAATATTTGTAACCTAACGGAGTCTAATCTGGTTCACAGGTACTTACGTCATAATTAGATCTGTTCTACTTATATCCTGTCTGCGTAACAACAAACAACCCTGGTTTAGGCTCCCGATATCGTGTCAATATATGAATATTATGTATTATTATTAATGATAATGATCTCCTACTACAGAATACACATACAGTCTTGAAGCACGACTTTTAGAGTTCTATAATATATGAGTATAGCACACACTTTTGCACTACGAACAGCTAAACAATATATAATATGTCATAAAAAGCTAGATTACACATCTATATTGCTACATGAAGCTAAAAAACAAAGAGAATGCGTGTGGTCGATAGTATGAATACAAATCATAGTTCTCATATTCCGGTTGCATGCGTTTATGTGTGTGTATATTATATTCATGTTTAGGTACCTTATTTCTACACCATATTATACATCATGTAATATATATGATATGTAATTTGAATTAGAGGGAACCATTCTACAAGTTACAACTGTGTCTTCAAATCGTATGATTAGTACAAGTAAATGAAAATAAATTACTAAAGTAAACTTTAAATTATTATACTTTTCTCCTCCTCTGCTGCTTTCCATAGTCCTTTTTATTTCTCAATGATTTTCTCAACAGCATCTTTGCAACTTTACATGGAGCTCGATAGAAAATTATTATTAGATGGAAAGGTCATTATTTGGAGTGCAGAACTATGAACGGAGTAATCCTGCTTTCCTTTTAATATTGATCTCAAATAATAGGTACCTTAGTTCTAAGAAGAGGGGCGAGTATATATGGAGAGCACAAAACGTCAAACTGAAGTCTGGAGAATTAACTTCTTTGTTCTCAAGTTGATCGTAAGTTGTGCATTATACCATTCATTATTTCACAGCATGGCCATGACATCCATTAAATCCAGGAGCTTTCAAGAGCACTTCCTACTCCATCGCACTTTTTTTATATTTTGTGTGTTCCATCCTTCCATATGTTTATCCTATAGTGCTATATACACACTGATCGGACGATGTGTAGGGTGTGCTATGATGCGATCATGTCTTCCACGGACCACTAATGTTACGACTATCATGAGAGTAATCTGTCCCATTACAAAACACATGGATTCTACAACAACAAAGCGATATAGTTGTTTGTCAGCACAGATTTTCAAACGGATAATGGGACTTGGGACATGTACTATAGTTGGCCGGGAACAAGTTGGATATTGTAAAAACAACAATGAATTAGTGTAGAAGTCTAGGAATGACACAAAAAAGAAAAGGGAATGCTGATTGTAAGTTTTTGTCTCATCAAGAAGAAACTACCAACTCATTCCTTATATATACTTCTATCTTGGAGATGTTACAACACATTTAACCAATCCTTTGTAATAAGGACGGACACTTTGGGGGGAGAGAAATCGCTTTTGTAAAACAAAAAAGTTTTGGAATGCAGCCAAAAGTGCTTTGGGACAGCTAGCTCAGCTTAGAAACTTCTCTACATAGACGGATTGAGATGTATTATTATGCAGATATACGAAAAAAGCTTTGGGAGAACATGCTTACGTTGAAAAAGAATGGAAGAAATTAACTCAAATCTACAAAGCCCAGCATATAATACCAAATACTTCACGAGAAAGAATAGGAAATGCTAAAAAAAGAAGTTTAATTGCACTTTCTTCAGTATAACATTGGATGAAAGTATTAACGGGATGCAGAAGTAGATTATATATGTGATAGAATGCTTTAGACTACTTGTGATTCTGGCGATCCATTTCAGTACAAGCTTATAAGTAGAATTTTAAAATTCTGTTACATGACGTAATCAATTGAAGCAGAAGTTACAGTTTAGTAGTATAGACCGGTCAAGAGCCATATTCCCTATTTAGTTTTAATGTTCACAAGATTTAAATTTGATGAGAATTTAATGTAAATACAGCGATTGCAACTTCCTCGTTAAAGCAATGTTTCATTTTTTAGTTGAACTCCTTGAACTCATTGTCAGTATCACGATCCTTGCACTCCTGTTCATGCTGTGATAGCTCAATAGTACCAACAGCAGAGTCGTCTTCGCTTGTTGGTTTCAGCATCATCATAACTAGCTCACACAGCACCTTGTTCAAGATTGAGAATACAACGAATAAAAGGAGAAATACGAGGATTTCGTCAAGGTGGAACCGGAACGGCCACGCTTGCTTTCCCTCCTTTGCTACTACCTCAACACCGTCTTGGGTCTGCGTGGAGGTTATTGCGTTGTTATTGCTTTCTTCCCCCTTGTCATCTGCATCTGAATGATCTTTTTCAAGATTTGTGGCTGTCTCCGCCGTGCTCTTATGCTCTAGGTATAGGTCCTTGTTCTCGTCATCCATTGCGTCTGCCATTATAGGTTTTCTCTGATGTCCTCAACTTGTATTAGGGAAGCCGATAAGAGCTGAAAGCTTAGTTGTTGTCGACGCCGCTTTTTGGTAAGCTTACGTAATCTCATAACCATAAACGGCGAATGTACTTATATGCATTACATACTTGTGATCATAATACGGCGGTGTACAGAGCGGTGTTCGTATATCGCAATGTAGATAATTTCAAGGTAAGTCAAAATTTTATCCATTTCATCCATAGTGACGACAAAACTTCCTCGAAATCATGAAACTTTGCGTTGGCTCTAGACCTGGATATGTGTTGGATCTGGATCCCATTAAATGAGCTTTATGTGGCTTTATATGAGCTATCAATGAAACGAAATGAGATTGAATAAGCTATTGCGAAAACCATTTCTTTATTGTTTTCTTGGTATAAATATATATACCTCCTACGAAATATTACAGGAATGAGTATTTACACTTATATTCTAAACATTAAATAAGATATATACGTATATATGGTAAGTATAAAAAATATACTAAAAACTTCAAACCCTATACTTTTCATTAGGCACATGTGTAGAGGTTGTAATGTATACCTTAATTTACGGTTTGTCGTATGGTAACTGCTTCCAGCTAGAGAGAGAAGCAATTCAAGAACAAATCTGAGAATGGCAACTGGATGCTGCCACAAGGAATATAGGAAACGATTGGTTCTTTACAACTATATCAGTCAAAAAAATGAAATTTAGGCCAATGACCATCGTCTAGTGCAAAACAGTTTTGTGGTTGGCAATTGCACTACTACGTTGTCTGGCACTCTGGTAAGAAGAAGACCCCTTGGAGCTGACAAAGGCAGCAAATGGTGTATGGATTTTAATGGAAATACATAAAAAATCTATACTTTAGACAGCTTGCGGTTTGTACCAATGCACAAAAGTTATGTGCATTTGCGAAAGGTACTTCGTATCTGGTAGAGAGTTACTAACAGTTCTAGGAAGACCGTGTCTCACACGACTACTGCATGTATCTCGTAGCTTCTTCCTTCTATTTATCAAGTATTAATACTTTATCACATGGAAAAATTGTTGGCGAGTTTTGCATCGGAAATTGCACATGATGTGCCACAAAGCACTCCCACAATGTTGTTGAGAAACAATGCAAGATTGCTTTCAAATGTTTGTTTAAATAATAATAATAATAATAATCACACATTTTCTCTTGTTCAATATTGATTGAACGGAGTATGCAGATGTACGGGTATCTAAAAGATGTATTAATTGGTAATTGACACGTGTATAGATAGATATTCCCAACGGCAATCGAACATAAGAGAAAGAGAACGACATATCTTGGGAAAAGTCAATCAATTGGTGGATAAAATATAGTGATTTATCGTTGGATTGGCTACATGAAGATAAATTTTTCTGCCTCTCGTGTTTCCACCTTTTGGTTTTTTGATTTCATCATAAAGAGGGCAATTCCAATAACGGTCATTGTGCAGCTCACAGCCAACACTGACCATTTGCCGTATTCTACTATGAGCAAAGGAGTAACCAACATGTTACGAAGTTTCTCAAGCTGGACTTCCTCCTGAACGGCAGCCTAGAATAAATCAAAGAGAGAAAACGTTACAAAATGTGTATTCCCATTGCTCTTTTGCTATCATTGTGCTCGTGGTCGTATCAACACTACTACTGCAAGTAGGTCATCATAATTGGATTTAGAAATAATTAATCCGATAAGTAAAGGCATAGGATTGAAAGTTGCAAAACTTTTCTTACCTCATCTATCCAAACTAATGGAACCATGAGGTCTGGCACGTTAGCGAACACATCTATTGCTTCAGATGGCTTTAAGTGAGTATTTAGTTGAACTCTTTTGTGTCCTTCCAACACCACCCCTGTTCTCTGTTGTTGTAATAAACAATACAAAAAAGATTGAATGTATTAGAATACAATATACATATATATGAGTTTTTTACTGCCACTTTTTGCTCTAAAAATCTCTTTTCAATTTGCATAGCTAAATATACGGATTGGGTGTACCTGTCTATGCAAAATTTACTTTTTTTTAAATGAAGTACAAAACAAAAGTTAAATGTAATTACCGGCTCAACAATCAGGTAGGGCTTATGTAGAGTAGCATTTGGCACCATTCCAAATGGTTCACCATATGATGGATCAGCATCGAGAAAGTAAGGATTGGAGATGAAAATGGGCGCTTCATGTTTGCATGGGCCTATGGAGACGACGCCAGACTTGGGACACTTTGATTTGTCAGTCTCTTTGCAAAAGCATTGATTGTCTGGGTTCTCTTCACCGAAAATGTTGGAAGGGGGAGAAAATTTGTAGCCAGGAATTCCTTGAGCTACTACCTCGTGATCATAAGTCATGTGGAGAGAGCGACAAATTTCGGCTTCGAAAATTCGGATTACTTTTTGTTTTGTTATGAATGGAGCGTAGATCGTGGTATCTGTTCCATTAATCATGTTACATGTTGGTCCACTCCAAACATCCATTTCATGTTTTCCTTTCCAAGACTTTATATCGCCAAATCCTGTGGAATCCACCATTCCAGAATCAACTTCAAAATTGTCCGGGCTTGTTCCATTTCTCTAAATTGTGTAAGATATATAAAAAATTCTACCTTTACTAAAGTTTCAACTTTTCTTTTCTTCCTGCTTTCTACTTTTTGCAGATAGATCATATTTCATATATGCATGAAATCTTATCTTACCTCAATGAAGAACGCAAATGTGTTGTTGGGAAGTAGTTCCCTTCCCATCAGCTCAGAGATAGACTCGATCATTGGTACATGACTTCCTTTAAAGAGGATTGTGCCAGCTTTTGAGTAGACAAATGGCTGCTCCTCAAATGAATCAAGGTAAAAGCGGGCCATATATCTAATCATGCTAGACATGCTTCCCAACTCACTTGCAACGGACTGAAGAAGAGCAAATAAAAACAAAATCCGTGTAATTAGCTTCTCCTGCATGGCTAGCTCACCGCTATTAGCACAATCATATGAAATATTATATCATCCATATGTGTAGTTTTGTGTGTCTCATCCTCACCAGCAAAGGAATGTTGAGCATTGTAACAGGATCCTCTTCCGTTCCGTTGGAGAGCTCCGGTCGGAAAAAATGAAGCAGTGTGGGCTTATATAGCACAGTTCCGTTTTCTGGATTCACATGTAATATTTCTTTTGTTCGTTTTTGCCTGTGTAAGAAAAGAAGCAAAATTTCCGTAAGTATTCTTCTTCTGAGAACGCCATACGCTAGAAAAGAAAGTCCTTGTGGTGTTTGCTGTGCCGTTCTTTTTATCACTTACTCATAAACGTAGGGCCCTAGTTGCTGTAATTGTGGCGTTTCCCCTTTGAGAACGTCTTCAGCGTTTGTTATATTAAAAATATAAGCGTGCAAAAATATAGGCGCCTTAATCTCTGACCACGCATTCCACACATCATTTCCTGGCTCTAGTCTGATCATCTACAAATTAAAATAGGCAACATATATAATAATAGAAGTTTGTAAAGCCATCAAATAAAAATATATATGCTATTATTTGCACTATTGTTTGATTTATCCGAAGCAATTATCGCAAAAAAATCTATAACAATTATGACTAGAATAAATTATGAGCAAATGGGAGGTTTTTCTTTCCTCATATATCTCTAAACATACAGGTGACAGTTGAGAGTGAAAGATATTTAAGCAATAAAAAATAGAGCATTAAGCCATCACAATGACTTCCCATAATGTACAGGATTGAAAATAAAAATCTTATCTGTATGAGAACAACAAGCGTTTCTTGTTACTATTATTGTTGAGAAGAAAAGGAAATTGCATGCAACTCAGACAGTGTATATCATTCATTCATCCCATGTCGTCACTTTGTGAGGTACACATTGTTTTCAAGAAACGCATCATGAGGTAAACAATAAGAGATACTCGGATGGAAATTTCTGCTGTCGTTTCTAAGAAAATGCTCTGATTTGTTGATATATTTAATTCGAGTTGAGAGTTGAGGTAGTGACTAAAAACTAACCTCGGAATTTCTTATAATTAAGCACCTACGCTACACAAGTATATACTATACTATGAGTAATGCAACAACCTGTGTTTGTTTGTATAACGTCATCGCTCGTAAACATGACTGGACTCTGGAATCAACAACTTTGTTGCGTGGATGGGCTAGGTTGTCAATTACACACAAAACACCTCTTGCATGCGTACCAACACGAACATATGTACGTTGTAGTAGTATTTAGGTTGTTTTTGCGTTTACGCTATAGTGTACTAGTTTTCAGCATTTTTTTTGCATGGCCAGGTAGAACTGGTCATAATACAAAAAATGCAACTCAGGATATGCGTTGGGACATGGCAGCAAAAAATTGCATTGCCACAAATCTCTGAAGATTCTTTTTGTTTGTCAACGTATAGGCAATCTCAAAGTACATTATTATGTATGAGAAAAAAATCTAACGAAACATGAATCACTGGCCCTATTTAGTACATAAAAATACCATTGTACGTGACAAACCGGTTACCTTGAATCTTCTTCCTTTCTGACATATTAGTTTACAAATGTAAAGAAGATGAGAATATAATATATGACTAAGGTCAACTTGATGATTTTTTACAGACATAGAATTGACCGTGCAGTGGCCATGGACTTGAACTTCAGAAAATGTCTGAGCTTCAGAGCTAGGAAATCCTTTGTGAAAGGTAGTAACATAATATGCAAAGGACCTTCTAGGAGTTCATGCACCTAGCAGGGCTCAAATCAAGGGCTATTGTTAAGGTCTTACCATTGTGATCGACCAATGAACTATGCCGGGAACTGCTATCCAACACACGATGATGGTACTGACCATTGTGGCCAGTCCGGCGAAAAACAAAGCTCCTGGTAAACGGTGCATAATAATTACTTAATAAATATTCACAGCCGCAACAACAAATAACAAAAAAACTATTTTCCTACTCTAGCTCTCACAAACAAAAACCACACAAATTGAGTCGGAACTTAAATGAAAAACACGTAATAAATACTCAAAAGTCTACAAAAGGATCAACCTGCCCCAAATCAGGAACTAGGAAATGACATGTATTTGCTATAACTAAACCTATATTATGGGGCTTGTAGAGAACAAGTTATTGCCTGACCACAGATCGTAAACAAACGAGATTTAAGCTCAACCAGGCAAGTGATTTGTCTTAGAGACTCCAGATCGGAGATCGACAAGTGGTTAACTGAATTGATTCCGTTGTCCCTCATTGCGCATATATAGGAAGTTTTAGAGTACTTAATTATGACCATAGTGTGTCATTCCCTGTTAAAGCATGTTTTACTTTGCTTTTGCAATAGACATACATATTAAAGCGGTTGCATGATTAAAAGTTAAGCATTATACTTATGAGCTTGCACTAGAGTGCATGATGAGCAATGGAGCGTATCTACGTAAACTCAGTGCTCAACATAAGAAGCATGGAAGTAGCAGAAAAACTTGCTAACTCTTAAATGTAACCTTTGTGTTTTGATTATGGTTGATGGGTAATATATAATGTCATAAGTCATAGGTATAATATAACCCAAGATTATTATATTAGACGCAGACAACTTTTGTACATATACATATATGCAACAACAGAACAGCTAGAGAGTCGTCCATAGGTATAAATGCCAAGCCACAGGTTAGAGGTGTAAAAAGTGGCATAATCGTCGTGTCCACTTGTTTAACGTAAGAAATTCCATAGTTCTGGTATTTCCAACACAAAAGTATTAAACCAAATTCTAGTGAAGCGTTTCTGATGTGTAAGACAAACCTCCTTCTTGAAGCAAAACATTCACTGCATGGGTATTCTATATTATTATCGTATTCATTTCAATACGCAGATCGTTGAAGGAGGGAGCTTAATAGTTTTATTATGTTATGTTTATTCAAAAACATGCACTTACTGTATGTAAGTACGATACACATAATGACTGATCTAGTCTGAAGATTCCATGAACAAGCACTCATTTCATTTACGTGTGTACCTGTGAGGCTGCAGACGCTGTACCTAAGTACGTCAACCCGGTATACATATTTCCTTATGAAGATGATGCGCCACCTTAGCTTACTAGCAGCGATGATGCCAATGAGACAAAGTAAACTTTACACTTATTCTGGCAATGCTTCATTTCATTGAATCTTACGAAAGCACTCTTGTTTGTAAGAAGCGACCTCCCATATGATATCTACGTAATGAAGAAAACCCAGAGCGGAGGAGCAGAAAAACGTGATAAAGTTCAAAACAGGTTTAAAATGTTTGAGATACACTCAATTTACTTATTAACGTGATTTTCTTTAGCGAGTGTACTTCAGAAGATGTATACAAACAACATCATTGTGTGCGCAAAGTCAGATCATCTTTTTGACGTCTGAAGTTACGAAAGTATATGATCTCTGCAAAAAGGTTAAAAGATGTCGATTCTTTCACAAAAAGTAGTAACACTGGTCAACTCGTCGTCGCTATAGCTGATAACATCCTGCGTAGATTGGAGTTGTGGAGAAAGACATTAAATCCAGCATCGATGATGCTTGTTGCTCACAAAAAATGAATAGCGTTGGGTATGATTCATGAGTCCATATTTTAATAATAAAGTCACGTGTGACTTTCCATATGCATGAAGTAATTTGTGCAAAACTATATAAAAACCAATTGAGATGGGACGAGAACAAATTAAAACATGTACAATTATTATTAGTGAGCATTTTGATTCGGACAAGTGGTAATTACGAGTTATAATTGATGCTGTGCTGGGCGAGATCTGAGAAATAGGGAAAAACTCAGCAACCGTCACGGCATAATAATTGTTCCCACACCATCTATTTTACTAGAAAATAACCATTGCACCATTGTCCAAAATGAATGAAATGCACCGACTAGGATAATACGTATCTACCTAAACAACATTTTTCTTCCGTTTATCCCAGTAATCATCTTAAGTTAACGATGAGTTTTTATTTCATTCATGTCACACGGATATTCCACGTTTTCTTCTTCTTATTCTCATAATAGAGTAGTCCTCATTATCTCTTCTTTATCAACACGGTGCGTACGGGAAAGTTTTTATTCCACCGTGGGTGTCAGGTACGTCATTTGTACAAAAACGCAACTTCACTACCGGTTCATTTTTCGCAGATCGTGATATACTGCGCTTCCCCAAAAACATGAAAAATTACACGTATAGAGAAAGTGGGTAGGATTACCTTTTCATTGTGACGTCATGTGGATCTCAAATAAACTTGATTCACATCATCATCGGCAATTTTAAAATTGATTTTTTCTAATGCTTGTCCTTGACAAAGGGTTACTGAGAATGACGCAAATCATGAAATAATTAATTCAGTCCTTTAATGGATGTCTGGGCCGGAAGACAAGACACGCCTTCACTTGGTTATGCAATGTTAAAGATTTGAAACGTGATATTTATTTTGGATAAAAAGTTATCCAGACCGAATTTTTTCAGCGGTTTCTTGAATTGAAAGTCATTGTTTCTCAAAGTATTCATGTCTAACCACCCAAAGTTCTTGATTGTCTACTATTATACCGCTTTTTGCTTAATTTGCATTAGTTTTCTTTAAAATGTACTCACGTACCTGAATTACAAACAAGTTACATTCTCACAGTATGCATTATCAACGACATTTGTGATCATTCACATCGCACTGACCAGTTTTTACATAAAGTTATGTACGACGTTAGCAAATTGTAACTTGTCCCATTTATACATTTTCTCTCAGAATATAAATGGCTCGCGTTGAGATTGTTGAGATTAGAAACATTTAATGTCAGACAGCGGCAACTTGTCAAATGTTATAGCGCAAGTTTAATAATACCGAGTTTTATCGTCCTCAAACCTAGAGTATTAGCAAGGTGTGAAATGAAAAAAATAGCACATGCGTAGTTTTAGTTAACATTTATCATGTACCTGTGTTTCATCGGATGGAACAGATGCGATGTAACCTGTTTATAAATGAGTGTGCTTTGAATTTATATGTTGAAATAATTGCCGTGACCTTATAGATCCAAAACCTATGGAGGAATCATTGAATATCTCCATTGTATTGTAATTGTAACTTTCTTTATTACAGATTTTCATCAAAAAATTCTGAAAAAATACAAATTGCAGTTGCAGAATCACAAAAGTCTATCATCATCCAAACAAAAGGGTCTCATTATTCCATGAATTGGTTTGGACGAACAACCACGTATCGACTGTCTGAGAAGTATGTATGTAGGTCCAGGAAACCGATTGAGAATAATGATAATATAGGCAATGGTAACGATTCGACAATAGTAAAGTCAAATTGTGCAGAGTCTAGCCCAAAAACTAACGTGACACCAATCCTTGCTGACAATGATTTCTTACATGATAAATGCGGTTAGCAGGTTAATACTTTTGCTAATATCCTAAAATACTATCAAAATGCACTTATTCTGTGTTTAATCTGTTAGATGTAGTTCTGATAACATTACTAGTACACTTGATGATTTCAGGTTTGAATGACAGATTTTTTGTGAGACATTTTTTTTTTCAGCACAATAAAGTTGTGACGTGATGTTTTTAATAATGAATGTCCAAGCAGCAAACTGGTGATCTAACTAGTTTTTTATGAACTTTATTCCAGTCCTTTAGGCTTTTAGCGCAACATACATGTGTAATTTATCTTTAATTTACGTACAAAGTTGCGAATACTTGTTCAACTATTATCTCTTGAAGTTTAGCTAGGACAAATTAATCTGAATGACGAAATGCATAAAATCCATTCCAGATGCAATAGATGGAAAAAGTAGTTTAATATTTGATTTTGAAAGCCGTGTGACAAGTGATGCAAAAAGGGAGAATGAAAAATTGCCTACAAAGAAGTATTCGGATGGGTATATAGGCACTCCTGGATGTTCATACTTGCAGCTAGATGCAATGTCAGATAGTCTAGTCACGTACATCATTGCATTAATTTACACGTGGAGTTTCTGAAAGTAATTTGCAAATGTGATTGAAAGATACAGATTTCACTGAGATAAATAGGTACACGTGTGCTTCTCACAAGGTTACACACGCTTAAAAGAGGGCATTGACAGCAATTTGGACATGAAGTCATCCGGAAAAGTCATACTAAACTCACATGATGGGGTTAAAAACGGGTCCCGCGATAAATAATTAGAGATAATTGCTATTTTTAATAAGTCAGCATTTCAATGAGTTATATTCTCAGTCCACTGTATTTTAAGCACTCGGTCTGATTAAATCTGAAAGTTCTAATGAAGTGCAATATTTGAACCATTTCCGTTGCTCGGGCTCGTTAACTTTTTCCTGGTTTTATGAGTTTGGGAATTCCCTGAGGAATCAAATGTGAATACATAATTTTTATCAATTCAATCAAAAACCTTTTGCAGTTATCCTGCCCATTTTGTAGGATGTGTTATTGTTATTGTGTTATAATGTGTAATTGGGGCATTATTTTATGACCTTTCCGTCCATGACACGTGCATTTTCTAAAGTCATACCTTTGTATAAACTTACTATGAGTTACATCATTTAGACACTATGGGAGAAAGAATTTTTAAAATTAGCCCTTTTTAAGTATAAGTCAGGTTGAGTCGCTTGTCGCTTTATGTTAAGAATTTTTTAGTTTAAAATAAATAAATTCGAGATGTATCTTGAGTAGGGAGTGAGATTCGTATGCCCAACTCATGGACTATCAATTACTTACTGGAGTTTCTGAATCAAACTTGTGAGGCAACAAACTGATATCATTTATGAAGATAATTTGGTCGACAGTTATGAATCGCCAAATTATGGTAGGATGCAAATGAATGCTAGTATTATTTCGAATGAATGTCGCATTGTATTTGACATGTTCTTAATACAGAAAAATACAAAAAACACTTTTTGCATACACTTATTTAATGCTGATTTTTTGATAAACAGAATCCTTATGAATAAGTGTATTGACAAAATTACAGTTATATCACGATTGCAAAAATTTACCGTCTTGATGGTAAGACGGTTTTATTCTTATAAGATAACAGGGCAACTTGGAACGCAACTCATTTAACGACTGGTCTGCTAATTTACAGTCATAAAAATAATTTTATATCGCATGCTTACAAGTTCTACTACTAAATACAAGTTTTCATTCCTTAAATTCCCATTACTTACATACTTGCATGGGCTCTGGACAATCCAGTTTAGTATAGGGACATTAGACTGCTGTATGATAACATAGACCAGTCATTCAGTAATTTTTGGGTATACATACCTTCACATTGTTCAGAATATATACAAAAATATATGTGCATGGTCTCCATAATGTATTCAACCTCCTATTAGTGATTATATATAGCATGATGAAACATCAACAACCATCTGATTTAGGAGAGGTATTGCATTCAATATCCATTCTATGTTAAAATGGTAAACATGTGAATTTGGGTTAAAAAAAACTTGTCAAATTGTCACAAAGAAATTGAAAGGTGAATAGATATTATGTTAATGCTTATATCTGTGTGACGTGAAGTTCTATTTGGTAAAGAAAATTTGGAAAAATGGCATCTGCTATTTTGAAAACCTTGCCTAGAGATTTAAGGTGAATTGGTTACATTTCATCCCAAATAGAATACAAGTAATGAGTAAGCAATAGCAATTAACGTATTTGTAGTAACCAAAGTTGATACGTGTTTTTATAGATTTACTGCTCGTCATTTGAACAGTCTTCTAACGTTGAGGAAAATCGAAAAGAATGGTGGTTCTGTAGGGAAAGTGTTTGACGACTATGCACTCAAGAATCCCGAGAAAATTGCCTTTCTATTTCACGATGAAAAATGGACATTTAGACAGGTGGGCTGCATGAATAAACCTTGTGTGGTCAATACTAAAGAGTGTGACCACATTTGATCCTTGGCTCTCTTTGAAATTTGAATTCATTTGACAGCTAGCTATAGGGGGATAAATAATAGTTTGAAACTTTTCTCATGTGATGCGTATGATATATACAGGTGTTTGAACGAAGCAATAAAATTGCCAACTTTTTTGCTGCTACTGGGATAAAGAAGCAGGATACTGTTGCTTTGTTCATGGACAACCGCATTGAGTATATATGCACTTGGTTGGGTCTCAGCAAGGTAAGTTTTTATATGAAAAACCAAGCTCAAAGAACTAGCTGTCATATATTTAACACGTATCCCAGAAATTCAAACACTTTCATGAGCTGTGAATGCAGACTTCTACTTATCATCTATTTATAATATGTATGAGCTGCATAATAAACGGAGGCAAACCTTTATGTGCACACAAATATAGATTGGAGCCATAACTGCCCTAATTAATTTCAACTTGCGGTCGCACCCATTAAAACATTCATTTCAGCTCTCAAATTCCAAGGCTATAGTCTGCGGTAGTGAACTACTTTCAGGTAAATTGTACCACAAGATGAAACTGGAGTGTTCTTGTTATTATGTAATAATGCATTCGCATTTGCCAATGTTGTCAGACAACCACAGAATGGTGTCCAAAAGTTCAGTGTCTTTTGAAAAATTGATGTGAGGCATGATGAGAAAGGTGGTGTTTTGATGTTTCAGCCGTGGATGAAATTTATCCCGGAGGAACTTGGACTGCGCCTTTGTATATCTCCGGAAAAGGTGACAATGATGCGGTGCGGTCTGCAGTGGATTTGGACAGGGCCATTCAAACCATCTCATCAAATATTCCTAAGGAACAGGAAAATACAACGTTCCAGGACGGTCTGTTTCTAATGTACACGTCTGGAACTACCGGGCTACCCAAAGCAGCAGTAATAAAACATGCCAGGTTTGTAAACTTTTCCTACTTTATGCTTGCCTCTCATAGGTATAGATGCCTATGTGGTGCATTTGAGTGCAAATACTTCTGTTGCGGAAAACGTGCCCATCATAATATGTACATGCATACATGCACAGCACACACAAAAATGCTTCTTCAGCTTACCCCTTGCGATTAGTGGTTCACACATGAAACAATGTTCTTGCAACTCTCGTAGATTTATCTCTGTTCCGTACGTTTGGGGGCGATGAAAAAATTTCGACGTTCGTGTTTTATGCATAACCAGTCTTCTTTTTATCCAAGGTTTCTCATGGGTGGTATTGCTGGAAGGAATGCAAACAGTATCCAGGAAGATGACATAATTTACACGACATTACCCCTTTATCATACAAATGCTGGGATCCTTGGAGTCTCACAAACTTTGATTTGTGGCACGACGCTGGCCCTCCGTAAATTTTCTGCGAGAAACTTTTGGAGCGACTGCATTCGATATAGGGCCACAGTAAGTTGCATTTTCTTTCATCCAACCTCCTACATACTTAGAATATAAAATCTAGCAACAGGGAAAGGGAATGCTCATTTCTACTAAGAACACGGTGAAAGCAAGAACATACGGCTTGTGTGTGTGAGAGAAAAAAAGCTTTCTTCCTCTCTGGTGGACCTGTAATGTATGTCACAAAATGCAATGGAGCTAGAAATACTCACATGAATAAACTGTATATATTTCCGGCTCAAATTTTCTGTACACATTTAGGCAGCTCAGTACATGGGAGAAACTTGCAGATATTTGCTTCGACAACCTTCCACTCCAGAGGAGAAGAAGCACAGTGTAAGACTGATGTTTGGAAATGGACTGCGAGCAGAAATATGGGAGGAATTTGTTAAGCGCTTCAATATTCGACAGATATCTGAGATATATGGCTCTACAGAAGGAAATGCTAGTTGTGGTATGTTTGTCATATTGCTTTTTATCCTTATTCCTTATACATGCCTACCTACACGATTATGCCGCGTTCACATTCAGTGCGTATACCAGCATTTTCTATAAATAAGCAAAAATGGGTTAGTTTTATTTCGAGAACTATGTTGAGGTACGCCTGCATAATAATTTTCAACACTCTCAAGCCAAGTGTGAATGCGCTATTGGATTAAGAAACCCTATAATTACGCATACTCTTAACAATATTGTATAATCCAATGGCAAGTGGGAATTACTTAAGAATAGTTCCCAATATTTGACAGTTAATTACACCAACAAGATCGGCGCGTGCGGCTTTGTGCCACTGCTTCTCAAGCGTGTGTTTCCTCTTCACATTGCCAAACTCGGTGAGGACGGTAATCCAAAGCGAGATGCAAAAACAGGATTGCTTGAAATAGTCGGGAACGCAAGACAAGCGCAAAATCTGATACCTGCATATTTGTGCGGATGATGAAGATTTGCCCTAGTTTTAAGGACCTTCAGTCCACTGATATTAGCATACACTTTGTAATGTTATGCATGCTTAATAATTTAGGCATATGAGCCTTAAGCATTAGTCTTATGGCGATTCGCGGAGTATAAAAGGCCAGCGGAAGCTGACCAGAGCATCAGTTGTTTAAGATAAAGATACCAGTACCTACTGAGAAGGTTAATTCTCCCTGTGGACGGAATTTCCCGGTTGAGCTATGCTCCTGGATGTATTTCTGAAACATTAGCTTTAATATTTTAGTTGTAAGTAGTTTTAAGATTCCAAAGGTGAAAACCTTTGATGAACTTATTAGCAAAAGGATTTCCTGGACTGGAAATATTCTTTGCTATTTCTTTCTTTTCTTAGTATGGAAAATACCCGATTGAAGCGAATACGCACTCGGAAGTATTTCTCTATCTAACCCGGGGTTTCTTATACCTTGTGGCTTTCTAGCTAAGAGAACATCCACAAACGGATGACTCCCTTTGCTGTTTCCTGACTTCGGATCCTACCGAAGAAACTTATTTAATCTTTCCAAAATACTTATTATTCGTTGCGCATACAATTATTCCTAGTCATCCTTCTGTCATAAAATTTTTTAGTCATCCATCTGTATTTTTCACCGATCACATATATCCATATATGAAGACTCACAATAGTCATAATAGTAAAAGAACCTTTATTTTCAAGCACCTCTCATAAGGACTTGACAAATTGGCGACCCTGCCAGGATACTATGATCGGTGGTAGTTTTCAAATTTTTGAAAACTCCAGAAATGTCGCCCTATGAAAACTACAAGTTTTCCGGGCAGCCAGAGTTAAAAACTCTGATGAAGAACGACGAACAAAAAGCGCACAGTCAGTATCCTAATGCTCTATATTCTGAGGTTCAGTATGAACCGTTATATGAATACGAAACTGAGTACCTTCCCTCGTTTGAAAAGAGGAGAGGATGCTTAACATTGTTCTGCTAAGCCAAGCGAAAAGTTTTGCCATTGCAATGCAAGGACTTCATATGGCTTTGCAGATGGATGCATATTACCATGCATCCGCTAATAATGCAAATCTAGCTGCAAGCACAGCAGTACTACTTTCAGATGTTGTACCTGTACAGTGTGCTGAAGATTTTTCAGTTTCCCTTTCTTACGAATCTTCACAGAATTTTCATGAAGAAACTGGCTTTAATGGCACAAGACAGACAGCCAATTCAAATTAGTAAAGAAGTAAGCAATTCACTGTCTAAGCTATCGTTTAATGCTCCAATCTGGTCGGTTCCCCATATAACAAGGGAAGCAGAGCACACTGCATTTGCTAATTCAGAGCAGAGCCAGCGTCACAGAATACCTCTAGTCACTGCGTGTAAATATGGTAAAAATAGCCATCCCTTTGTTCCACCTAATACGCTTTTACCGAACTTTAAGTGTCGGCATAAAAATGAAAGGCCAACAAAGACTGTCTACGCTGTGTCGCATAATGCTACTAAAGAATGTGGTTCTGTTTTAAACCAAATAACATACTATCCTAAAAATGAAGAAGCGATGAATTTGCAGCAGACAATACACCACCTGCCTCAGTCGATAATTATGCAGGATTACAAGCATCATTGATAGATAGCTATCCACCCGAAGTGGGGTGTCAGTGCAGTTCATCGTATATGGGAATTGGGATTGTTTTTTACTACAAACAATGCCTGGTGCGTCACCGCCATTACTACGTGCTAAAGCAAATGATGATAGTAGTCTGCAGGAGGATGAATACCCTGCACTTACTCTAGCTTTATGGGTTCATGTTGGAGAAATAAATTCTACCCATGACACTTTTGAGGAAGCTTCATTGTACAATTGTACTTTGAATTTTGGTATAAAAATATCCTCAAGTCTAAATAGCTCACAGGCGGATGACATTAGATCAGAGCTTAATAGAGCCCTAAAGGACCTGCAAAAGTCTCACAAGCCTGAAGAGTGCCAACTCAACTACCCAAAAGCCAAAACGTTTAGTTGACCAGACTCCAGCTTCCGGTTAACCACATTCCACCCCTATTTTCCAGCCACGGACCTGTCCATACGAAACATCCGGATCAACACAATCTTCTCCGTTTTCATCTTACCCCAGAATCTCTCCTAACTTCAGTCATGTTCCAGACTCCTATCAATTTGGACTCATCCCATTTCAAGGATTTTCAACATTCAAGATTTATTATTTTAATTCAATTTATATTTCGATGTTACGTGAATAAGTGACTATTTTTTTTTGATGCATTATTGTAAAATTAAATAAGGTTATGATGATGCTGATGTATGAAAAATAAATGAATTTATGTTTTCAATTAAGGTTAGGGGAGTTGTCGGGAACGCAAGACAAGGCAAAATCTGATACCTGCATATTTGTGCGGATGATGAAGATTTGCCCTAGTTTTAAGGACCTTCAGTCCACTGATATTAGCATACACTTTGTAATGTTATGCATGCTTAATAATTTAGGCATATGAGCCTTATGCATTAGTCTTATGGCGATTCGCTGAGTATAAAAAGGCCAGCGGAAGCTGACCAGAGGATCAGTTGTTTAAGATAAAGATACCAGTACCTACTGAGAAGGTTAATTCTCTCTGTGGATGGAATTTCCCGGTTGAGCTATGCTCCTGGACGTATTTCAGAAACATTAGCTTTAATTTTTAGTTTTTAAGTAGTTGTAAGATTCCAAAGGTGAAAACCTTTGATGAACTTATTAGCAAAAGGATTTCCTGGACTGGAAATATTCTTTGCTATTTCTTTCTTTTCTTAGTATGAAAATACCCGATTGAGCGAATACGCGCTCGGAAGTATTCTCTATTTTACCCGGGGTTTCTTATACCTTGTGGCTTTCTAGCTAAGAGAACATCCACAAACGGATGACTCCCTTTGCTGTTTCCTGACTTCGTATCCTACCGAAGGAAACTT
>LJIJ01000188.1:0-185272 GCA_001718145.1 Orchesella cincta | reverse complement strand
AAAATCATACCAAAACCAGGCCTAATTTTTTTATAAGAGAACCCTGTAAATATGAATAGGACATCTGATGCTTTCTTCCGTTCATACAAATGGCATTTAGTTGTCGAAGCACTATCATCACGTCAAATCCTCAAACCATATGTGTTTGAACTTTCTCAGCTTCAATTCATTCGATTCAAATGATGAACCTGGTTGGCCTCATGAACCAAAGGTAACATGAATGACGGAGCCGAGGGTGGATGAATTGGGATTTTCCAATAAGTAGGTAATGTGTCATATAAAGCAAATACAAACATACGAGCAGACTACATTATAATTCACCAGTTACCGCACATTTTTTAGTCAATCCCTCAGATTAAAAATCATGGCCTTATCAACATGACAGGAAATGGATGCCTCTTCCGACTCTTTCATTTTTTATTAAGTGTGATGTCGATGTGCACTTGGGCACAGTGTAAGGTAGGTGTATGTTACAGTATTAAGAGCATATGAATGGACGGACTTGACCAGGTGGGTTTGGATCCGGATTTTTAAGCTGTTCCGTTTGTGATAATGATGCCACATTGAGCAGCCCTATAAAAAGATATTTGCCCTATCATATCGTCGTGTCTACACTTTTTTTTATACAGCTGGTGAAAATTTGCTACTAAACCACCACCGGACAGAGGAGATCGGATGTCGAAGATAATAGACTTGTGAAGAAGTAGCTTAAAGAAGCTTTACCACAGCTCAAACGAGCGAGTAATCCGGGAGAGAGGACAAACATGCGAGTTGACTGTCAGGTCCAGGTTCATGATCAAACAAAGGTACAATGGATTGACATAAAATAATACATAAATAATTAACCGCATAAATTCGCTTCTGCTACTAAACTACCTTGATTTTGATAAAACCCGAGAGTAGAAAATGGGAATAAAACAAAAAAAAATCTTGTTACCAACAGGCTACGAAAAATTTCTCTGTATTTTTCTACATTTGTTTATCAAAACAGTACTGGATTGGTTCTTTGAAAGGGAAATCATGACGAGTGGAGTCATGTTTTCATTTCACCATAATATATACATACATCAGCTCACAATCTATCTCCTTCAGTTTAATGAGGACTTGCGAATTGAATTTCATACGCGTTTTGGATTACATTTTTCCCACTCTGTTCCTCAACCCCTTCATATTTTGCTGAGTTTGGCGATTTTTAACTAGCTCTCAACACAACTCATACTTCCGCTCCATCCAAAGAACCAAAAAATGATGAATGTCTATTACATGTCTACTTCTCCTTCTCTCCCATCCATGTCTTGTTTCTAAGGTTGGCCACAAATACAAAAAAAAATTTAATATGCGTCTGACTTTAATAAGCAAGGAGAAATGTTCAATGATGTCATTTGAGCCGGATCAGTGTGGGATGGGAAATAATATATTATATGAGAGTATGGTTGGTTGGTGTGAGAGGAAAAAATCCTGATACAGCCACTTGAAATCCTTATTAAGGCACACACTACAGCAGCCCAACCCTTTAAGTGCCTTTTTTGTGAGAAAGCTTTTCCAAACTTCATTCATCCATCTTTTCCAATGTTGTGGCTTTGGAGTCAGAAAAAAACCCTGCAGATATACATTATATCATGAAAAATATGATGCTGTTGCACACGTATACAAGTAATATACATACTTTTTATTATTTTCGCCACTCATTCAGTGCTCATGGAAGAAACAATAAAAGCCCACTTTGCTTGACAAATGACGAGCTTGTAATAAAAGGCTCCTTGTCCTACAATGAAAATTGCTCGCTCATTTTAGCTTGGTCAAGGTTTTGAGTTGGAGAGTATTTTTTGCAACTTGGAAGTTCTGAGCTCAAGTTTCGATTCGAAAGAACAACTTCCAGATTCATTAATTATTATTTGTTAAAACAATAAGTATCTGTAGATGCCTGATTTATATGGGGCCACTTGAAGCTGACTGTTAGTCAAGAGTACTCAGTTTGTGCAAAAAGAAACGTATGCCATCATTAATGTATTCCCCACTTGAGATATTGAAGGGACTCAAGTGGTGTGGCGGACTGTTGCATCACGTCGGAATCCCGTCATCGCATCGAGAGGAAAGACTGGAAGAATGCATTATTAATACAAAAAAAATACCATAATTTAAATTTTTTACAATTCTTATCAAAAAAATGTTTTTATTCGTCCTCCATGATATTTTTCATTTGAGGATTGTCTTAACGTTGCAGCAACAGTTAGATTTGGTTTTAAGTTTGTCATCAAAATTTTGATATGGAGGATTTGTAATTTCTGAACCATTTACATTTTAGTACTAGAAATCCAAGCAAACTATGATATTATGATGATCTGTCCTAAACAGGCAAGGATTCATTCTGACATCCCCATTTTCATGAAATTATTGCTAAATAGGAGAACCGTCATCGACCCTTTCATACTTAGTTGTGCATCTAAAAATAGAAGTGATTTCCGAACCCATTTAAAATAATGACTCTGTGCTTTCAACCGACACGGGCACACGTCGATACCACTGACCTAGCAAAAGCCAAAACCAACAAGTACTCCAACCCAGACCAACTACTATATGAATGACAAACTATAAACAAATCAGCAGACAACAGGGAACGCGTGAGTGATATGGATATTTATGTGTTTGAGCTGCATTTTGATTTATCAACAATGATGGGTATGATGAGAAAGGGACATAAATGCCACGCGTTGCAGCATTGGTGAGATATTTATGATTGTAAGCATTTTGCTGCGGCAAAAAAAACAACGTCAGCGTGCACTAGTGCTCCTGATTGCATAACACAAGAAAAGGGAAAAGTGACGTCAAGTGTGACTGCACGGGACAATGCATGTCCATGCCCTTTTAAAAGCTATCTAACTTAAAAGCAAAGGGATGAGTGTTCCATTATCCACAACGGTCCAGTTGACGTCTTGCTATCAAGCCAACCAAAGATGGATTTCATTATCGCAAATCATGCTCAATCTAAAAATACATTTTGTGAAAAGTATACAAGTTGCCGTCCACTCGATTTATATGACAGGAAGTCTGTTTTGACATTTATTGATAAAAATTATAGAGATTCGAATTCGAATAGGGAAGATTTTAATGTATGTATCTAAAATTGAAAAAGGTTGTGTGGTACTACAATTCTTGTTGCACTACGTAAAATGCTTGCTAGTTTCCCAGAAATAAGTGAAAGGAGTAAATATCTTCGTTAGGATTGTACGGGCTAAGTGAAATTAAGTAGATAAATGAGGAGCCTGTGCGGATGAATGCATTAGGAGCGAACCACAGAGTGCATAGTTGCAACAGAGCATTTTGAAACAAGTAACAAAGGTCTTAACTGGATCAACAACAGCGGTTTGAACTGATTATACCATAATATTAATTGGGTTTCTCTGGCAGAGTTTGGCTAGTTTTTAATGCGAAAATCTAATTAATGGGCTCGTTGGAAATGGGCGACAGGAAACTAATGAGCCTTTCCTGGGGTGAGACAAGAGTCCGTAAATGAGTGAATGCGTTAACTATTCGAGTGAAAAGTCGCATGATTCTTCATATATATGTATCTCGACGAAACTAAGTGAGTAAGGAGTATTCAACTCGTTTTAATCTTTGACGGAAGGTCGTCGATAGAAAAGCGGAGGGGTATATAATATGCTACGCTACGCACCGGAGAAATGAAATGAACGTGTATATACTATGAATGGCAAAAAATTCTGAAATAGAAATGAGGGTTTCCGCTCCTAATCTAATTATGTCTCTTTCCATTATATCAGCTTGATTGACTATAATGGTAAAGGACATAAATAGATCGTAGCGAGGCTGAAACCATTTGTACTGTTTCAGAAATTTTTTGCCATTCATAGTACTATACACGCTTCATTCCATTTCTCCGGGTGCGTACGTAGCCTATTATATAACCCTCCGCTCTTTCTAATCGACGGACCTTCCGTCAAAGATTAAAACGAGTCTGAAATTACTCCTTACTCACTGTAGGTTTCGTCGAGATACATACATATAATTGAAGAATCATGCGACTTTTCACTCGAATAGTTAACCATTCAACCTCATTTACGACTCTTGTTCTCACCCCAGGAAAGGGGGCCTCATTAGCTTTCCTGTCGCCCATTCCAACGAGCCCATTAATTGAGATTTTCGGCCATTAAAACTAGCCAAACTCTGCCAGCAGAAACCCAATAATATTGATGGTATAATCAGTTCAAAACCGCTGTTGTGATCCAGTTAAGAGGGCCTTTGTTACTTGTTTCAAAATGCTCTGTTGCAACTATGCACTCTGTGGGCTCGTCCTAATGCATTCATCCGCACACGGCTCCCATTTATCTACCTTAATTTCACTGTTAGGGGCCCGTACAAATCTAACGGAAGATATTTACTCCTTTCCTTATTTCTGGGAAGGACTAGCAAGCATTTTACGTAGTGCCCAACAAGAATTGTAGTACCACACAACCTTTTTCAATTTTAGATACATACATTAAAATCTTCCCTATTCGAATTCGAATCTCTATAATTTTTATCAATAAATGTCAAAACAGACTTGCAGTCATATAAAATCGATGGTGCGACGGCAACTTTGCTTGTACTTTTCACAAAATGTATTTTTAGATTGGGAGCATGATTTGCGATAATGAAATCCATCTTGGTTTGGCTTGATAGCAAGACGTCAACTGGAACCGTTGTGGATAATTGGAACACTCATCCTTTTGCTTTTAAGTGTAGATATAAGCTTTTAAAAGTGCATGGACATGCATTGTCCCGTGCATCCACACTTGAACGTCACTTTTCCCTTTCTTGTGTTATGCAATCAGCGAAGCACTTAGTGCACGCTGACGTTGTTTTTTGCCGCAGCAAAATGCTTTACAATTCATAAATATCTCACCAATGCTGCAACGCGTGGCATTATGTCCTTTTCTCATCAAACCCATCATTGTGATAAATCAAAATTTCAGCTAAACACATAAATATCCATATCACTGATATCACTCACGCGTTTCCCGTTGTCTGCTGATTTGTTATAGTTGTCATTCATATAGTAGTTGGTCTGGGTTGGAGTACTTGTTGGTTTTGCTTTTGCTAGGTAACCAGTGTATTCGACGTCGTGCCCGTGTGGTGGAAAGCACAGAGTCATTATTTTAAATGGGTTCGGAAATCACTTCTATTTTTAGATGCACAACTAAGTATGAAAGGGTCGATGACGGTTCTCCTATTTAGCAATTAATTTCATGAAAATGGGGATGTCAGAATGAATCCCTTGCCTGTTTAGGACAGATCATCATAATATCGTGGTTTGCTTGGATTTCTACTACTAAAATGTAAATGGTTCAGAAATTACAAATCCTCCGTATCAAAATTTTGATGACAAACTGAAAACCAAATCTAACTGTTGCTGCAGCGTTAAGACAATCCTCAAATGAAAAATATCATGGAGGACGAATAAAAACTTTTTTGTTGAGAATTGTAAAAAATTTAAATTATGGTATTTTTTGTATTAATAATACATTCTCTTAGTCTTTCCTCTCGATGCGATGACGGGATTCCGACGTGATGCAACAGTCCCCACACCACTTGAGTCCCTTCAATATCTCAAGTGGGGAATACATTAATGATGGCATACGTTTCTTTCAGCACAAACCGAGTACTCTTGACTAACAGTCAGCCTCAAGTGGCCCCATATAAATCAGGCATCTATAGATACTTATTGTTTTAACAAATAATAATTAATGAATCTGGAAGTTGTTCATTTCGAATCGAAACTTGAGCTCAGAACTTCCAAGCTTGCAGAAAATACTCCTCCAACTCAAAACCTTGACCAAGCTAAAATGAGCGAGCAATTTTCATTGTAGGACAAGGAGCCTTTTATTACAAGCTCGTCATTTGTCAAGCAAAGTGGGCTTTTATTGTTTCTTCCATGAGCACTGAATGAGTGGCGAAAATAATAAAAAGTATGTATTATTACTTGTATACGTGTTGCAACAGCATCATATTTTTCATGATATAATAATATATCTGCAGGGTTTTTTTCTGACGTTCCAAAGCCACAACATTGGAAAAGATGGATGAATGAAGTTTGGAAAAGCTTTCTCACAAAAAAGGCACTTGAAAGGGTTGCTGCTGTAGTGTGTGCCTTAATAAGGATTTCAAGTGGCTGTATCAGGATTTTTTCCTCTCACACCAACCAACCATACTCTCATATAATATATTTATTTCCCATCCCACACTGATCCGGCTCAAATGACATCATTGAACATTTCTCCTTGCTTATTAAAGTCAGACGCATATTAAATTTTTTTTTGTATTGTGGCCAACCTTAGAAACAAGACATGGATGGGAGAGAGGAGAAGTAGACATGTAATAGACATTCATCATTTTTTGGTTTTTGGATGAAGCGGAAGTATGAGTTGTGTTGAGAGCTAGTTAAAAATCGCCAAACTCAGCAAAATATGAAGGGGTTGAGGAACAGAGTGGGAAAAATGTAATCCAAAAACCCGTATGAAATTCAATTCCAAGTCCTCATTAAACTGAAGGAGATCGATTGTGAGCTGATGTATGTATATATTATGTGAAATGAAAACATGAACTCACTCGTCATGATTTCCCTTTCAAAGAACCAATCCAGTACTTTTTGATAAACAAATGTAGAAAAATACAGAGAAATTTTTTCGTAGCCTGTTGGTAACAAGATTTTTTTTTTGTTTTATTCCCAATTTTCTACTCTCGGTTTTACCAAAATCAGCAAGTAGTTTAGTAGCAGAAGCGAATTTATGCGGTTAATTATTTATGTATTATTTTATGTCAATCCATTTGTACCTTTGTTTGATCATGAACCTGAGCAGTAACTCGCATGTTTGGTCCTCTCTCCCGGATTACTCGCTCGTTTGAGCTGTGTAAAAGCTCTTTAAGCTACTTCTTCACAAGTCTATTATCTTCGACATCCGATCTCCTCTGTCGTGTGGCGGTTTAGTAGCAAATTTTCACCAGCTGTATAAAAAAAAGTGTAGACACGACGATATTGATAGGCAAATATCTTTTTATAGGGCTGCTCAATGTGGCATCATTATTCACAAACGGAAACAGCTTAAAAATCCGGATCCAAACCACCTGGTCAAGTTCCCGTCCATTCATATGCTCTTAATACTGTACATACACCTACTTACTTACACTGTGCCCAAGTGCACATCGACATCACACTTAATAAAAAATGAAAGAGTCGGAGAGGCATCCATTTCCTGTCATGTTGATAAGCCCATGAATTTTTAATCTGAGGGATTGACTAAAAAATGTGCGGTAACTGGTGAATTATAATGTAGTCTGCTCGTATGTTTGTATTTGGCTTTATATGACACATTACTTATTGGAAAATCCAATTCAATCCACCTCGCTCGCTCATTCATGTTACCTTTGGTTCATGAAGCCAACCAGGTTCATCATTTGAATCGAATGAATTGAAGCTGAGAAAGTTCAAACACATATGGTTTGAGGATTTGACGTGATGATAGTGCTTCGACAACTAAATGCATTTCTAATGAACGGAAGAAAGCATCAGATGTCCTATTCATATTTACAGGCTTCTCTTATAAAAAAAAATTAGCCTGGTTTTGGTATGATTTGTCGGCTTACTGTTGATGCGTGCAAAGCCCTCTAGCGAACACAGGTGAAATAAAATGAAACCACGCTGGCCTTGCTCATCGCTCAAATTTTCTTCCCCTTCTAGATGCTATTAGCAGTTTGTCATTGTCATTTCATCATCTTCATTGCACTGCCCTAAATTATTATAGTGGATGGCTCAGGATCAAACAATTTAAGTGTATATGAAAAATGTATATCACTCTAGGAAAAGGCACAAAGGATTTTCAATCCTATCTGGTAATGAACACGTGACGGGAAGGAAAATCATAAACAGATGTATTAAAGGAAAAGTTTGAGAAGCAATCTTTTTAAACTTATTCTCATCTTTTCTTCTGATACACTGCTCCCAGTATAAAACTTTTTCCGCTCGACTATGGCCATCGTCATTGCGTCGCATTGAACGAGATGAGAGCAGCGCACAGCACTCCCAATCTGAAGCAGACAAAAATGCTTAGGACAGGAAGATTAATGGAAACATAGCCATAAATATCCTTTCAAGTCATTTAACGGAGTCTAATTGTCCGTGAAGAAAAGATCATTTGGCTACAGTTCGCTTACTTCCTTCTCCACTACCCGAGAATACGGAAATATAAAAACGGAGCTCACAGGTGGAAAGATATAATAATAGCCAAGTTAGTAAAACTTTGTTCTTATAAAGAGCACCTTTGAAGTCCTATATGGCCCACTTGGTCAGCTTTTCAAGCACAATTTGTATATAAATTCGTTATGTTCTAAAAGCATGTATAGATCCATATTTTCTATTTGGACATATTCTTAAGGGGAAGTACGACCTCTCAAGGTTAACTATTTTGTAGTCAAAATAGGAAGAAAGGTGTCAGACTTCCGTATTTTAATTGTAATATAGAACATGGATTTTGTGGGTACCTTTTAATAACAGCAAACCCCAACTTAGCGTGGATAATTATTATTTCTGGGTCTTTAGATCTACAAAAAAAGGAACACAAACCCACCTTTTTACACCAATAATAGGCTCATTTGTAGGAAGCATATAAGGGGCCAAAGAACTTGTAAGTTTAAGGTCGGCTGAGGCTGATGGTGAAATACGGAACGTCTTTGTTGAACTGTTTGTTATTGTAATCTGTACCTTTCAAGATATCCTTTACTCAATGAAACGTGCGCTGGGCTGAAGCTGGAGGAGGTGTTGGTGTTCCCGTCTGTTATATTAATAGCATTTATCATTGACAAGAAGGCTGGCTCCCGTGCACCGACGGATCAGATGACAAAGGGCGAACGATTTCTTAACCAAAACACAAGGTGTTTCCCACTTGCCTCCAGGGCTTCGTCTATGCTTACCTTTATCAACAAAATTCTCATACATAAATACATACATGCTCAAACCATGTAAATTTCAGAAACACATCTTTCGACGAGGTATACAGTGTACATGCAATGTACATCACGCACACTCCTCACTTGAGCTCTTTTTGTGACATTTGACAATACATTTTAACTTCATCAATTTTACCGTTATTTTTGTGAGCTTGTAATCGAGCACGCTAAAGAAAATTGGTAATTGACATACACTTCCGAGTTTGAGTATTTTTGGACCTTCACCTTCATTCAAAATAATGCAACGCATGTATCTAATCTGGAGCCTGGAGATATGTCATGGTCATATTTACAGCTTGAATAGTTTTGTATGTTAACCCACCTAGAGAAATATCGAGCAAAAACAACGTTGGCTATATCCGCTATATCAATTCATGTGAAATTCAGTAGTTTTTAATCGTTTGGCATATTGCACCTTACCAACCAGCATGTGAAAGCAAATGAGGGGATTGTAAGAACTTCTGTGACACAAAGAACCGATCGAATTCAGAGCTGTCATGATATCCGGACTTCCGTTTTGGCCAATACGCTTCCAACTAAATTAGCACATATATGATCGAGCTTCATTGACACATTCTTCCCACGATGGTGAACATGAATAACCTACCTTCATTCTCATGAACAATATAACACATGCAACGTCATCATTTTTTGTTTGTTTGGAGATTCCGTGTCCGGTAGAAAGTCGGAAGCTACAAGTGTATGTACGTAAGCGATTCTGAGGGGGAATCATTTTTTTCAATTACGGGCTCAAATGAAACTCAACAGATGATATGATATAATGACAAACGAACAGTCTCGATATTTTCTCACCATCCTATCATGCGATATTGCACGTCCAGTTCCAATATTATGCTGGTATTGCATGGAACTAGGATTGAATGGTTTTATCTATATGATGAGATGCAAACAACGATCACAGTTCGGGATTCTATGATCTAAGGTACCTAACTACAGATAAAGAGAGTCGTAGTCAGCATGAAAGTTCATCCGCCATCACCAAGCCCCGGTTTCATGAGGAGCAGAATGGAATGGAACGGAGACAGTTTCACCAAGAGAAAGAGCAATGATGGGAACTGTTTGACTGAAAACATGGGGATGTACCCTTATGTTTCATAAACTATCTATACTGAACCCTTTCGCAGAAATGGAATGGTCGAGAAATAATAGAAAATGAAACAAAACAAGAGAAATGAAAGGAAGGGAAGTGCAACAGCTTGCTTTTGACATGTTTTGTCCAAATATCAATATAACATGAAGTGATAAGTTGATCATGTTTGAGTCTCGAGTCTTCCAGAGAAGCCCTTATGTCACATGAAATACGTACGAACTAGTATACGCATTCGGATATTAAACCTTTGGCAAGCTCACATTTGATACTTTCATGCAACGCCATATTGCACCAACAGCAAAAGTTTCAAATATTGGGGGATCACGGGATCATCATAAAGAATGATCATGAGGACTTTTACGATAAAAAGATAAACATAAAAGCATCATATATATATTTTTGTGAATACTATTGAGCAAACAGTGTATTTAACTGAATGAATGAGTAACACAGACAGGAAGGAAGGATGTGTAATTTATAATTATCTCGGAATTGGATCGCATCGCTCCCTCATATTTTAAACAACGTGATGCTGTATGTATCTGTGGTTTTTCTCATCTCCACTGATGATGACCCATTGTTGCGCCTTTCCATTATTACAAATTGACAAATGTGTCATCATCACATCTCGGAAGTTCTTAATTTCAAATGAAATACGGATGAGCATTGTGGTATATTAGTCGCCAGACAAAAATATGGATGCGTGGGAAACTTCTTTCACTGCTAATGATAAAGTACATCATGAAAACTGGTCTATGTATCAAAAATTTCTCGGTAAGCAGAATCAGAATATTATAATGCTGAATGAATATGTTAAAATGTGTTTTCTTCCCAAAATCCAATCAACGTTTGATTTAAAAGGATTTGGAATGGGGTTAAATATTATTATTCACATTCATGCGTATAAAAATCTTACAGCTGCCTAAGCTGTTTGTTATATAATACAAGGATTCGGGTTAATACCAAAAAGTGAGTCACACCTTCACCTTACCCCAATCTGAATTATGATTGTATCGACTGATATCAGCCGGTACCGAAAGGGATGATTTGTTACAACTTCTACGTGAAGCAAAAAAAAACACCTCAGCACATTTTATTTTTCCAAAAACCTGGAATCCTGTTTATGCCTAATGTAATGTGCTTTGTGCACATGAATGTATTTAATCTCCATTCAATTCATACCTAAACTACTTCTCTGTGGTTCTCTGCATAACATCAACTATCATCTCAAATCAATCATTTGCAGCAGGCTGTTTCGTGACCCATTTCCTTACATAACTGCTCTTCATTCACGTAATATTTACGTAAAAGTAAAAAGGGTTTCTCGTAACACCCAATGATATGATTGCATTGCTGTCGTTGCTTCAAACAACGCAACCACCTTTTTCATCCATTATCGGAGAGAGAGAGAGTGAGAGCTGAGGTATTTTCCCTTTTATTATGATTATCGATTCAAGGTCTCGGTCTCCTGTTGTAATGTAACGCAACCCAAATACCCAACCTTTTATCCAAACGTAATAATGTTACCCAACGCAAGCTCAATGCAATGCAACACTTATTCAATAGACTATCAAAAAATCAATGTCAAACTGGCTTCAATGCAGAATAGACAAAAGCAAGTACGGGCAAAGGGTACGAAGCAAAAAAATCTAGTTTGAGTGCGATCCCTTTTCATTTCATTCATTTTAAAATCAGAAATTAACAATTTTAAGCTCACCAAACGCGAGCGTACGCAACTGCTTCAATTGTCCGACCCTACTTTTACCTTTCTTTTATCATGGATATTTAGAAAGCCATTGTGCAATGGAAAAATAAAAATTCAACAAAAAATACGGATCCCCGTAAAATGGTTGAATTCCGATGCACATGTGTGCCAATGCCAACTCGTTTTATGTTGTTGCACTGTTAATCAATGGCAACCACCACCGGAATATCAAAAAGATGGGATGCAGTTGCATGAAAATCGTTTGTCAACTGTTGGATTCATTCTGAATCATCATCACCAATGAAAATACCTTGCATCACAACAGAACACGCGCTCAAAAAGGATTTCATTCTGCAAAACAGGGCCCCAGAGGAATTTAAATTCAACATGCGTGCCCGTGTTTTGTTTGCATGAACATAACACAGATTGGCATAAAAGAGCGTGCAAGTTTTTACGGAGGGTAGCATAAGAAGGGTGAGTGAGCAGCCCATTGTCATAAGTCATAAACAAAGCGAAAGAATATATTATAAAGAATAGAATGCAGATAGATAAAATGTGTATGCACCGCACGAGCAAGCAGCGCAACAACCTTTGTACATACATTGTACCTCACCTACAAAGACTGGATTGGGGCAACACGTACTCCCTGCGTTTGCTCACTCAAATGCAGATGGTCTTGAGGGTAACTCGTACACCCTAACAACTCGGGTTTGAGTAATAATGTATGCAGGTCCAAATGTTGAATTTAGAGTAAAGCACAATTCCGTCAGAGCCATAAGCAATATATATTCTATTTTGGTTTCAACCTGTGCAGGTGTTTTGCAACCGAATCCTTCCGTCCACTCGCTCAAAAAAAAATTCTTCCGTCCCGTCCGGAACAGGATCCTTTTTAAGACTGCGTGACCCTGCTTACGGTCTTTGGTGAGGCAGATGTTACTTTTTGTCTCAAATTCAGTGGCAATACCCTTAGACCAAATCCAAACAATTTATTTCTAATGAATTCATATATGCGAGGCAAGCTCAATTCATCCCTTCAGTCTGCTCACCGGAGCTGGAGGGTGATCTGAAACAGGTATGCTTTTGCATTCCATTTTTATGGTTTATCTGAAGCAAAATGCAAAGAACACAAAATATATAGATTATTCTAGTGGGTAAATACTCAAATAGATTTAAGAATTTGGAATCCAATGCACTTTTAATGGAAGAAAAGTTTTGTTTATGAAATGCTTTTGCTTTTACTGATGGGCTGAAGAATTAAAATCTAAGATAACAAATCTGCACCAATTCCAAGTATTCATGGTACAGGTCTCACCATTCATGCAGCATTTTTATTAACCGATTTACACAAAAAATCTTCATAATGTCCATTTTCGTGCATTAGTATCAGAGGCTCTCATAAATCATCTTTTTGTTTTCTCATCAATTCCCCCGCTGACACGTTGTTGTAGTAAGCACATTTTTATCATCCCCAAAAAGTATTTACCTGAGAAATTCAAAAACCATTTGCTTCTTCAGATCATCTGTCATATTCATTTTTATTTACTTGGAAGAGCTAAAAGGGATTCAAAATCATATCTTTTCAGATTTTATCCATTGTTTACATTGAGGTATCGTGTTTTAGTTTAGTAGTAGCAAGTACGCTATACTACCTCACTCAAGGTGCATGATGGATCTTTAAAAAGCATTGAATATTCCCCAACTCCTTCAAAAAGCTTTGTCAGGGATTCGTCAAAGCATGCCAGTCGTGTGCCGTCGTGTGGCATCAGATCAGCTCCAAATTCAGTAAAGATGCATAAGTACTCTTCTCCGTTTTCCAATCTCTGACTAAAGCTTCTTTCCCCAAATGCTCAATTTCTTTTTAGCACCTTGTGTTGTTGAGAAGCATGCTACGTATTATCTCCTTTTCGGTTTTCGACCCATTTTTCAATATTAATCTTCCTCCTTCCGCATATCCTTCTGTGTTTACTTTGTTCACTATTTTTCCCTTTCCTGTAAACATGTGCTGTAGAAATTGTGTCAATCAAAAAGGTATGAGAGTTTTCATAAACAAGCGTGGTCTCATAGTATTTGTCATATATTTTAAAACACCTTGCACTTTAATACCTCTCCAGAGAGAAAAATATGAAACCCTTTTTTCACCATTAATAATCGAAAAGGACAGTGGAGTAAAGGCTTCCTCAAAAAAATATGGAATTGGACCAAAATCCAGAGAAAAAGAACACCTTTCTTCACGTGGTTTAAAAGAGTTGTTGTCGTAGGCTAAGCGGCTTGTGTTGCAAAGCTGTCCTGTAAATGTACAGCAATGAATATGGGTTTTCCACCATAAAACATTGGTCTTTTCTTTATTTAATCGTATTCAAGTTCATCCTACTTGAAAGAAATGCCACAACCCACAAACAATAAATCTTTCATTGTGCCGTCTCCATATTTTCAAGATGAAGACAACACAAAGCTCACCAACCTGAAAAATGTTGGAACCTCAAAAAGGGTTCAGTGCATCCTTACAAACATATGCACATTGCATCCATTCAGATATATATATACAACTGCACAACACGGAAACCTCCAATAGTAGTATAACGTTGTCCAATATGACTACTATGACCCTTTCATGAAAACCTGTAGAAAACCTGATTTTGAGCACAAAGGCGTTTTAAACCGATCTCTATTACTATATATACGACCACCAGGATATCTTACACGATTTTTCCTTCCTCCTCGTTTCTTCTCTATACTGTAAACTCATGTTCTTGTGCATGGATGATTAGTTTCGTCGTGTGTTTTCCCTTTCTCGCATTCAAGTTTTGACCGATCCTTTAGTAATGCTTATCATTCTCAACAACAACAACACCACTCGAAACGTCATGCCAGCTTGGATTTGGATGCTCATTTATTGACGGCGGTGTGCAGAATTAATGCGTACATCTCATTCTTGTAGCTACTTAGTTTCCATTCAATTTCACTTCAGCCCACTGGTAAATGACTGTGCTACATTGTTATAATGCATATTGTATGAATATCTTAACCCTGTCTCAAGGTCAGTTCCGAAATCCCAACAAAAATGAGAGTATTGCTTTTCTTAGTTTATTCAGAACTGTCTGGAAACCACATTCATCAGGCTGACGTTTCAAGAAGCCTGAATAATTTGAACCCTTTCAAGTTCTGCAAATAATGTATCTCAATGAGACAATTGTACACGAGCCAATTCAATCCATACAACTAAAGTGCAACTTTTGAATATTCGTCGGTATATTAAAACACTGGAAATTGCAAGTTTATTTGCTGTTTGTCTCATATTCAGTTCAGAATTTCGAATATGTGTATTCTTGTCCACGCTAGATTTTTCAACTTGATTTCCATCATTTTGTATTTCTTAGTCTACGTTCTGTTTTTAAATCGCTTTCTTGCTAAAATTTTATTTTTACGTTGTAATTTCTGTTGTGGACTAAACACGTTCCCCAGCACTCAAAACATTTTACCTAAGAATGCAGCGCTGAAATGAATGTCAGCACGCAACATTATGCAAGATTTTTTTCTTCCCCTTCCTTGTCCTTGATTTCTCCGTAAAACAGAGTGCCGAAGAAAAGGCACGCCATCATCAGCAACATTTCATATAACATAAAAAAAACTTAACAATGGACCAGCACTGGACGTGAATAGGAGCGATCAGCAAATACATTTTTTTATTGAGTGAAGTAATAATCTGGAAATAGGAAAGTGATGGAAACTGCCCACACACGTATCTCCGATATGCATGCACAGGAAACAACCTCAGAAATGGATGATTGAGCCAACCTGTAGACCAATTTATTTCGTGGACCACACTCCTTTGTTGTGTGATTGATTGGGAACCTGCCGACTGTCGGAGAGACCTCCGCTCATACGACTCCATGGAACTAACATAATAATGGCCACTACCTCATATCCAGTTGACTATATCGCTCCCTGTTTTTGGTCACTAAAGTTAGGACCAAACCTAAAAGGCTTTACTGCATATCCCTTTCTCCAATGATTCCCGTATATACCTACTCTTCTAGCTGACAGCCGCCGAGCCAGTTCATTTTTCCTCCATGACCGTTCATTCCTTTTGATAAAAAATATTACCGTCCGACATTCAACTTTTTTTCTCTTCTGGATAAGCATAAATCTATGAAATGAAAGAACAACCCAACTAAAACATATTTTTCTTGGAAAACGCAAGAAATTCATGAAATCAGAGGGAAAGCAACAAAACAAATGCGCAACACACTCAAAATGTCATAAGAGTTGGAATATCTGGGCTAGGCATGTGTTTCCCCTCTATTTCTCCAGCAACACCGTATGCCAAAGTTGTTGTTGGAGCACAAAAATCCTCATTTGCAGCAGTACCACTTTGATAATGCTTAATATATGACGGGAATAAAGTGAATGGAAAAAAATTCCTTGGTTTACTTTTTTATTATTGCTTTTTTCTCTTTATCGGCTGGCAAATGGGTTGCCAATTTATTCTACAGGGGTTCCCTAATAACAATTTGTAATCATAATGATGATGATGACTACACATGCACGCAAATCTGGAAAAAAAAAAGTTTGAGAATTCGTCATTGCATATATTTTTTTTACCAAAAAATCTACTACCTCCAATCCAATAATATGTTGCTGGAGTGAAGAAATATAGGCAATATGTAATTGGACAGATACCATTTCAGATAAGGAAAAAAGGGAATTTGTTTTACCAATAAAATGTATGAGGGATATTGGAAAAATTTGAAGCGACTGTTCAGACTTCGGTTCGGAGTTTGGACTCACATTACCATGAAAGCTCTAATCTTAAAAAAAATCACAAGAAAGCATTCCATCTTCAGGTTATGCACAGCTACATTAGCCTAAACACTGGAATTATTCGGAGGAAAAGTTTTACCAGTTTTTCATCTACATTTGAGTATTTGCTTTATATGAATATCATAATGTTTGACATTAGGTATATTAGGTCATGACAAATCCTTGGTATCAACAGGGTACCAGATATATTTACCAATCGATCTCTCATGTACAAAACCAAAGATTAATTAGGTCTAGACGGGAATCGCAAGGGAAATGAATTTCTGAGAAGTCTTTATATTCGCAGTTTAACGAATAATTTTAGCAATGAACAAAGAAAACGATAATTTAACACTGGGAGTTTTAACTACTTCCCATTCCCACAACAATCAGGAATCGAGATTCATTCCTCTGGTCTCTGCTTGTTGTTGGAGCTAGAAATGGAAAAAATATTGAATTTGAAGACAAAATAGTCATTCCGTCTTGAAGTCATAAAATTTTCACTTTGCTTACAGAACGAAGTTCATCCTTCGTTTTGTTTTCAATCTCCCGAATATTCTCAATCGTCAACCCATGCCATTCATCCATTAAACAAAACAGTTGACGATGAAACAGGGTGAACATTCTTCTAATTCCCTTGTGCATTTTCCCCTCGACAATTTTCTGAAGTCCGAACCACTTGAATTTGGCTGATACCAACTTGTAGCATGTCATGCTTGGTTGCACCTAAATGCAAAAACATTTCATGGGGAGGTTTTTAGTTTTCTGGTTGTGCAGAATTCGAAAACGTACTGTTTTTGTCCAGCCCGGTTTTAAAGATCCGCGTCCTGTCTTTTTCGACTTGAATTTTGCAGGGTCCTCTTTTGGATTGTAATCTTTGGAGTCGGCCAACTCTGCGGCTATATCTATCCAAACCACTTCTCGCTCTGCTAATTGGTCAGGGGGCAGTCGGTGCACATTTTCGAGCTCTCCTCTGCCCGGACAATGCATTGACTCAACGGTTAAATTGAAATCATCTCCCATAAATTCATTCTGCATGAAGAAAAAGGCGTGCACAATCTATGATAGAGTAAAATTTTAATGGTGCCGTTTTATAAGATTTCAGCGTCGAACCTTACCTTAATAATAGTTCTGCAATAAGGATATGCATTCCAAGCTTCTTCTATTCCTATCAAAGCAGTTGCTGGCAATATAGTTCTGACCACTCCATTAACCTTCCTGTGACGTTCGTATTGTTGTAAGTAAAAGATTAAAATGTAGTACAAAGATCACAGCTAAAATCAAGATTGAAAGTGACAAGTTGAGAGTACTTTTTCCCGATGTACAACTTTTTGGTATATTGTCCTTCTGGGTACTGTCCATAAAACAAAGGTTTTCCAGTAAATGGTTCGTTCTTTAGCACTTCCACACCATCTCCACCCCCTGTTTCTAGTTTGCTAAGGTTCGCCACAGTAAAAAGCTGAGCCACTTGATACTGATTGATCATAAATCGCATATTTATTTTCAGTTTTATGGGAATGAACAAGATATATAATGAATGCTCAAAATCACCTCTTCTACTGTCATAGGAAGTATAATGCGGCTACACATACACGAAATAAAATATTGATTAACAAACTATGATTTAGTTCAGCTGAAATTTTAAGGTTTCTAGAAGCTTACTATTCCTTTATCAAGACCATGCTTTCTTATCCACCACGAATCCTAGCCAAAGTTGACAAAATTTTAGTGCGTTGGCTCAGCATTAAGTATCTTGGACGGACTGGACTTCACAGGAAGCTTATCAAGATCATTCTACAAGGATTTGGAGCGCTGGACCAGCGCTTCCATACTTTTATGCCAATCTGCAGCCTATAATTTTGAAACTAAAAGAATAGACATGGGAAAATGCAGATATCCACTTTTCCTTTCCTTGCTGAATTGACCCTTGGGGGAAATGTAAAGTATCTATGGATTCCGTTGTATATCCCATCAAGCAATCACAGCAATACACATCACAGTCAGTAGCTCTTACTGGGCATTACAAAATAGAAATCTAAAGCCTTCTCTTTCACACAGAACTGCTTTTATTTTCATATGAATTTCATACAACAGCGGGACATTTATTTCTGTATCAGGAATTCTTAAATCTATTGTGCTAGGAAGATCAAATCAGCATCACAATTCGAAAACTAACGGTTTTCTGGTGACGTGTCCGAGTGGAAGAGTCTAGCTTTCAAAAATGCGTTCATTGTTTGCAGGTCCATCATGTTCTGCAACATCAAAATTCTTTCTCCGAATTACTGTTCTACTCATCTTTGCCAAGATATGCCGAAACGAAAGTGTTCCCAATAGTCCTAGTTGTCTTCCCATGAATAACAGTGATGCAAGTACTCCCTCATATCAGACCGAACGTGGAAGACAATGCTTTTCATGTATGGGCAGCAAAAATCATCCTTGCTGGGAGCCTAAAGCCTTAGTCGACACCTTGATTGGTTGTGGGTTCATGGGTGACGATAGATGTATCTGCCTGGAGTACTGGGTATATTCGGAAAATCCTACTGTTGTACGTCGCGAGTGTGCCAACTACTCGACGATACAGGAACACTATGGCCTTGATGTTACTGAGGTGGATTCACTTGGGTGTCACAGACGAAGTGTTCAGTTCCCTGGGGAAAGCTCGAAAGATATCCAAGTCTGCTTTTGTTCAGGTGACAAATGCAATCGAGAACCAGGGCATGAGGCAAACTACGGTGCTAGGCCCACATACAATTCATTGTGGATGAGTATCACGATGAGTTTACTAATTTATACGTTAGAATTATTTTAGACTTTACAACCAGTTTAAAAAGTGTAAAATAAAATAAATTTATTAATGTTGCTAAATAAAACTTGAATTTTTATTGTTCTTGCGCATGTTTAACTTATAAAGTTGTTTCAACTTAGCCTAACACTAAAGTTCTCTCTGTGTGTCTATCGCCGTTCTGGTGCTTATCGTTGCAAGAAGTCATGTCCACTTCCTTTGAATTTCTTGTAGCGTCAGCAGGTGAGAGTTCTCACTTTTCCCATGTCTTGAGGGCCCATTCAATTTCATACCCGATGTAATGTTATTGCTTCCTCCCGTTATTCAAAAGTCAGTTTGAAGCCTTAAGACTACATAATTTGACGCTTCAACTTGTGTTATCAGCAAAATTTCTGTGCCAGCAGCTCCTCCACATAGAAAAGAACAAAGCTATCGCGAATTGTACATTGTTTCACATACTCTCACATTATACATAAGCTCAAATGAAAAGATGCTTACACAATTGTTATGTCAGCAACTTTCTTGGAACAAAAGTGTCCTCAGTCCTTGACAGAGCTTATGCCAAAAAGTCAAAGCAGCAACAGCATGATTTCAATGGGAAAGTTGGCGATAAAATACAAAGCGTCCATAGCATTACCCCCTTTTGTTTGAGTACCATTAAGTGTTTCACTCTCTCTCTCTCTATGATCTTTACATAACGGCTGTGGTACGTAGTGAAAGTGAATGGATTTTGCGAAATATCAGCTATGAATTTTCTCGTTAGTGTTATGATTCCTCGAGGCTCCTTACATTAAGGTTGCTGTTGCTCCAACTGTTTCGATTTTGCTACTGTTGCATATGAAACTATGCTTCATTTTGGTGACAGACATAGTGCAAAGAAGGATGGAAATGATCATCCTGATGCTGCATCTCCATCCTAGATAAAATTTCAAAGGATAAACTTTCTCCCTATGAGACTATGTCGCTCTGAGAGAGATAGAGCACAGTAACTAACTCTATATGAAAATCCATCCAAGTTTGCAAAATATGATGTATATTAAATTACACAAGGATCCACAGCCTGCATTGTCTGTCATCAGTTAGTTTTGTGTCTGGATTGCGTTGCTGCTGTAGCCAGATTGGCTTATTACCTCTTTTGTCGTAACAGACTGTTGCCACTTTCTCCAACTGTCATTTAGTACTACTTTAAACGGAACTCGGGTTGTTTTTGATTCCTTCGTAATATTTTATATGGAAAATGAACTATTAATGATATATCTGAATTGTGTACTGTTTCATGCAAATGAAATCTATATTCCTACTACTCTTTTTCACTGGTTGCTGAAATCCCAAAACTATCTTATAAATTCATGCACTTCCTCCGATAGATAACACTAAGGGACAGCGACCGTCAGATGGATTTAGTTTTACAAGGAGGAGCCCATTCTCTGCTCAAGATCCAGAATGTTGATTGTATTTCGTATATTACAAGGAAACTAACGGTTTATAGAGTACAGCTTGGAAGGAATGGTAGGTGATAAAACATTATGGATCTAGTAGCACCACTAATACCTACCCAAATCCAGGAAAATGTATGTATATCTGTTACGCTGTCCTATCGCGAATACTTGATGAGCTCAGGGATTATCGGAGACCTTCTTTATCTTGCTCTTCACACAGAGGAGCTATAATCGCTACATTTATTGCTATTTCGTGCGTTATTCATGCACTGTAAAATATATTCATGCAGCTTTTTTCATCCTTTATGCTCCCCCCATTGAAGTACCATCAACAGCAGCAAAAGCAGCGTAATCATCGAAAAGTGTCTATGCTTGTCCTTTTAAAAACTAGGTACATTTTAGCTACTCCTATAGTATATCATGCTCCATTGTATAAATTTTCATGATGTTTGATGTCGGTCTATAAAAGAAGTTTTTCACTCTGCAGAGAATTACACTAACACTTTCTGTTCAAATCACGTCATCACCAAAGGTTTTCAAAGTTATTTGCTGGGATTTTATTTTCTGATTACTATCTTCCTCGTAAAAAGAACTTATCATATCATATCGTACACCATATTGTAGAAGAACTATTACGCATCGCATTTGTTCCGCTGAGACGCACTAATATTTGAAGGTGGTTGTGGAAAAAGTGTGTCCTTATGTTCTTTTCTCGCTCAGTGCGGTTTATACTAGTGTTTTAGTAAACGTGTAAATGTGAGTTGGATTATTGCACCAGTTTAGGGTGATTCTAGCTATTTTTGTGTGAAAACTTTCAGTTTTTTTCAGGGAATATGGTTTAGTTTACTGCTTAAAATGTTTTATACAAACCAAAATCATCAATGCATAAAAATGAAAACCTATCCAATGATGAAATCCAACACGCAACAAATACGTTTTAGGTTTTAGAGAAGCATTCCAAACGTTACGGCATAAAATAGTCAACAACTGCAAACTGTTGTATATTCTCTTTTCAGGTTTTGTTTTAGTTGGGAGAGTGAAATACGAGGGGCGATAATCATAAAGCTAATTCATTGTCCGATACTGTTATCCACCATTTTATTGTTGGACAAAGTACCAAAAACGAGCAAACTTACAGCAATACAAATAATCTCTTGTCTCTCTCAAAAGCCCATTCTACATTATGACTATGGAATGGATGCGTAGAAAAGCACACACATAATATTAATGTTTACAAGTATAAATACCAATCTACTCATTCTTTTATTGCTCGCTCGCATCACATTGCAGTCAACAATTGATCTGCAGCCAAACTGGGGACTGAATAACCAAAAATTACACAATCTTTGCTGAATATATTGCATCTTGGAAGAAGAATCTCATGAATTTCATTTTTATTGTTGTTAATAGCTGAAAGAGAAAGTGTAGGAAATTCTTCCAAATTATTATCAGAACAGTTTAAAATGAGAAAGTTCCGGATTATCAAACAATGCAATTGCCTTTTCCCACTCAGCACCACCAGTAGTAGTTTATATAAGATTGTATTTCCCGTATTCCTTCTCTGCCGATTTGATGATAAAGCTTGAAGAACATCCCTGCAATATAAGATGAATTTATTGGACAATATAATGTTTGAAATAACTTGCTCACAAACGAAATAAATTATGGCTTATAAAATTTGAACCGAAACGAGACACATTCACCAAAAAACCAGGAAAGAGATTGAGGTGAAATGATTTGGAATTGGGAAGGCTTTCATCCCTCTTCTCACATAACTTTTTAGGATAATATAATATTTCATGGTGCAGCAAGCAGCACTGCACTCGGTTTTAGAAAGTAGAAGAAATAAGCCAAAGCGCAGTTTTTTTAACTTTTAAAGAATAATGAAGACTGCTACTGAAAAGGGGTAGTGTAATGTCCTTTCCTTAATTCCAGAAATAACCATACCATTCAACTCTGTGTTCGTGTCTCATAGCGCAGAAGAGAGAAAGAAAGAGAATGGGATCAAATGAGTGCCTTCTGTGACTTGCACTACCACTATATTTATAAGAACAGGATGTGAGCAATGGAGAGACGTGCATCAGGTCGCTTTCACCATGGGTGAATCATTACCAGTGATATTATTATTATTTCTTTCACCGTCTCCTCATCTTCCTTTCTAAAATTCTTATGGGGCAGCAACAGCATCATAATAAATGCTACATGTGGTGGTGTGTTCTAAAAATGAACATAAAGTGATGATGACTATGAGCATCCATGGGCTTAGCGAAGGACATACATTATGTAGGATGTAATGGAGGACCAGTTTTTTTTGTTATGCTTAAAAGAACAAGCTGTAGACAGAGAAAATGAGAGACAGGAAGGATTGGAAATGGCCTTGTGGCGAATAAACCTCGATTAAAAGCATCAATTAAATATTTTATGTTGTTTTTCTACACTCATAAAATCGATGCTTTGAGTACGTGCCGTGGTTTCTGAACCGGTTTGGTTGTGTTATACCCCATGCAATTTTGGATAAAGATGAAATTACCAGTGGAGAAAGATGAAGAGGAGAGGAGAACAAATGATGGCAGAAAAGAAAAAGGGGTTTTACAGCCTTTGCACACTTGAATGGAAACGGGCGCTGTAAAGGGAGAGCATTTTTGGAGAAGCAGTTACTGTCCAGATCGATTTCCTTCATCTGATGCTGGAATGTGTTTGGAATGGCGAAATTTGTGGGGAAGAGAAAACTCAAAATTCATTTTATGATTCTGTTGAGCACTTGAGACTGATAATGGCTTTAATTCAGGACGCTCACAGTCAGTACATATCATTCAAAATCACAATTAACTCTCAACTCTCGCTCGCTTCCTCGCACAGACAATAAGATGTGGTTAATTCCAGCTCCAGAAGAAGCATAATATATACTATATATATTATATAGACGAGCTTCATGACTTGGTCTTTGTGCTCGTATGAATTTTGAGTTTTGTTATGTAATAACAATAGCCAATGGTGGATGTGGCACTCCTAAAACCTTTTTATTACTGATGGCATGACTCTACGGCTGTGTTCGTGGGTGCAGTCAGTGCAGCGCACGGCACTTTTATCAGCACTTTTTCCTTGTTTATCTTTTCGCCGCATCTTTAGATTACTACCAAAAAATATGTTTGCATGCTTTAGAGGCGCAGTTACTGGCTCATGTCCTTGGTTGTCATTGTTTATGACTTGTAAACATGAAATGAGATGGTGCATGGAGTCATAATTCCGTATGGCTACGATTAATGAGCACTATTAGCTAGGTGATTTGCTCACCGATCCGAGCACCGCTGCATATTGGTAACTTTTATAGCAGTTTCGACTGATACGTGATTTATCAGAGGTTGGCCCGTGGAAGACGCCAAAGAAAACATGCCAACGCCAAGAAATAGTGGATGAGATGAATGAAACAACAGAATGTGATATGCATTATTCTACCTAAACCCTTTCTAAGCGAACGTATCGAGACAGGAATCCATTATTAAAACAGTTTAAGTTCAATTATACTTTTACTTCACTGGCTTTCATGTAAAATAGCAAATGTTGTAGTATGAGTTCGCGAGGGTTTCAGTTTCTATCTTCATTTTCAGGAATATTCAGATCATTAACTGTGGTAAGTAATAGTCATCAATGAAATTATCATTGAGGCAAAAGGAATTCGTAAAGGTACCTTAAAAATTTATAATCTGTTGTACTACTTTTAGGTGTTAGGATTTCCTGCAACGGTATTGGCCTGGATTGCATATTTCTCATCTTCATGGACAAAGGCATTTCCTGAAATCCTAGCAGTATTGGTGTTGGACAAAAACGGAGAAGTGTTTTCAGATTTCCAGAGGGTGACTCAAGAAAGTAACTCAAGTTCAACAGAAAAGGTCCCTGAAGAAGATTATGACCTGATATCGGACGAAGAAGAGGATTATTTGGATAGGATTCTCCTTGAAACTCTGATATATGAAAAAGTGTTTATTGGGATTGTCACCGTTGCTTTCATTGTATCAACTCTCTATTTAATTTTACGAATTACAAATCAGGTTCCGTCAGAGTCCCCTTATGAAATTATTATCGTAAGCATTAGAAATAGAATGAGCAAACTTTAAATATTTGTAAAATGAAGCCATGCAATGCAGTTTTATTTTCTTTGCTTTAAATAGGATTTTATATTTCATGTGATATCAGCCCTACTATTGTTCACCGGATCTGCACTGCTGTTCCAATCTGTACTCAAAATCCAAAGTTTTGTTGATAAAATTGATGACAACCTACCACCTGAGGTAGTTGAAATCATCGCAGCAAAAAGGAATGTGCAGGATAAAGATGATAAGATTGCTGCTGGTGTAAGACCTTACAATGAATCTGAATTCTGAATCAAAGACAGTACTTGAACTTGTAATAATTTCTTGCTAATTTCTCAGGCGCTTGGAATGATTAACGGAGTTTTGTATGTCTGCTGTGTCATCACACTTCGAATGGTGCATCCTCTCAAATGCAAGAAGAAGAATCCATCCCGAAGGCCATCATTATATGCGTATGCAAATGAAATGCCTAGGTTCTCAGTTGCATCCGCGCAGTCTCGAAAACTTAGCGTCCTTTCCTACGGAAATCCCTTATATTATCTGGAATAAATACGAGTTCCTGTGATTGTTCCTAACACACTAAAAATACGCAATGAGCAAGAATCCTCGAATTTCCATTTCAGCTGTCAATTTCATTTTTATATTTCCACTCCATTTGTACGATTAGATAATCTGTTGAAAAGGAATCAGGATTTAATTGTGCGAAAATAAAAAATCTTTTACTCCCTGAATCTGCTACACATAATTTCTACTCAGACGTGTCTTCCACAGGTGTTGAAGTAGTGATAGATAAGTATGAATGTTTTTGATTCTTTGGAAAAGTTTAAAAAAAAGTTAAATCAACGATTCAGAACGGCAACGGTAACTTGTGGAGCCCATCATTTTCACTTACTCGTAGTTAAAGCAAAGATTTATGTATACGAATTTGCATGACATGAATGAAGGAAAAAGAAGTGGAAATATTTATAATCGAAATTTCTCCGAGAGCTCCGAAAGAAGAATATAAACCATTTCTACAAATGCAGGAAGTGCTTAAGAAGACTCAAAAGACGGAGAGAGAGAGAGAGAGAAATAAAAGCAAACAGAAAAAGTGTTATTTTTCCCGTCAACCAGCTTATCTTCCTCATAGAATCTGTTCCGCTCTCTTCTAATAACGCAAGTATGCAATGCAATGTTCTTGACAAGGAACATTAGTCGATGATGGATAAGTGTAGTTTGCTGCCATTTTTGGGTGCTGCAATAGAGATCCAGACAAATTAGCCATTACTTCAAACATCCTTCATAGTGTCTCAACCCAATTCATCTTGCTTACGGACCATCCTCTCACATGTACACCGTCAAAGACAACTGTGTCTTCTTTTTTCGTCGTTTTTGTACTCAATATATGACTCTCTCTCTAGAAGCACGACAACGACGGTCGGTGGTGGGTGGCCTTTTACTTTCTTTACGCACTTCAATGAGCAGAGATAACGCTTGAAATGTGTACAAGTAGAGAGAGCGAAAGAGAGAGAAAGAGTACCGTTAAATTGCTAACATGTCATGGTAAAAATAGTATATATATATATATATAATACACGCCGGGGACAGGAGAGAGTGAAACTGATAATATGTATGAGTGCTTCGCTTTGGTGTCATTTTATCCCTCCATTTAACTACGGAATCTCCCCTTCGTGAACTTGTGAAAATTGCTTGCTCTTTTCCTCGTCGTAATATTTCCAAAAAGAAAGAGACTCATCTCATCCCAACTCACTGTTGGTTGTTAGTTGCTGCATTTCTTTCACATCCCATCCCTAAACCTTCGGCCTTCGCATTACCCCATGATATGACTCAAGCTTTGTAAATGCCAGCTAAGCATACTTAAGACGGATTAAATTTTAAGGCGTTACTGCTTTCACTCATGTTTAGCCTTTAGCTGTGGAAGATATCCATCACCCAGCTCCTCACTAAAGTTTCAACTTGGGATACTTCATGTGCTTATGCTCCCATTTAAAACCGCAATTGAAGCTTGCTCCCTTCGTTTTTGTTAACATTACATGTGGCTCGAGTGATATATTGGAGAGATACAAATGACAACAGCGTTGATAAGAAACGACATTTTATATCTTATTAACTTTTTTTTTTTGCATATGAGCATTCATAGCATAAGCTCGTCTATTATATTTTATCCTTTATATGTATAGATATGTATGCTTCCTAGTATTAATGTAGGCACGTGATTCATTTAACCAACTAAATGCACGATTTTTATCTTTATGACTCCGAAGCAAATTACTAATATCAAAGTTATGCATTTGAAATCATCTCTCAAAAACTCATGGGGAAAATACAACATTACACAGATGCACTTAGTAGCTTATTAAAGTTAACGCGCGCACGCATTATTTCTTAACTTCTGCTCGCAGCTTTTGAAAGAATAAATTACAAAAGGAGTATTAAGCGCTGAAATAATACTAAACCAAAGATCTATTTCATTTTTGTCCTCTTCTTATCCTTATCTCATCATTACACTTTCGACAAAAGTCGATTCTCACTCTAATTCCTCCCTATAACCTACTGGAACCGTTTGCCACTAAAGCGCCCAGTCTCATTACATGAATTGCATTCTATGATATTCCTACTAGGACATTCGAGAGCATTATTTAAGGCTAAACTATATACTTTAACCGAAATTCATCTTCCGACTCCATCACTGAATCAAAAGAGTTGAAAACCTAGAAGCATCCTCACATCATATACATACCTACCTGTTCAGTTTAGCCAGTGGGTAATTACGTATACTTCCAATCTACAACAATGCAGTTAGGGAAATAACAAGCAATCCCACTGATGAACTAATAATTCCATTTTATGACATCATTAAAGTGGCAATGAAGAGGTATACTTTCATTTAATGTTGATGAAGTGTTGTGGCAGCAGCATCCATCCCTGTACGCAGCGTAATGTAAATCATGAATGTGTCTCCAGAGAAAGTGAGTGTGAAGTGAAGCCTACTTTATATTCTAATAAGTCAACCATCATCGCATTAAAATTCAGCAGTGACAATGGAAAAAATGACTTGCTATATTAACATCCTAATAAATACGAGAAGAAAAGGAAGATATGTGTATTTTCAATTTTTATTGAGTGGCTCAACTAAAACCTTTGAACGCAAATGTGGAAGCAGTGAAGTTAAAACCTCTCAGTTAGCAACATCCCACGCCATTGTACTATTCAACCTATTTCTCAAGAAAGGGACATTAAAAACTATAATTAAAAGAGAACAATTTGCTTTATTCATTTTCCTCAATAGTAAAATTTCAACTATGCTCAGTTTCTAACAATTTAAATTCAACAATTACCAAATCAATGACTATCTTCTGCTATCCATCAGCTGATTGTAATTAACGTTCATGATATAAAAAATTTCTAGAGTATATTCATTCAAACACCATCAATTATACTGTATAATGTTCTCTTAACTGAGATACTAACTGAACAACCAATTACAATCTACATCTGACCTTTCACCACCAGTTTGAACAATTGGTCTCTTTATTAGCATCCCTTCTTTCCTTCAAATTCTATCGTTCATCACTTTCTGGTCCTAAAAGTTCCAAAAGCTGCTTTTCATAACATTGTATGGGACAATCCGGAAGTGGAGTTCCTCCAACAAACGCGAGCTTACAGAACTGTTTGTACGCCGCAAACATCTTCAACGGTCGCATGGGCCCTTCTAAAATCACATCAATCAGTAATAATAAACAATTATTATAAACAAATGTTCTTCGATCAACATCCTAATTTAACAAATTCAAACTACTTACTATGTGGTAAGATTAGAGTCGGGTTTTTGCTATTATCCTTATCGAAATAGACTGTACTTAGGACCATTTTTTCTAAATATTCCTTGGTCCAAACAAAATCTCCCATTTTGGAAGGTGTGTCCAGTTGAAATCCGGAACCAGCATCAGAGAGATTCTGCATTTTGGATCTGAGTGATTGAACACCTCCCCACTTTCAACTTCAGCAGTTTCAATTATTGTAGATTGTAGATAAGCGACAGCTAACTAACACGCCAACACCAACTCATTGAACAACAATGTGAATATCAATAACAATCCACTTCTTCCGAACAAGTGCTAAGAAATAAAATACAAAGATAAGGTAGACACACAAAATACAACTATTCTAACATACAAGCTTTGTATTACAAGGTATCTGCTCGTGTTTATCAATATTTACTTATCTGCAATAAGGAAAGTTGTTAGCAAACTATTTAACGTTTGATCAGTTATTGAGACCACAACAGATGACAGATGCTCAGAAATATCGCTTAAAACCAGAAAATTTCATTCGACGTGTGTGGCCTTTATCAATTATCCGAAGAAATGAATTATACGTTATCTCATGTAGGTAAACGTGCATTACAATGTAGGGATCGCGGCTAACGCGGTGGGAAAGATGCGAAGTCTTGTTGCTCTCTTTTGATTGGACCTATTTTGCAATGTCATTATGCATAATATACGTCATTTTCATACATATTTTCAAACCGTACGTATGAATCTAATACAGTTTTATGCATAACCTAACGTTTCCCTCTCGATAAAGAGTATTTACAGCCCACGCGTCAATGAAGTCTTCAAAATTATGTTACAAGAACACCAAATTCTAATAGGCATGATAATTACGGTGAAATTTTAGATTTTATACAAATACCAGCTAGACCCTGAAATCTGAATTGTACTTCTACGTTTTCATGTTACGTCATCGCTTCTCCATGTGCACAATATAATTTAGTCATTCATATCATGGCATGGGCAACAATTCAAGTAAAAATATGTACTGAATGCTACTTAATACTTACAACTTGGCTGAACTATTTTCAGTAGCTCTCAACTAACTGACTGTTCTAAGTACGTACAACCCGGCGTAGTTGATGGAGAAAGTTTTTCTAGCCACCAAAAATATAGTGAACGATACCAATGAATGATGGATATAAATATGCATTGAAGAAATACATTCCAGCGGTGTTGGTGGGCTGGTGTGGCTTTTTATGGAATGTAGTGAATATTCAGTACATCGCCACACCGCTAATACCACCACAACTTCCAATTTCTAATGGTGCTCCAGCTATCGAGCCTGATTCTCTTGATACCACCAAAAAAAACCTTTGCCGCAACGCAACTACTCTGTGAGGTTTACACATCTTCAAGAAACCGAAGCTCAAAGAAGAAGTAAGCATGTTAAAGAAAAAATGGGGAAACCGGTAGAAAGAAAGAGTTTTGACCAAGAAATCACATAAAAAGTTCCAAATATCTCATGTGTATCCGCCATTCAAATGCTCACAAGAAAAATTTCCCACTCCCCCTCAACAACTTGCTCTCTCTGAACTGAAATACTGTTTCTTCACACCGAGGAGCCAGAAACCCCTATAGATTTTTCGAAAACTCCCATTTTAAACCTGACAGAATGCAGAATAATAGTAAGCAGTGTAATAAATGAAGGAGCCACAAAAAAAAATTCGGTGAAGTTTAGCATGTGGCATGAAACAGAGGAGACGTGAAATTTGATATGATGATATGAATGTGTAGCGTACTTTTTCGGGGGGAAACCTTCTGAACTTTTACCTCGTTTCTGTACATTTTTAGTTTAGCTAGCTCTGTTGTTACCCACATTCATGCTAGGGCTTGGAATTGGCAGCAAGAGCAAGACCACACTCATCATTTACAAGTCTCCAGCAAGACTTGTGTGAAGTGGAGGTAAAAACCCGAAACAAAGTCTGAACTGTTTATGAGGCATGATATTACACTAGTTTTTATGAGAACAACTTCATCCAACATACAGTGTGAATGTACAATGAGAAACAAGTAGCATTGGAAATTTGTAACTTTTCTACACTTTCTCCGTACATATCCATACATTATAGATATGATTTAGGTACTTGTAACAACAACTTTCCTCCATATTCGACGAGCTAACGACTACACTACTCTGGAAGTTACCAAGCTGGCTAATTTCTCGGTGTGAAAATAATCCCGTTCGCTGCAGACAAGTGTTGCACTAGATCGGAGAAGAGCAAGCAGATTTCAATTGTCGAACTAAGACTGGAAATGGTAGTGGTGCTATTCAAAAGTGAAACTTAAACCAGGATGATTTCATTAAGACGTCTGACAAGTCGTGGAAACTTTTCTTCATGACACTATCATAAAAACCAATTAATACCATACACGGAAGCTGAGCGAATTTTTGTATAATAATATGAACAAACACATTTGATTCTGATAGGGTTGGTTTGGGTTTAGATAATGGACACAACATGATACAATACACCACGGGCAACCTGGATGGAAAATAATATCGTAAATGTATTCATCTCGAGCTGGAGTCAAAATAAAGTTTTCCACAAAATTACCACAACTTAATATCAAGTGTTCATCTCTGGACGGAAAGTACGTACATGCCTGTTCATGGACGGTTGGCATTATTGTGATGAAACCGTTTTTGAAGCCTGGTCTAGTCCAAGATTGTTAGTAATATTAGCAAGAAGAGAAGGAACCCTACACGGGAGCGATTCCGAGAAAGGATTTTGGGAATTAGAGCTCGCCTCCACTGTACAACGCTAGAAAATACACACACTCAAGCTCGTGTTTGAGATGCTAATCCATTAATTAACTGTGAAGATCCCCGGAGAACCTCTGTTGCATCTTGCATCAATATGCCCCTCGTTGAAGACACGACGAGTATATGTTCTGCATATACATTTAATAACTGAAGTAGTAGCAGCATAATATATTTTTGCGTTTTATGAACCTTCCATGATTCACATCGTAGGAGGAGTGGCTCACTTTAAATTGTGAGAAGGGGTATATGTTTATATACTAGAAAATAATATATAAAACGGTTTAATACGTAGTTTTTGTACCGGATCTCCCAGAATCCACGACAAATAAAGGGAAAAGTGGTGGCAGCATTCTGCTCATCTGCTCCGGTTTTCCTGGTGAGATTAGATTTGTCACATAAAAGTTGCATAGCCAATTCCAAAAGTTAAACGTGGGACTGGCTGTAAGTGTGCGGCTTGGCTGGTTACTATTAATACATGACAAAGAAAATGTGTCTGCACACAGAGACTATAACCTTTCTTGTTGATTCATACTTTCGTGTTGTGTATAATAATACCAAACTCTTTGAATACAATGCTAAAATGGAGGAGCCAGCCAAATACAAAGATAACACATAAGCGGCACGAGTGAAGCATATTGTTTCGAGAAAGTTTAGGACGTTGCTCAACTCAACAAAACTACTAAAAACTGAATAGCACCACCAGAAAGCAAGTCAGAAAGATGGAGAATCAAGCGTGGAATTGCATGCATACGGAAAACACTGCTAAACAACACAACAGCAGTTTACCCTTGATGAGCGAGAGAGGAGCTTCAAGCTTTTGTCTGTCTTTGACTTTTCTTTCACTCATTCAGATATATAAATGAAGGGAGAAGTTTTCCTTCCATTTATTATGAAACAACGAAGAAGGAGTATTGAGCTGAAAAACTTAAAACCTTATTGCTGCTTATTCTTGGCAACAGAGATTTGTTACTGTTGCGTTTCCTCTGGTTTCTTTACTTGGCTTTCTTTTCACTTCCTTTTCCGGCTTAAGTATTGGTTTAAATAGCTTTTGGTACATATATTATGTGTATTATTTTAATGCATGTATTGCTCAAATCTGTTGTATATGCACATCATTATCAAGCAAACCACATTGTTTTGCTGTGCGATGTTTTCTATAACTTGAAAATTAAGCTAATTTTTGGAATGCTATGCTTTGTGAAAAATAACGTGTTCTCAAATGATTGAGATGTGGATAGCAGTCAATTTTTTCAGAAAATTGGGTGTCGCATATAATAATAGATTCGTCCCCATATCAAAACAATACTTGTTCCTAACATGAGACTGAGCTCATCTTCATTTGAACATACTTTTCAAGTATAAATGAATTACAAGCGCTTCAGGGTTTTGGTTTGTATACGTTTGATGGTACGCAGCATGGAGTTGACGATGTATGATATATAGCCTCTACTAGATTCATTTATTGTGATTGGGATGTTGGATCTATAATGTTATAGAATCCTCGCTGTTGAAAAGTCCGTTATCCATCTGTATTTTGCCGTTTGTGACTGTCAAAATACGGTTCATTCAGCAATGTATGTAATTTCTAGCACTATTCTTAAGTTGCAGCTGTTACTTTCACTACTGCTTGTTGCGCTCATTTCCTGAGGTGTATTTATTAACATTGGTTGCCAATTTGTTGAGAAAACAAGGGCGCTCTCAATGGGGCTACTATTGCCATTCAACATCAATAACTTGTTAAAGAATCCATTTGTCTCCCTGATTTCTCCTCTCTCCGTTCTCCCATCCACTTCCGTTTCCCTTCTCAGTTCTCTCAAGGAACAAAAGGGAGGGAGTGCTTTTATGCTGAGAAGTCTCTGCTAACTGTGATGATAATGTCCTATTGAGATGATTGGGCTTTTATGCTTACTCAAAATGTACAACAGCTTTCCCATGTTCCTTTCTTTCAAGCAATGCAATGCAACTTTCCAACTGCTCTGAAAGATGAAGAAAATAAGCCTGAAAATTAAACATCAGACTAACCTATGCCATAATACTGCACTTGCTGAGTGCTATGTATTACGCTGTGTTGATTCGAATGTCAGGTGTCTCTCCATTTCAGTTTCCCATTATCTGCATTTAGGTACATTGGCTCCTTCACAACCTACTAGACATTTCGTAACTCGATAATATGACAAAAATGGACTCAACAAATACATCAAAACTTCAATGATTACTATGATTAGAGACTAACATTACAATTTACAATGATGCGGACCTCTTTTTTCGGTACTGAGTAATTGAAAGAAATTTGCTAAGCTTGAGGAGCAATATGGAAGCGATTTTCTTGATAATATGATATGTCCTTCCGTATTCATTTCTGTTCTGAATGTCCAATGCACTTCTAATTGGATATTTCAATTTCACTTACTCACTGTCTTTTTTATTCTTTTCGCTAATGCATTTGATTCTGATTACACATTGATTGACGGAGATTCAAGATAGCTTATCTGATAATTGATTTGATGTGCACTTCAAGCAAACAGTGTTGCATTATTTAATTGAGTTTATGAGCTCATATGCTCAGTCCCAATTTCAAAAGTGCATTTGCAAGTGTGCTTGAATTTTGTACTTTGTTCAGTTAATGTACTTTTATCTTTGAATTTTAACCAGTGTGTTGTTTTCTCATGTCTGTTCACTTGGCGTGTGACAAATCGACAGGTGCAATGGTTAAATAGACTGTTCAGGGTTGCACAATGTATATACGGTAATATTACTAACATATTGTTTCGTTTTACATATCACTTAGTACTCAACTTTTAAGATCTCATTGAGGTTATTTACTTTTGTACCCGTACCATAGGTTAAGTTTTAGGGTGTGACCTATATTTGCATTTAATTTAAGTGAATGTATTGGCAATCATTGATTTGTTGGAGTCACTCTGCTCAATATGTAGGTTTATACTGAATAATTTTTCCATTTATAAAACAACGGTTGAATCACTAAATATGTGTAGGTATATAATTTAGTGTTATAGCGTAATAATTATTGAGGTTCCTTCCTTGTTTCTGACACCTAATTTTTTTGTACATCAGCGATAACAACGGTTTGTTCTTCCTGCCTGCACGGCGCGCCGGAGTACAACGGGCATTTTTGGTCGCTTTCATTTTTTTAGCTTACAGTAAAATACCACTTCAATTTAACGAATAATAACCACTCAAGATACTAGTTGGAATATTAAATGTTTAAAGTGAATCAGTCAGTCACAGCGCACTTGCACTTTACACATTTTGCTGAATTAAATGCTGAAGAATAACCTACATATATTATTTACATATTTCTGTGTAAATAGCACTTATGCATTTCATTTTTTTGCAAACACGCCAATGTCAACTTCCTTCTATTTCATGTAGGGATATCTATAGCTTGAGGAGAGTTGTAGATAGATTACTTGCATACGTATTCGTATGCACTCATTCACAAAGCTGAGCCTGAGATTGCGGTGGCATAATATATGATGAAACACCATTGGTCCATATAATTTCCAGAATGATTAAATGCATAGTCATACAGTGTAAATGTATTTGTGTCATATTATAGTATTTATGCTTCACCTTTCGACGAATGACGGATATGCGGAGAGTCATTACAAGATTGCGACATCGCTGCACAATCAATTAAATATCCTGTCACGTGTAAGTGTTTTATCAGCAAACACCGATTTCCATGCTTTTACCGGCTCCAATGCATTTTAATCAGTGTCTCGTCTGACTTTTCTCGGTATAAATTACATTGCATCAATGGAAAACTTTACATTTCACAATTGCAGTTCTCGCAGTACAGATTCTCCCAGGTAAGTATATTTAGGGATCCTGTCACATAATTTTAAGTTTCAAAGAAAAAATAATATCATAAAATAATTATTTTTAGAATTAATTTGAACGTTTGCTGGCTCATTTTAGATTTCAAGTTACGTAAAGTAAAAATCTCACAATGTCCGTTGTCGGTAAATACGAACTTTTGAGCGACCCCTCTGACAAAGCATGGGACGAGTACCTCATCGCTGTCGGTACGACACCGCAATACTATTTCTTTGAGACATTTTGCCCTTACACTGGAAATTATGCATATTTAAATCTCTCTTTAGGTGTCAGCGACGCCCACAGGGAAGCTGGTGCTATGGTTCGCCCAAGCGTTGAGATCAGTCAGGCTGGTGGAAAATATACCTTGAAGACTCTTTCAGAGCTCAAGAATACCGAACTTACTTTCCCATTGGGACAAGAAGTTGATGAAGCCACCGCTGATAACCGTCAATGCAAGGTACATATAGCTTTACAACATTCATACTTAGAATGAAATGGCAAATTGATTTCAGTAAAAAAATCTTACAAATTAAAACGTAGACCACCTTCACTTTGGATGGAAACAAGCTTGTCCAAACACAAAAGCTTGAGGGTAAGGAATCTAAGACTGTTCGCGAGTTCACTGCCGATGGTATGACTGCCACCTTCTCCGCTGCTGGAAAGACCGCTGTCCGTAAATACAAGCGAGTGAGTAAACATTTTAAGAAAGTAAACAGGATAATTGCAGATCCTGTTCCAAATTTAACATACATACTTACGTATACCTAGTTCTGGGCTGTCCATTAACTTTTAGTGCACTCATCAAATCTCTCTATATTGTTCTTTCAGGTGGCTTAAATGCATGATTTTCCCATCATTCACTCAACCAGCTTCCATTAGACAAATAAAATTTAACATCAAAAGGAGATTGTTTATGTCTACTGAATTGGGATAATAAAGGTGAAGCTTGAGTCGTCCCGTCATTTATGCCTTCGTACTCCGCTGATTTTTAATGCATCTTCAAAGGCGATTGTTTCTTACTGCATCAGGATTTTGATGCATTTATACACGTCAATAAAAGTGACCACCTCTATACACGATAACATTTACACATCTGCATCAATTCCGAATGTAGCGATAATTAGAAATGTTATGGTAGGTTTTCATATAGAAAATAATCAAAGAAACTGCACTTTTCCCTGATTTGGAGTAATTTTTCACATGAATTTCTGTACCAAGACGAAGACGATGAAAAGTCGGCATGATTGGGAATCATATTTTTAGGCCAGGGTCAACTTGAGACGGAATAAGTGGATTAGTATGTAGGATTGTATTTTGTTCTTGAAATGCCACCTATAACACAATACATAATATTATATTGCTACTTACAACTGTAGTTTATCAAGGGAAAAGCCGTACCAAAAGTATTGAAATCAATCAGAGATACACTTCAACGCAAATAAGGGGTGAGGGCATTCGCATTCAGAGCAAGACTGGATATAACCCTGATTTGTGATAAAATATATTATAGCCAAGACCATTGTATCCGGACTCCGAGATATGCAAAGCTAGTTATCGATCAGTACCGTACAAATTGGCTTATTTCTTTCTCTAACAAGTGTGCATAACGACCTTCAAGCCCAGAAATAAATGAAAAAAGTCCGACGAACATACAACTCCTTCGCTTTCAGTTTACCAATTTTAGTTTCCCAGCTACACAGGCATTTGGTGGCCAATCCCTATAAAAATCGAGGCGCGATGAAATTTTTCACACTTTGCTAATAATATCGTTACAGAACATAAAAAGAACCCGAGCTCCGAAACTCTCTCCTTTTATTTGTTTCTTTCGTCCTCTAAAAAAAATTGTTCGCCTTTATCTCGTCGACCATCTGATGCCATTGATGGCTAATTGGACTGTTGCATGTGTGCTTTAGGAAAAAATTCAGATGAATAAAGCAGGTACAAGAATTGTCCATTCGTTAGACAATTTCATTATTCAATCGAGGAGAATGAGAAGTCGTTTGATATACATAGCTCCGGGAATCATGAGCATTTTAGGTACTAACAAGTCTGATTATGAAATAAACATAAGTCATATTACGTCGTATGAATCAAATCAAGACACGGTGGATCGATAGGCTATAAAAAATGCCCAGTGCATGATTGTAATGGAATACCGACATCGGTGAGCGGCTAATAAATAAGTTATCGATAAGTATTGTGACTTCAATTGAAATGACGTCATCGAAAGGAAAGTTGGTATGTTGCATCAAAATGTTTATTAAATATTTTTTATTTCTGCTGCGTCAGAATTCATGCCTCTTCATTAGGATAGCTTGAAAAACGAGCTTTTTCTAGAAATTTTAATCCTTTTATATAGCATCTGAAACTGGAACCTAATTCTTCTAATTAAAGCCGTAAAGTTTAAAGGACTCCCAGTTTAGAGATGCTAACATCCGGGTAGGCTAACTTACAGTCATTTGTCCAAACAAATATGAATATGTTAATTTTATTGTCCTTCGCATAAGGCGAGGAGCTATCTTCAGAAAGTTCTGTTTTACAAGAGGAGCACCGTGATACCTTTAGAACTTGGGCTTCATCTAGTGGAAAATGGGAGAAAATGGGGGGCTACCCGTTCCAAACTCGGAACTCTCAACGTAGAACAGCCATTCTACACTAGATTTCATTGTAAACGTACTCTCACGTTAGCGGCGAGTGTGTGCTGCTTCCTAGCATTTTGTAAATCTGAATATGAATTCCGTTCACACACTATTTTCTCGGATTAATTCAATAAAATGAGTGAAATAGTTTGGTAGTTTTTCCTGAAAAAGCTGTGTCAACACACGGCGTAATCAGAACTTTCATTTCAAATAAGTCCAGTAGAATGATAGCTTAATTTGAATTGAAGCAATTTAAAAATTTGTTTCTTCTTAATTTCAGGCACAAAACGCCTACAACAAACAAAATGTATATTTGTAAAAGTTACTTCAGCATGTATGCAATCAAGATGAAAACATTAATTGTGCGTGCATTTTTACTCATGTATATTTTAAAAATTAAAGTTTAACGGCAGATATCATATATCACGACGCCCGATTTTGTCGTATGCAAATGCTTTGTATTGTCGTATAAAATATTTGTCATGCATTTTTACAACCAGACAGTTGGAAGCATGGAAAACACTAGGAGAAAGTAAAAAAAACATAAACAAATCAAGAAACAAAACAGCTTTATGATAATTTATTGTGAAAATTAATCGCAAGCAAATGCTTTCTTATAAATCAGTAGACCCTATTGACCATAAAATTATGAATGTTGTTATGTATTAACCACTGAGAATTATTGTTTTGATTGTTTCTGACTCGTCAACCCTGTCCCACTAGACCATGTTGTGACCATTTTTGTTTTCATAATTTCCAATACTGCGTAGTTAGCAAATAACATGGACAACTTTACTACACATACCACATAGTTGATGGCATAAACGGAGCAATTCAGCTCTAGAGAGTACACATGGCATTTATATCAAATATGCACAAAGAATAAGAATGCTGAGTGGCAGTGGAAGACACAATGGCATGCAGTTCTTTATGCAACTTGCTCTATACCCACCACACCACATAATATACCAAGCATAATATATTATAGTTGCTAGCATGCATTTGAATACGGGCATCTGAGGGTGTAGAGTTATTTCTCTTTTCCCTTTTGGAATTCTATCGATCACACATGACTAACGGCAGGAGGAATGGTAGTAGCACCAGAGGCTTGTGCTTGACGAAGTATGCAACACCAACGTGCTACTACCAACCATCATCCACAGTGAACGGTATATAGCTGATGTAAATTTATTCACATGTACTGATATATATGCACAGAGCAAAGCTATCCATCCATACATACATTCAAAGCCCTATTATGCATTTAGGTGGCATTCATATTGTTCCGAAGAAAGTAAATGGAGAAAGAGACAGTTTGAAATGAAAGTTGCTTCGCTCAGTCAGACGATATCTTCCCAATCCTCGACAATGCTCCAACTAGCTAAATCTATTCAAGTTGATTCAACGAAAGGAATAACAAGAGCCAAGGAAAGCAAGCATCGTCTCACTCACTCTGTATAGAATAGAGAGAAGCAGTTTTATGTGCAACAGCAGTATCACCATCTTAGACAGATGAGAATATATAGGGTAGTGTAGGAAATCTTATTTCTCTTCCATTTCATTCCCCCTAAAACCGACAACGGCATAGCTGAGAATATATATGAGCTATATTCATTCATTCATACATACATGGTTATAGAAAACCTTAAGTTAAAGCCTTGGCACTGATGATAATATGATGCTCCCACACTACATATTTCTAGCCTTCACAGCAGCAAGATGAAATGAAATGATATTATCTGTATGCAGTGTTGTTCCTCTGCTCTACAAGGCAGATTTGGAGTGAGGAAAGTATGGGAACTCATCGACTGGCTGCGACTCACTCTCTCCTTGTGTTATGGAAGTGTGGTAATAGAGCGGGTGCGCATGGTAATGCTTTTCCAGAATACTGACAGCAGCAGCAGGCAGTGGCACTGGAGAAACTGACTGTGGCTGTGTGTGCATTGCAATCAAACTTTTTCGGTTCCCTTCATACTCAGAGCCTTACTGTGTATAGGAGCAGTATCAAGCAGTGGTGGTGGTGGGTATATGGCAGGTGCTGTAAGCCGGGAATAAAGGGCATTGCATTGGTGTAAAGCTCACAGTAGCATTCTACTGCATCAACAGCAGCAGGAGCAGTAACAACAACAGAATTTACAACCACCATCAACGCTTCTTGCATCGCGTGTATGCTTTCCATGCTCTCTCGGTTTTTTCCTCTCTCTCTCTCTCTACTCTCCTCTCTCTCTCTCCAGCAAAAGCAACAGCAGCAGCTGCAGCATAGTGGCAGTTTTAAACCTGTTTTTGGATGAATGCAGAAAACAGTGCGGATACAGGAACGTCTCCACATTATCCAGGCACAGTCCGATCCCATTGCGTGCTGTTGCCGTGTGGCTCAAAAAATATATAAAGGTTGAGTCAGCAACATCAAAACCAACAGTTAGCATCAGACACGGCTGCAAGAAAACGTACCAGTATCCAACAACACCGAATAGCATTGTCAACAAAAAAGTACGTTATAATACATTCTCTCTGGTGGAGCGTACATTTGGATAGAAATACGAAAATAAGACTTTTTGTAGATACTGCTTTTCTCCCACTAATTTTACTCGTCTTGTAGAATTTTGTCGCTGCGATACTACCTTAATCTTTTCTAGTCCGACCATCGTAATCAACATTTAGCTTCGAAACACCGCGAGCAGTAGTACGTGGGCGATTGATATTCATCTTTGTAATTTGATTTCATACCGAACCACTGTGTGCGCCGCCAATTGATTCCTGAGATAATGGAATCACTTTCATAATCACGGTTTGCTGTATTGTTTCATAATCCGGAAGCGATACGGGTTGGTTTTGGTTAGTGAAACATTGTGAATTTTGGTTGACAGCCGGTTTTTGGGTTGATAGACTTTATCAATAATAATTGTTGAAAGGGCAAAAGAGTGAAAGGTTCCCGAGAAATTTCGCGAGAGTTGTTATTCCTTTCTCTCCGCCGAGTTGTGCTACGTTAGACAATGATCCCAAGTTTCCTGTCAACCCATTATTACTAAACGTGAAGAGTCTATCAGTAATGAGATTACATGCTATTACTGTTTCAGAACGGAATATGGAGTAGGAAAAGACGCCTTCTTATTTCCAACAGGAATCTCTGCTTGACGTTTCTAAGTAAAAGTGCTTCCATCATCAGATAGCCACTTGACACTTGCCAGCGTAGTAGTACAGGCACCCAAACATAAGCAAACTCTGGTGACTCTGTGAGCTGTTATGTTCACACATTACCACGTCTACCCATTAGAAAGTGTTTGTGTGAGGAGACGAAGAGAAAGAAAGTGTGCACATACTACTACTACTACTGCGTATACACAGACGTGTGTATGTAAACTACAAAAATTATCTTCCGGCGATTTCCCTTTATTTGACCAAAACAAATGAGTGAGAGAGTTCATTGAATTGACTTGACTCAACTGTGAAGTGAAACGTTGACTTGTAGTAGTATTCCCAAACTGAAGATATTTCCGTGTGTTTGTTCTCGCTAAAATATTCATAAAACAGAGAGCCAACCCTTCATCTTGATAATGTAAACGAAGTTTATAGTGCGCTCCTGATATAGTCATGCTGTCAATAATAAGGATTATCAAAATTGTATGACATTTTACACCTTTTCATGAGAACACGGTTGTAATAGCGTCAATTCCTTCTCTTTGATGTGGCCAAGTTTATAATATGTATTGTTGAAGAAGAAAGGAAAAGGCTGTAATATTATACTTATACAAAGTTTCCTTATGCGTGCTCATCCAACATCATCTCATCGTAAAGTAAAATCATAGAGTTTTTGAGAGAGAAACACCTGCGAATTCAACATCAACTAACGAATGGAAAACATTAGGGAAAAAAGTTGGGAACACAGCACAAAAAAGAAGTAAGTTATGGTACATGAATATAAAATTTTCCATTTTGTGAAGCCCTTAGTTGAGTAAACTTCGCATGAAGCATGGTTTTTGTTATCACTTTCAGACATGTAGGGACACTAATGCTAAAAAGGTATATAGTCAGAGCATACAAACTCTGACACTGTCTTTCCGACTCGTTCATACTAGACTAGAATCTTTGACTTTTGAGTTTGAACCCGTTTTAGGAAAAAAAGTCACGGGAGAACTAAAGCTTTCTTTGAGTAAGAACATTTTTCACTGTATTTTCTAGCCACGTATGACTCTGTGATATATTCCCCTCGTGTAATGGCTATAGTCTCTGAATATGTCCAACAGCGGACATTTTCTGACGCTGTTTCATTCAGCCGTCAAGTGAACTGCATGTGTAAGTAAACCACTACTACATTTTGGAAGTTGCATGCATTATTTATGTTCATAAGTCCAATGGCGTCCGGCGTAATCATCCGGTCTCAGAGTAGAAGCAGTACGGAAGGAAGAAAGTGAAAAACTTTACAACTGATCTGATGCAAACAAAACGGAAGACAAACTTTTCTCTCAAACTTTCTCTCTTCTAGCTTATATATAACCATTTAAAAGAGGACATCAAAACAAGAATCATGAAAGGGATAAACACAAACTTTTCTAGTGTAAGTTGTACCATGTTTAACATGCTGAAGTACATGCTACTTTTAAATTTTTATATGGAAATTTTGGCTCAGGTAGAAGTATCAGCATGCTGAGTGGATTGCATATAGTATTCGCATGCACAACAATACTTTCCTGCCGTTAAATTTGCTGCTGTACCACGTAAAGTGAGAAATAAGCTATTGTATTTCGTTGTAGGTGGAACAAATGACCAACTAGGTAGATATTTTTTGCATGAAGGATAATAACACAAGAACGTCAGCCAATGACGTACATTTTCAGACGCAAGAGTGACATGACAATTTAGTTGATGCTTTTTCATCCAATTTATATACATAACCTTTGGGATCAAATCAAGAGAGATCTTAGTTGGATAAGAGGAAACAAGAAATGTTTTTGGTTAGTAAAGAATTTGAAAATCATCATGCTGATGATGATCTCCATATAAATGTCTCTCTAACTCCCCACTCCTTTGATGTGATTTAACTCGGGAACAAAGCACAATATTAGATTGAACTTTGTGACAAATTAGATTGACCCAGTGGACAGCATTATTTCTGAGAAGAAGAGCGACTGATTTCAATCCCACACTGTCTGATGTTGTTCGTGCATAAACAAATTCTTTTGTTGTTTCTATTCACAGTTCTTCCTGACTGAGAAAACTAATTTAAAGCGAAATAGCATTTTATACATATATGTATATAAACCAACAACAACTATGTATGCCAAAACACATGTGTGTAGGAAGAGGCATTATGACTAGGTTAATTTAATATGTTGTCCAGTAGCAAAGACATCCACGTAGGTATGTTTTTAAGTATAGTCATTCCCAAAGAATAAAATGGTTGTTTTGTAAGAAAGTTTCTTTGTGCTCCACAAAATTGGCTCGTGCAGAACTCCTTTATCGTATTAGCTGTCCTGCATGGCGGTACAGGCACGATGACCTTCCTTGTCTAGCATTTCAAGCAAGCCAGCAATCATGCGACCCATTAAGAAGATGAGCCTAATGGATTAGCTGTTCATCACACTGGAGACTTGCATTCACGCAACATGTTTGAGCATGCTAACAAACAGAGCGGTAATAAATGACTTTTGTTAAGAAAGCATTGGTTGGTTCACAGGCACGAAGCACGAAAGGGCATTCCTATTATGCCACTGCTTTCTTCGCAGCTCCGTTCACGACTCATATAAGAACATGATGGGTTGTGGAATAAGAAGGCCATGTTGAAACAAACAAAATGACGCATAATAAGGTGAAATTAATGGACCATTCATATTCATTTTGTTGTCGATGCAGTTTCATTTTCGGTTTTGAGGACAACCGGTGGCACGGAGCTATCGAGATGGGTCCATTTCCTGTGTTGGGGAGGAAGAAGGCATTGTTGCATTCCACATATGAAATTACACAAAACTTTGGCTTATCTCTCTGCTTCCAGTGCTCCCAACAACAAAACAGGGAGCTGCTACTCACTGAGCACTGCATCAACTAAAGGGCAATGCAGTTGTGCTCTGCTCCAACAAAAAGCGTAATATAGAGTGGGAATGCGTTTCACCGTGTACAAAATTCATTCCCGAAAAACACGCGTTGAATGAAGATTTACATGAAACTAATATGAGACGGACTGATGTGATGTGGTCGTTGCATGCACTTCGTTTGTGGCATAGTGCGAGCAGGAGAGAGGGGAGGAAAGTTACTTTCCGTATTTATTTTGTAGGAAAAAAACTCGTAGCTTTACTTTTTACTCCAAGAGTTTGATGCAGAAAGAAGCTTCATCAGAAACTAGAACTAACTGCAACAACGGTAGTGTTTAGAGCCCCGAATGAGGATCTATTCTCTTCTTCCACTTTCTACAGACATGCCAGACAAGGTTAGAAAAGGTTATAACAGCACAGTCGGTATATATACGGGTATATTTCATTCATGTCATGATAGTAAGAATATAAACGTGTACAGGAGATATACACTCACTGTTTTGTTGCATGCAGGATTCTAGATACATTTCATGCCTTGTGGGAATTGGATAACTGGGCAGGGGAAAGGGATTTCAGTCTTTGTACACTATATAGGTACACTCAATCTAAACTTCCCTGGCATAAAAATATTTTATCCTTACACTACAAACTGGGGGAACGAACTTGTTATGCTGGAGAGTGAGATGAATCTGCAGTTGTAGTTGTGCATATTATGTATAAATAAAATGGAGTTTTGCTGACAAAAGATTTGCGTTACGCAACACAATACATTGTATGTGCAGCTCCAAACCCTAGTCGCCCTCTCATTTCGTGTTTCAATGGAGTTTACACTTCGTCTATGGGATAGGGGAATGTGTACTTATTGTAAAATATCATGCCCAAAGTGTGTGTGTGTGTAGTCAGCAGTGGAAATTGTGTAATGAATTTGGGTAAAAGAACATGAACATGCGGAGATTACAAGAGCCATTTTATTTCAAAACTACTTACTACATTTTACGTACATGTCGAAGGCAGAATCGTTGAATTATGAAGGAGAACAACGCAACGGGTTGAACTGGAGCTAACGCAATGGAAAAGTTAGACCGGATTGAATTGTCTCTTTGAAGGAAATATGGGACTTTATGACTTTTCATATAAATACTAAATGCGCACATATATATATTAATCCACGCTTCTTAAACGTGGATTGTAAAATCGATTAAAGAGCATCAGATAAGGACGTCTTGTGAGTGCAGTGACTGCCACTTGTCAATCCTCCTCATAAAAATTAACAGGTGTCCCCCGAGTAGCACGTGTATTTACTTATGAAGCAAACGGGAAGCTGAAATTGAACGATGGGCATAGACACAATGCTGACAAATATGCTTACGTCTGCTTTTCTACTATGCACGTAAGTGCAGCAGTATGATGAAAATTTTTCATACTTGTTCATGTATCATCGTCTGAACATGCGCCGTATACTTTTATGTTGTGTATTTCAGCATAAAATCCAAAAACATTGGTGGTTTTTTCAGGGTCAAAATAAGCAAGCATAAATATACACATTAAAAATTACAATTGCCGTTGATTGACTCAAGGATTTTCTTTTACGAGTTGTCTGAGAAAGAAAGTTCTTACAAAGTTCACAAACTCTGACTTTTGTACTGTATTTATTTATAATATGTTTTACTGGCAGACAATAAAAAAGAGAGAATGTTAAGGCGTTCAAAAGATTCATAAAATTTCGAAACACTCGAAAAAATAGATTGCTTTCCCATTTTAAGCAGATTCTTCAGACAATCGGATAATGGAAGTCTCCTGCTGGGAGATTCCTACTATAAAAAGCAAATTCCACTTTTATATCATACTCTCCACATTTCCACCTTTCAATGCCATCAAGCCCATTACCTGACGAAAGCTCAGAATGCGCATCTACAGCAGAAATCTGTTTTCTCCTTTGATGCAACTTGTCTACTAAAGTTTACGGCAGAAAGTGCTACTGCATCGTCAATCCCAAACATCAACATTCACTCCACGGGTGGCCTTCTCCCGCTGATTTAATTCAGGTCAAGTATCAAATCAAAAGCATTATCAGTTTTAGATTGGATGGGACGACGTAAAGAGTCATCATCATCTGTCACATTGTAATATGAATGTGGTGGTCGTCGTGAAGTCATTATTGCCATTCTGAACTGCCTCCACCCAGTCTCATTTTATAGCAAAAGTGGCTCTATTTTTCTCACTACAGTTGGTTCATATCGACCAATGAAGCCTCTGAGTTTCAACTCATTATTGTTATGCACCATTCCACCGCCTTCCACAGCTAGAGTGGACAACTGGTGGAAATGATGCTGAAACTGCTTATCGTGATGGTAATTGGTATAATGATGGTAGTGTAGTTAAGCTGTCCGATCCCAGTGCAGTGGCAGGGGGAGACAGCAAAGAATGAGTGGAGAAAGAAGAGCGACCGAGGCTCAAAGAGCAAGCAAAGTTTTTGCTCTTCAAAAAACAAGGGCCTTCATCCTCAGCAGCAGTATATAGTAGCAACATCATCATCATCATTGCCAAATGCCAACTCATCTCATTCTTCTTCACAGTCTCTTCTACTACTACTACAATGTGTTGGAATTATATGAGGCAACAAAATATACTTTGCTATCGTAAAGCATTACAAGATTCTAGAGTACTTAACCCAGTGTTTTGATACTGTAAAAGTTAAAACCACCATGCAGCTCTCAAGTAATATATATTGCCCAGAGTATCATGTCATGTCCCGAGAGTGTCGTCTACTAAAGTCAAATTAGTTGGGCACTTTGCCTACTTGTGTGTGATAGAGCAACCAATGCAAAAGGAGGTGAGTTGAGTTGAAGGCATGAGGCATCCCATCACAGTTGAAGCAAGTCTAATGCGCCACCCTGCAACGCACATACACTGAACTGATGATACTCCTTGAGTTTTAAGCTTTGCAAGGGAAAGTTTCCAGAAGAGAAAGCAAGTTTAGTCAAGCACACACAAGGAACTCACCAGAATGCTACAAAACAGCAGCAGTGAAGCAATGAAGATGGCAATAAAGGCCTAGGGTAAAATATATATACGTAGTGGCATGTAACAAACCATGCTCTCTCACTTCAGTTTCAGTCCCAGCTACACATAAAAGCTGCATATTTTTATTCTTACGCGAGTTTTTTATGGTGAGTTTCAAGTGTACACTAAGATAACGAAAATAACAATAAGCTTTTTCTTGCACCGCATTCAAACTCAGCTTTTACACAATGTTTGAATTAGCTCTGCTGTGAGAAGGATGAGGCAGCTGGAAAAAACAGCGGCAAATGTCACAGACGTCGAGTAGTAGTAGTAGTAGGATGTTTTTACGTCGTATCCTATTCCATTCTGCTTAAAAATCGAGAAGTTATATAACATGTGTGGGTATGTGCATCTCACAGTTAAGATGGGCTGCTTTTACATTTCACTTGCATTTTTTTCTCTCTCTCAAACAAAATCTCTTACAAGTTCCGGACAAAACGGAATAATAATGGGAACATATATAGAGTAACTGTGATATGTGTCTTATTATGGCTGTATAAAAAAAACTTGATCTATCACTTTCCAAGCAAAAGTCAACATTTAAGCAATAAAGAGAGATTTCTTCCCTGTTGTGTAATATTCTACGCTCCAAATAAAATACAACCACACACACTTTCCTTTTGAGTAAGTATGCTGGCTAAAGGCTCCACTTGACAGTTGATTTTTGGAGCAATGATGAAAGCCCAACGTTTAAGCTTTTCTTGCCCGTATTTTCTCTTTTATTTCCCAATATTCAAATATGTATGTAGTATTCTATACTCTGTCAAATTTTTGAGCATGAATCACAGTTTTTCCTTATGAATTGCTTCGTTTCCTCATGTTTTTCATTATCTTTCCCATTCAAGTTCCACATTCTAAATAGAAAATTGGTGAAAAAGAAAGCTAAAAAGTAATATCTGAAACGGGAAGCCAATACAAGCAAGTATGGCTAGATATTTCTACGCATAGCATAATATTATCATTATTGTAACCGAGCGCATATAAACCAGGGAGAAATGTGTGCTTCGTTGTTTTTTTTCCAGAATACTATTTACAAATACATTGGAAAAATGTGCTCTGCTGCTCCTGCTTTCATAAAAAAGGAGCACGTAAATATTAGTTTCGACATTGTATAAATATCGATCTCGTTTTTTTCTTCCCTGTGTCGAATTTTAAGCAAAAACTGCATAACACTACACCACACGTATGAGTATGAGCCTCTAAGACATAAGTTGATGCTAGCTTTTCTTCCACACTCGGATGGTGAGTGGCAACAACAAAAGCAACATCAAGCAGGCGTGATCAAAAGGGAAAAATGGAAAACCCTGAGAGTTTTACTTAATACAATAACCTGGCTTTCCTTAGTCAATCCACCTCTCGCCTCTCTCCCGACCTCTGCATTATATTTTGAGTGATATTTTGAGATATGGCAAGAAAAACGGGAACACACCACCAGTTAAGCCTTTGGGTATCAAAATGACTATGGTTCTATGACGAAGACAGTCCTTTTCGAGGAGACTCAATGAAATTAATTTGAAATTCAACGACATCTTCTCTCACCGATTCACAATAATTCGTAGTCATTCAGCGTGCCAGAACTGAATCACTCTCAAGAAAAGTTTCTCCCTTTGGTGATACACATAATAGATAATATCCGAGGAAAAGTATATAGGCATTCCGCATACAAATACAACCTTCATGATAAGCATACCTAAATCCATTCTCTATTTATACCTTTCTTTCTCCAGACGACTTTGGCTGAATACAAAGCGAGTATTCTATGTATTTACGATTATTATTGGATGAAAGAAAGAGCATTGTAATAATAATTAGTGAAAGCTTGTGTAACATTTTGTTGTTTTGATATTTTCAGACTGGAGCCCGTTCCCGTGCATATGTAAATCGGTGGGAATCCCCGTGTGTGAATGTTAACCTACGAACATTATTGCTATAATACCTCTAGCGTTACTCACCAACGGCAGCAGCTTCTCACCTTTGGAGCTCGCTTTAGTCCTCCCTTTTCCCATAGACCTTCTTCCTTTGACAAGCCATGCCCCGATGCTATTTGGTTAAAAAGGTCAAACACTTTGGGATTCGCGACTGGGGTCAACTGGGAGATGTGCCGCCACCGAGCCCTTCTGAAGCTGGGATCGCTCCCAACTCACCTATCCCTTCCTATACTCAATTAGGACAGAGTGGATCGCTCACACCGACTTCAACAAACAGTAAGTCAAGATAATACTCTGATAATTAGTTTAAAGAAAATTGAGGAGAGCTGGGAATTCCTGGAAGAAGTGGGATGACTAAATATATTAGAACCCTTTATATTCAAATTATCCACTTGAAAAGATTGAAATAAGCAGTGGCTTATCCTGTTAGGGAGTTCCTTTAAAATTGTAGAAAGTTATAGAACCATAACGTAATATACTGTAAATGTGTATACTTATCTAATGTATAGTATTTGCTTCCGTATAATAGAAATAATATATATATATAAGCTTCAAGACATGCTCAGTTTGGAATTTGAAGTGAAATTCTTCCACCAAGGAATCCGCTTGGTGGAAAAAGGAAAGGAAGGAGACAAGAAATGGTTAAAAACTTACAGAGAAAAAAAGTGAAGGAAATGATCCACAATGACATTTGTTTAGGTGGATAGTCTACTTCGATAAATTCGCTCGTTTTTTCATCATAATACCACGGTACTTTGCCACAATCCAATGACTTGAGCAGAGCTCGAGGAGAAAAAAAGCTTTCATGAAAGCAACCAGGGAAAAAGAGGACATGGGTTTGTACACTGCTGAAAATAAAGGATGACTCCTGTGCGTGTGTACGAGTCGTACAGCTCTGCGGAGGGATTTTCCTTCATTGATGGTCGTTACTTCGTGCTTAGATTTTCGCTTCTTCCATCATCAGCAGTGAATTTATAGGAACCCCTGGTGCCCAAATGGTACCTTGGATTTTTTTCACCAAGACTCTACTTTTTTTTGTTCGCTTTTAAGTTGGTCACGAAATGGATGGATAAAGGGATTGAGGCTTTGGATTCCTTTTGTTTTGCTTCCCCGAGACTTCAATTCTGAGTTCTAATAGGGTTTGGCCACATCTACAGTAAATGCTTGAGCAGTAGGGACATGCCGATGCGGAGATAAGCTCTGCAATATGTCTCCCGTCAATAGATAATGATGGCAATAATAATAAAATATATGTTTATGTGTATGATTCAAGTACTGGCAATTTTTTTTAAAATCTTCAAAACCTAATGGATTACAAAATGGTCTAACCTGATAATAATCATGAAAACCCCTTCACAAGATATTTTATGACGATTTCATTTTATGGTATAAAAATTTATGAAAAAATGGATTTCCAAACTGCACATTTAGTTCAATCTCAAAAGAAAGATCTTTGATTGTAGCAATAATAATAGAGCAGAATGGAATATTATTAACTTGCTCAATTATTATAAATATAATGTTGCAACATAAAACCAAGATTGTGAAACGCAAGAGAAAGCAAATGCGTATGGAATCCATTATAAATCTCTATATTGCATTGGCAAATCGTTTCTCCCACAATTTGCTTTCCCGTTACGCTTCTCTGGTGGTAGTGACAATCGTCTGATTTATCGCCGTATTTCCCAACCTCTCTGCTCCCATTCTATTTTGTAGTCCACCTTAGTTTTGCTTCTGAAAATCGTGAAAAGATTCGTTCCGAAATGAATTATTGGAGAAGGAAAGGAGTATAGCAGTAATGGAAAGATATGATAGTGGGGCATTAGCCAATTTAACCTATTTAGCTTGTCTTCCAATTTGGCTTAAGTAAATTAATTTACGTAATTTCCTTTAGAGCGAGTCTGAATAACAAAGTGGCTATATTTGCCGTTTGCGTCCTTTTCTTCAATTTTGTAGCAAGTTGGATAATTGCGTTCCATGTCCCTGATAGTGATACTGGAACAGCGAGAAGGAGATGAAAATTCAACGATACTGCAGGGTAAGCTGAAGCTAGGTCATTTATAAAAAATGTTGAAAAGCGTTGTTGTCCTTGTGTACTATAAAATAATGACTACAAAATTATAAACAACATTTCTATAGTAGGTTTACTAGAAGCTGTGATTGAAAACCGAAAACACATTGAGTTGGCAAGTAGCTCTCTGCATTTATTCCTCTAAACAAACATATATATTTCTCTATATGAAAAGGATGAAAGACTTCAAGTTGAAAAGAATCTTAAGAGTGTATGCTTTTGTTCAAAATAAGTCAAGTTAGTAAGACCTTTGCATCACAAGACTCAAAGAAATGGATTTGGGATTCTAGGAACTGATATTTACAGCTTATTAGCTTCCCCTGTTTCGCGCAGAAGTCACAGTAGTAGAATCCAACCAACCAACTGGAATATTCTGTGGAGAAGATGGGAATAAAGTGATACAAAAGTGTTGAATATCCGCATCACAAATTTGCTTGAAACGAATGAAAATTATCAAATCGCAAGGACAATTTTGTAATTTGGTTGGAAAAACTTAAGCAAATAAATGAGAACCATTGTATTATGCAATTCAAAGAATCATGCCCACCTCCAGCGAAATGAATTTAGCCACCTCAGCTTGTCACCGAATGGGAAAACAAATTACTAAACTTATTGTTGTTCCAACTCACTTTTCTCCTTTCAAAAATCCTTACAATATGCAAACTTACTTTGGCTTAAATGCAAAAATATAAAATACAAGGGGATTTATTATTTTGGCTCAACTTGGGGCAACCTAATAAACCTACAAGTATACAGCATGAACAATGTTATTTCTCTGCTCAAGACTTTGTATCGATCTTTTTCAATTTTTCATACACGTTTTCAGTGGTCTTATGTAAATATTACATTAAAATATTGCGGTTGACTCGAGCCCGAGCTTATTTCTCCATGGGATGTGATGTGATGGAATCTTTCTCGATACAATATGCAGATATACCTCCTTTAACAAGTCATTAGCTATGCTTCAACGGTTTGTTACGTGCAAACAAGAAACGGAAGGATGAATGTTCCCATACAAATGCCATTAGAGTCGTGTGGAGACAGAGGGACCTTTTTAAAAAGCAAATACTTTCAAGATGACAGAACGCATTAGAACCCACACCTGGAGACAAACTATAAACCTTACACACAAGCCATCATTACTTCAGTTGATGTGAGTAACAGGGCCACACAAAGGATAAATAATGTATTTACATTAGTCGCCGTAATGTGTTTGGTGACATACATCGACTTTCACGCGTGGTTACCTAAAATTCGAAAGGTTTAGAATTTTTTTCTACCCATATATCTCTAAACTATAATGATACAACATCACCTGAAGCAATTTACTAACTGTGGATAGATAAGATGGGAAGGAGATTAAAGTATTCTGTAGGTAATGGAATACATTAGGTGATAGAGTCAGAGTGAATATATCTGTAGCTCCGTATTAAGACATTAGCGTAAGCCGATCGTCCATAAATATGCAATAAATTGTGTTCATCGCTCCAGCCTCCCTTGTCCAAAGAGTTAGGACAAAGCCTTCTGTGCGCTGGTGACTCGAAAATGAAGAAAGAATTATGCTGAAAGGTATTAGATGTAATTTAAGGTAAATTGAGAGGGTTTCTTTTCCATCAGCTCATTGCTTCTTTGTTAAGCCGGGAAGATTGCTCTCCAAGGGTTTCATTTGGAGATTCGTAAATAAAGTGAGCTGAAGTTGTCTCTGCTGATATTGCATTCTTCTAATAGCGTACGCTAACCCAATCCAGTCCTAACGAAGGAAATTGTAAACAATATTATGTACTTTTCAATATATGTAAAATAATATCTTTCTTTTATGTAAAAAACAATAGCCTAGCTATATCGAAATATAATACAAACAAATTTAATACTGTCATCGTATACTTATCAAAAGTAATATAGCTCGTTTCTGATTTTTTCAAAAAAAAGTTTGAGTGCTCTTGTTTGCTCTTATACTAATGTAATTTTTGCAATTCTACCGTCAATATTTACACACAACTCTTGACTAGGAAAGTATATAATACTCATAGCATTTCAGTTAAATATAACTCGTTAGCAAAAAATGTTTGAATAGCAAGATAAGTATCAATAATTTTTCCATAACAAACCTATTACTTCAATGGTATTCGGAGAAGTTGGTAATTTGGATGGCTTATTCGCACTGAATTATGTTTTCAGTCGGCTCCTCGCAACATATGAATATTACGCACAAGTATTATGACCTTGGTTTTTACAAAGGTATCCCGTTTAAACTTTCTCTCTGTCGCTCACGTTTCCGACAATATGAAAAGATGAAGTTGTATTTGCAGCTGGCAACCTCGTTCATCTCCCCGTTGTTTGCGAATTGGGACAGCGGATTTCCTCCTCTGATCAAATAGCAATGTGTAAGATAGGCTAAAGGTTAAGTGTCGGAAGTGTCAAAATAATTTCATAGCTGACTCTATCGTGGTTTCAGCACTAACATCGCCTATTAGTCGTGCGTAGTAGTATAGTTCCAGTCTGTAATATTAGACGTCAGTTGAGTAGGGTTGAATTTAGTGACCTCAACAGATTCAAGTTGTGAACTCCCAGCGCTTAAAAAATAGTACGCGACAGGGAAAGTAGGATGTGAATGCCTTTTTAAGCACTGAGCCAACAACGCATGGTGGATTAGAGATCGAGTGTAAATGAAAAGTGTACTGACGCTAAGCTAATATTGACAAAAGAGACTTTTTTCTGTAGTTTTCACGTGTTGGGAGCACAGGGAGAGAAAAGAATGATGGAGTAAATATAAAAATGTACACTCACGACGGATAAGCATTAATTCAAGTGTTTACGTTTTATACATTCCACGGTTTGGCTCAAGTGTGCTGAGCTGAGGCACATAATATTATGTGCTTACTATGCTTATGCTACATATTGCTCGCTTTATTTGAAAGGTAATGTCCTTCCTGAGAATAACTTTTTTTTATTGCGATTAAAAAAGTACTCAGACGAAGACTGCGTTTCAAATTCTTACATCTTATTTGAGCTAAACAGGGAATGATTAACTACTCAATTTTTCGCCGCCGAGTCGAGGAAAAAACTGGATTGAATATAAAATGTAGACATATAATAAAATGTGGATACCTTGTGTACATTCTGACTTCAAATGAATTATGATGCATGTGCGTATAAGATTTTTTGAGAATTTGATATATGTGAAATGTGATATGACGCTGTTTGAAGGAAACGTGAAATATACTTATATATAAAGTATAATTTCAGGATATATATACATATTATAGTATATTATTTTATGCTGGAGAAAGCATGATACATTGTATACATTTCCGCTCTGGTCTCTGGATTTTTGTGAAAGTTTTAAGAACCTGGATGCTTATGAAAGACTTAAGAATAAAGCACACTCCTAACACTCCCTTTTTGCTAAAAGCCTGCTGAGTTATGACTTGAATATCCGTTTACTCCGCTGTTTTTTAGAAAAGTTGGGAGGAAAAAATCTTGGAACAACACACAACCCCATTGCTAATAAGCTCTGTAATATATAACTAGGTGTAGGTTTACACGAGAAAGGATAGCTCAGCAGGTTTAACTGATGTTGGAAAGTTGAACTTGAGTTTTCCTTGCCCATTTAGTTTTTATTCCCCAAGTGTGTGTATTTGTAATTGTAATGGTGTCACATTAGTCACTTATTCGACGAAGGGACTCTGGGCTTGTGTACCTTCCACTTTCCCATGCACTCTGTAATATGCTAAACTCGTAGTAGGTTCCCATGTAGAACAAGTTGAAATATGGTTTTCTTGTTTGCGAGAAGTGAAAGGGGAAATGTGTCGCTTCTTCAAGACATTCCTCCTGAGCTTGTCACTAGTTTTCAATGTGTGCTCTTTCTCTCTCTCGGATGGTGAAAGATGTAAATATATATACGCACTCACGAAACCACATGAAAAGTATGCAGCTGTACACAAAACTCGATGCTGTTGGCTTGCTCAAATAAATAGGCATCCTTTGCAGAAATAAGAAATATAAGGGAAGGTAGTATTTCCTGTTCCGTTCACACATTCATTATCATGTCAGATCCTTAATGTAAAGTCAACGAAGGGCAACACGGCACTGCTGCTGCTGCAGCAGCAGCCTCACATCAAGTATCTCTTATGAACATTCTCTCGCCTCAAACTCTATATATAGCTACTGTTCATTCACATGCTTCAGAACAAAACGTTCCGTTTAAAAATACAGAGAAGGAAGAACTAGACTGTATTGCACTGGAAAACTGGGCTAGTTTACTAAGTTGCAAGTGATGTAACGTCATCACATCAGCTCCAAAAGTGTAAAAAAAGGAATGGATGTATAGTACGTACGTTCATAGAGAGGACATTGGTGAAATGACTTCTATTACCATTTAGACGAAACTACTATTGCCCCTATGATGACAGCAGTGTTGGATGCTGGGTAAGTAGTAAAAGAAGGTTAAAATGGGCTGAGATGTGTAAGAAAAGGATGGAGCGAAAGGAATAATACTTTTCGCTCTCCGAAATAATATGGAATACGATTGACTGCACCACTTAGCCTTTCATCTCGGAGAGAAAGTTTGGGATTGGAATTTATGGACCTACCATTTTCTTCCTCTTACTTTCTTCTCAGATGTCCTTAATGACTTGTCACATAACGAAAGTTGCCATACAGTTAGCTATCTTTATAGAATATCTTTCGACTTTCACCAACTGTTTATAAGGTGAATGAGAGAGTACGGAGAGAAATGAAGCTGCAACAACTGCTCCTCTCAAATGCTCACTCACTCATTCCATCTTGGAGTTTTTTTCACGACATATTATTCCATCCAGAATGGCACCGTAGGTGGAGATGTGAATGCTACAAATGGTAGCTTCTCACTACCACTATGATTTGTTGGAATCGGCACTCAAACTCCATTATACAAGTTTAAAAGGGCTAATGACTCCTACTCATTCTCTAACACGAGGATGGAAATGAAAGTTTGAGGGAAATGGCGTGGGTTGAATGAGTATTTGGCATTTCAGAGTTTGTAATGTTTCTATCTGCTATTTGGAAAGACCCATTCTTCTTGTATCACCCAAAAATATACATCAGTTTAAGTCAATGTAATTTTGCAGTGAAAAGTTTTTCCAATCTAATTTGAAACATCATCATCAAATTTTAAATGAAGCTTGTCATTTTGTTTGATAGCTGGCTTTTTTTAGATTTCTTTTTTTTTGCTAATTGACTGCCATAATTTGTTACAAAGGTAGATTTTATAAATAATAAGGTTATACCGTGTAAAGTTTTATCATATACCTACTGGTTAGCGGCTGAACTTTCACAGTATCTGAAATGGACAATAGAAAAAGTGTAGTTGAATAAAGGACGTCTTATTCCGTACCTATTTCTCAGGCCAAGGGTCATTGGTAAGCGATTTAATCGCAGCATGAGGGAGCCATTAAGGAGGATATTTGGAGGAATTTAATCCGTACATATTACTTACTACTGCGGTTACAAGAAAAGTTTAGAGATAACCGTTTACCTATCGGAACTCTGTGCTTCGGATGTGATATGGAGTATTTGTATGTCTGTCAGTTAGTGTTGTTATATTCAAATAGTTTTCTTCAGCTACTTCGGGACTCTCGTTAGCCTTGGAATATTTTGTTCATGCTTATGCAAGAAGACTCTGGAACATTAAATGCCATTCGTTATGGTCCAAACTTTTACTTTTCTGGCTTTTATTTTACATCCATTGAGCAAATTGCTGTGTGCGCTAAGCTCATTTTTACGATTTCTGCCATTAGGTTGTAAAGAAGTGACCCAAAAGCAGATTGCAGTTATATGAAACCTGCTCAAAGCTCAACTCGCCATTGCCACACACATTGCTTGCAGCAGCAGCAACAGCAGTCCTATGGATTCCTGCTGGAGAATAATATGAAGTATGTGAACAATGATCCCAAAATTTGGGATGTGCAGATCTCCCTTAGTTAGTGGTTCATAGCTGAATATAACTTTTTCTCTTTTGTGTGGATTGCTAACTGGATTAATCTGGTTTCGAACTGCAGTTCCTGTTTTTTACCTGAACCCGAATTCTTAGTTAATTCACTGTCTACATAAAAATAGAGCTTCAGAACAGCAATCAGAAAAGTATTTCGCATTTAATGACGTAAACTAATCAAGGGTGGAACATTTCAGTCTTTACTTAAGCGGTAATAAACTAGCAGTAAAAATATACATTCTTATAAATAATCCATTTAAACTGTAATTTAAAAGATAAATCCCATCCAAAAAAGGTCTGAGAGTAAAGTATGATAATAATAAAACTATTGTTATATTTACACATAATCGGACTACAGTAATAAAAAAAGTTTATCTCATTTTTCCAACAAATAATTTGTGAAAAAGTAGGACAGTTGTCATTTTACTTGTTTTGTAGTTGAACACATCAAGGATATTTATATGGTATGCGTAGGCATTTCTCGCTACAAAGCAAAAATATAACTGCATTGTTCTTCTTTGCTCGTATGCAAACACTATACAATGGCCAGTTCCCCGAGCTTGACTTTTCTCTCTCGCAGTCAAGAATTTTGTAGCTGAATAACTTTCACGACGTCCACTTTCTAATTATATTTATAGCTCGTACTTTCTCCCACTTTCTGTGTAATTACTCACGGCAGCAACTCATAAATCAGTGGCATGCTTCACACCAACTTGGCGTTAGGTTTTTGTCTCAGAAATTAAATTACACATAGATATGTATATTCTCATTTTCTTTATATTCTCCACATACGGGAAACCGCTCTCGCATCCACTGCTCCGTTGTCACTTCCACTTAAGAGAACAGTTCAAAAATAGATGTCTCCCTTCGTTTGGCTGGAGGAGGCGGCAATATTGCCGAAAGCATTTCAAAGAACCTCATGAATAGAAACGTGCATATTCCGTCGTCTTGTGATTTGGAAAGTTGGCAAGATTCGATTATGGTTTTCCATTATGTATGTGTGCTCACTTTTTTGCTGCAAGTATTCATGACATCCCGCACAGTCCTTGCTGCTCCATAACGAAAAGGAGAACAAATTCCATGCCCATTTTATGTACATTTGGTATGACAGGAGGTTATGCAGTTATTTCCAGGGCTTTTTGGCTCATTTCGGAGTTTCCCTTCTTGATATTATGGGATAGTCAAGTTGAGTCCCTATCACATCACATAATAGTCACATTCATATAAAACCCTTTCATGCATTCCATCTCAGAGCCCTTTGTGTGGCACAAACTCATCATTATCGTCTCTGGAATCTCTTTCTTGTGTACTTTCTCTCGGTAATGTCGAGCTCATTTTAGTACCCAGCCAGCAGCCACCAATATAATGTTTTAACCTGTCATTCACAAGATACCTATTCAACTTTCCAAGAATATTCATCCATTGACCTTTTTTCATACAGTGTTTGGAGATGCTGGAAACACGCACATTGTTTTCCTTCTCACAATGCTGTATATTCAATACTAAAGGTTTTATCATTTTTGTGTGGATAAAATCAAATAAATAAAAATCTTGTTGCTATTTTTAAATCATGCATTGTTCTAGTGACTTTGTCATCAATTATGCATACTCCGCCGTACATCTCCGTTTTAGTTTTCACAAAATTCTTGAGAATTGAATGCCAAGCTGATATTTGTATAGAAATAAAATTTATTAGACATTCCAAAGACGGAATAACTGATAATAGCAGTCACAACATTGTTTTTGCATTGTTGTTTCGGATTCGAGTCTGCATTTTCATAATATTAAAAACCAACTCGAAAATAGCAAATGGTATACTTTTTCTATTAAATGCTCTCAAGATTTTTGCTGACTGTTTTGATAAAATGTCAATTTCGGAAGATTATTCCAGATTCTTTTCGAATGGAGAAAGTTTTTGAATGTTTTTGAATTGCTCTTCTAGATTACTTTTCAACGAGTTGAGCTACTTCATTTTTACTAAGGCAGACATTAGATGCACAATGCTATCTCTTGCTCCCAAATTAAAAACAAGGTGGGCGGTTTTATATGCGCCTACACGAGCCAAACATGTTTTTTTCTAGTTTGCAGTTGAAGTTGCACCTTCACGTTTCCGGTTTATGGTGTTCCGGGGGAAAATAGATTTTATTTTACAAGATGTGCTGATACAAAAGATCCAGTTCAGAAAATTGAGCATCTTGATCTTTTAACTGGAACTGATATGATGCAGCTGTAGCGATATTCAAAGAATTGCAAATTTGAAACTTTCCATCCAGCTCCCAAATGTCGTTATTTGCAGTCCTAATAAGCTTTTCGTATGTACGCTCTCTAGATCCTTGGTTGGTCTTGGTACATATGCTTTTCCCTGTAATATAAAAATACGGATATGGCAGCTCTCTCTCTCATTCCAGTTGGAAACTTGTGTTGTGGAAGAACAAGAGCAATAAAAGTTGATAAAGTAGAGAGGAGAAAGTATGGACTTTATTGGTCCCTCCTATTCCTTTCCTGGTAGCTCGACTCGCTGCTATCAGAAGCAATTGCATTTTACAACAGTGCTGACGAAACATGTACTTGATTCAAAAGACGCTTTTTACCCTTGACTGTCCCAATGAAATTTCCCAGACGTAACATTTTAGGATTCTGAATGCTTACAACTTTTTGTTTCTTCGTTTCTTTTCGAAATGGCTCCCAGTTTTGCCTCGAATTGTAGGTATCCTTCATATATACATATATTTGATGGCGTTTGAGTAAGACACACTTTCACACAAAAAAAGTGAAAATGGACTCAAGGTTTGTAGCTCATTCCTTTCGTATCACAACACAGATGAAGCTTGTCTTTCGTTGGATTTTATGAAAGTGTGTGTGGATGTAACATGAGTCATGCCATTTCACGAATGCTTTTTGAATCCGTTAAATGTGCGGAGACTCATGAAGTTCTCAACACTCCCATCAAATTCTTCAACCATGCAACTATACATATATATGTCTCGACAACCATCATTTTGTGTCGTCCGTTAAAGTAATAGCTTGTAGCACCTTTTCCCATTGTTTCATGCTACATTATCACCTGTCCATTTCACGTACTCTCGGCCCCAGTTTACCTTTTCCATCTGGAGAAAAGCAATTCCGGAAGAAATAGATAATTTTCAAGTTTTTCCTATTTTCCGCTTGTTTATTTCTTCACTCGTCTCTTGTCTACGATGTTAAATGTGTCAAGTACATATTATTCAGGTAAACAATTCCAGCTAAGCCTGCCCCACCGCCACGTTCGTAGTAGTAGAGGTTGGTTCTTGGTACTATGTGTTGTGGTAGATTAGCAATAACAATATAAAAGTTGGAACGCATTAGGTTTGAAGCAAGTTTTAGTCTTTCTATAAAAACATCATGGGTAGATCCTAGTTATAGCAGCAGCAGCTTTCCAACAACATGCATGGCCTGGTTTAGTTGGTTCATGACATCAAGGACGTTGATACAATATAAGAAGAGGCTCGTTCCTTCAGGACATGGCAAAACACCACTTTACCATGTTTTTTCTGTAAAACTACTCCGCTTTTTCTGTTCGATTAGCACAGCTCCTCCGGTTGAGAAGAGTTGGAAAGTTATGAACAAACTCGAGATCCCTTTGTTCTACGAGCTAAAAAAATATATGTGGGAACTCCCATGTTCATCCAAGATGCGTATAATAAAAAGCGTTGATCATGTCCAGATAGAGGTTTCATAAGTGTAAAATTTCTAACATGTTTATTCTGCTCTACATACTCCGATATAGGGGCAACGTAACACGTATCTATAAGTATTATGTACTATAGTCTTCCATCATAAGCTTTCACAGCTCATATCCCGTTACACTGCCGTGGTTTTTAAAGTGTTGTAAGCAAAATAAAACTTTCTCCAACAGTTATTTCCCTTGTGCTAAATGTAATGTGAAATAGAATCTGAAAACCAGTACAACTAGTTTCCTGCTCAACTCAAACGGAGCTGGCTCTCTGGTTGAGAATGAGATGAGTTGGAATCGTGTGTGTGTGTGCGGGAAGACAGAAACAAAAAATCTTGAGGGTTTCATTGTGGTTCTCCCAAAAAAATATGCATTCACAGGGGTTTCAAGTTGCAAAAGTTTTGCAACTCCCGTAGTGCATACAACTGGATGAAAAATCTTATACATTCTTTATTTCCATCTGATGCTCTTGGTTTTCTCCACACTTCTTGGGAATCAAATCCAAAGAAAGTTAATGCCGTTCTGTAGACTGGTATTGTAATACTGAAGCATACATACATAAGAACACATGCATACTTAAACCGTTGAGGTATGATATAGGGAAAGGGTAAACATGTTCCTGTCTACCAACATGTAAGATACTTATCTATATATGTACATAGCACTTGAAATGGAATCCACTTGGCTACATTATGCATAATGCCGTGAGGATAACCGTCAGAATTCCAGAGTGGTTCCAGCAAGTTTGCTCCAAGGAGAAAAAAAATGCTTTTTGTGTTCGCCAATGTTTTCATAACACAAGTTGCATGAATGTGTGGTTAACTTTCCCCATGGGTTTGAAAAATTTAAATGTGAAATATTTTTGTGAAACGATGTTAGAATTTTATTTGAGGATACTTTTTGATTTCCGTCTCCTTCCTCACTCGTGGAACTTTTTTCCTATTCTGTGGAATGATGCATTTTTAGCGGTGATGGATCCCTGTTTGATTTTATGCATGAGTGATATTGATAAGAAAACGAACTATGTAGCAATCGTGCGTGTCCGTCCATGCTTTAAGGGAAACGAAGCAGAATAAGTAGCAAAATGGTACTCGAAATTAAAGTCAACATTGTGGCCTCCACGAATCAGGAATTTCAATAATAATTCAGTTTTTAAATGAAACCATATTATTATTTCAAAGGATCATAATCAAATGAATACATATTGCAAATTTTGGCGTTTCAGTATAAAGCAATTATATAAAATGGAGGATTTACTTTATGTCAATAGTTAACAGTCAAGAAAATAATAAGCCTTATAATTCAAAATGGAATAGAAGAAACAGTATTATGAAACAATAGACTCGTAATATGAGTTCTGCGAAATATTTCAGGGACTAAAGCGGAGCTTATAAGTGGGCGCATATTAATCATACAAATATAAGGAACAGTTTGTAATTCAGACTGGAAAACTCAGAATTTTCACGCCAATACAAGTTTAAAAGAACCCTTGAGGTGTCAAAATGAAGTATTATTATGCAACCCTATTCTACTTTTAGAACTAGTTAAATATAATCTCAAAAATTTTAACTGGGTTGTTCTACACTGAAAACTCCATCTTATATTAATTAATATGGGGGTTATTACTAAAAGCTCCTTTCTGTAATACTAGAAGCTCAAGCCATTATTCAATCGTTAACCCTTTTAGTTCCAGTTGTTGAACTAAAAGAAGTCTAAATAGATTGAATCCATCTTTTGATCAAAGGCTTTACACTAGCCAAGCATAAAAAATGAGCGAATAAATAAGAAGAATAAAAATGACTTTCAAAAACAACAAAACTCGCATTAGTAAAAATGCAAGTTGCAGTTGCAATAACTGGCAGAAGGTTACTAATAGAGAAAGGATGAGTTTGGCATCCAACTTTCCCCTGTGTAATATGTAGGAACTAATATCATCCAACAGCGAAATTCTTAGAAGCCATTACATGATGTGTATTAGGTATAATCATTCTGAGGAATTGAAACAAAAAAATAAGAGCACTTGGTATAAAATCTACTGCGTATATCAGAGCAAGGTCGTTCCCAATGTTTTTAACCGCAATCACTTAATGCTAATGAATAGCTACTGAGCGAGTCCTGACTGTGGGAACGTGATAGGAAAGCATGTTGACATTTCACTAAAAGGAAAGCAAAAGTTGAGCGTGAAAAGTTAAAATGAAATTAAACACTCGTAAGCAGTATTTGATGGTTCTTCTAAAGAGTATCTGGCTATAGGAATTAAACTGCCCTTCTTTTAAGTTTGCTACCAGCCCATTCCTCATCATAAAATTGATCAGTTAGCAGCATCTCCTTGTAACAGCAGCACCATTTATATTTTTTCTTTCACGTTGGGTTCCAGGCTGGCAACAAAGTAAGTAAGTATCTGTAAGAAAGGAAGTTACAAAGATGATGATAATAACCCTTTTGGAATTAGTGGCTTCCCGAGTCACAACTAAATCTTGTGTTTTGATAAGCTAAAAGCTCCAACGTAAAATGCTAAGCTGAATCCGGAAAACTTGTGAGCTCACGTCAAGCTTTGGCTCTCTCTCCATGTGCTTTCCCTGCACACACACACGTTTTGTGAAACTTGTCAGGGAATTTCTTAGTTTTAGTGTGGGAAAAGCGGTGCTAACGGGGAATACATCTTTAAGAATGACTTTCCTATAGCGTGTACAGCAACTTCCAATCTTTGGCATGCACAGTTAAAGAAAAGGGAACTACTTTCCATTTTGCTATTAACATTAGCATTAAAAGTAAGATACATGGTCGACTGAAGGGCTAAAGCTTCCTCTAAAACTGTCATGATTATTTAGTGTCGAGAATTTATCATGGAATTAACGTTGAGTTTTCTCCTTGGTTGCTCTCCACCAAACCTTCCGCAAAGACCCTGTGCAATATTCCACTGCACAAGTTTCTGACTTTTATAAGCACCACAGTTTTTCACCCTGTATCAAGGGACTGGGAAGGAGGAGAGCTGTATATAACACAACAAAAGGAAGAACTGCAACCTCACTTCTCCATGAGCTGAGCTCCTTCCCTCCTTTCCGTGGTCTACTGCGATGGTACTGCATGATAATATGGATTGTTTCTAGAAAAAATGATTTCATTTTATAATGAAAGCACTAGCTTGGGAGAGGTTGAAACAACAATATCTCTGTATAATGGAGATAGCCACCTACTTTCATCTGCATCTTTTAGTTCTTTATCCTTTTCTTAAGGTGAAAGATGGCTTTCCTTAAAATTACATATATTTCCGGATCTGTTCACCGTGCTAAGCTGATTTTAGTTCTCGTTTTTCATTCTCCTCCATACTTCATGCTTTGTATAGATGGCATCATCATCATTGGATAATATAAATTAGTTTAATCCGCTGTGGAGCGAGCTCAGATCTAAATTAGATGACTCGCTCCATTTTTATATATAACAGGAGAAACTACCCAAACCGCAGAACTAATTTGGATACAAAATGTACCAAAAAAATTATTCATTGTGTAGGAGAGAATTAACCCCGCAATTTTTATAGTATGTAGAATTATACATGTGCTTCAAAAAAAATTGTAAGCCGTTCCATTTTGTTATACATCCAATCCAATGCAGTTGAGTCCGCCTCACCATCGCATGCATAGGATGGTAATACATTTTGACTCTGGGCTATTTTCAGCATTAGCATAGAGATTCACTTAAATCCTGAGTGCAATGTGATGTTTGGTGCTTTCACTTTGTTAAAATCTTGTTACGTCGCGTTCAACTTGTTTTTCTTGAAAAGCGCTTGGGCTCTAGTTTTGTGGCTTGACGATGAAAAATGGCGCACATCAACTTGTATTGTATGGAGCTGGAGCTTTTGTGTGCATTACAAGTGCTTTTGGACTGTCCATCCGTTATTTGAGGGGGGCTCGCATGCATAACAATTTCTAGCTAAATTGTGTCAACGTTGTATGTACTCTGTTGTGGAGAGAGATACACCCTCATAATATCATGCATAATATAAAGTATTCAACAAAGAATTCCAAAATGTAATACATTTTGATGGAGCGCTCCTCCATTCTAACATATCACGTACAGAATGTAGACGAGCGACGCTATTACCGACTCTGCTCCTTGTTACCATTGTTGTCAGTTGAACCAATATAACGTGGACGCTAAATTTTCCATGTCACGAAACTTCGTTTTTGTATTAAAACCCTTGCTGAGACTACTACTACTGGTTCGTGCATGCCACATATATAAATGTGTACATTGCATAACATAGTTTTCTACGTGGATGATAATAGTCTTGCACACTTTTTCGTATTAAGATTGAGACTGAGGAATATAGAGTGTTGTAGACCTTTTATATATGCGGAGTAGTGAACTTGTTCTTCTTGTAGGGAAGCGGATTTTCAACGGAATTTGTGTCTGAGTGAGCAGAACGAGATATTTACGGCTGACATCTCGTATCACCGGCAAGCCCATGTTTTTTTGCCCTGTTTTCTTTTATGTTCCGTAAGGAGATACAAGGTTGGAAACTTGTTCACCGTGTGGCTCACTCTCCAAAGAAAAAGGAGCATCAGCAGCAGCAAGCAAGATGATAATAGTTGGAGCTCTGTATTTCCCAGCAAGATTTAGTAGAATTTGGAGCTTATCTGGGAAGCCGTCCGGCATCTTTGAAATATATGTACTGGCACACGGGAAAGGAAGGTTGAAAGTGACAACTATTTATTGACCTTTGGCAAGGAGTGCCCTCGAAAATAAAATGATTTGGAGAAAGCGTTTCGGAAGAAATGAAAGCGTTTTATACATTGTCTTTTGTTATATATTGCCATTTTCATGGAGGTGGTTGGTTTGCTCTATGCATTGTCGATCTAATTTTATCATACGGTTCTCGTTACTGGCTTTAATGTCAACACTCTAAAGAGTTGTGTCAATATATATTTGTGGAGATAGATGAGCTACTCTCTCTCTCTCTCCGATGACCATTTTGAATGTGTTTTTTACCTAACGGTTGACATTTCAATTCCGCTCTTTGTAACTTGTAGCCGATAAAGGTAAAGGTATATTATGCAATAAATGATACCAAAGCACAGCAATACATATGAAGGTTTGTATTTTAAGTGCATTCAAGTCAGTATAATAAAATTTGCTGGCTGTCGTTGTCACTCCATATCGTTTTGCATATTATGCATTTTTTTTCTTCCGTCGGGAAAGTTTGTTACGAAAGCATCACGAATTCAGCGAAAGGAAAATAAATTTTATTCACCAGAACAGCATTTTCTAGAGAAGTGTCGCTGGGTCTGTTAGAAAAAAGTACGGTACATTTTAGCCGCTATCCTGCTTGTACTTTCTCAAGATGCAGAGACAGATTCAACCACCACTTGAGTACCAACCAGCCAAGTAGACTGACAATCGAGATTTTTTCCCTTTCTTAAAATAACCGTTAGTCGTAAGCAGTTTCCATTATAAATTTTAGCTGACTTGCAATGTCAAGCTGACAGTCCGTCAACTGCAAATTGAGACAATTTTAAATGTTTATTTAATTCAAAACCTGACTGATGCGTTTGCGTCGATTTTTGCTCAAGAATATTTTACTAATAGTATTTCATGCCTGTGACTACTAGTCATTAGAGAATGTCAAATGTCAGGGTAATCTGGAGACATCACGACAGTGAGTTTTGTTTGGTCATATGTGCAAAACCAACTAGGCAACATTGGAATAATGGCAAAGGGAAAGTTGGATAATTTGATTTTGATGTACCTTCTCAACAGCGACTGCATCTGGGCTAACTAGATTAATGCAGTGAAATGGCTTCTTTCAACGATTTAGTGGAAGGACAAGCGTTGTACATATATTCTTCTAATCCTTTCTTTTAACCTGACTTGGGTGTTCATATAATAATACGGATGGACATATGTCAGCGAAAGCAAACATTCAACATAATTGGATAGCCTTATTATGGCATTATTGGCATCCGTCTTCTTAATTGATAAGTTTTAGTCATTCATTAAAAATACGAGTAGATTTATAACTGACTGTTAATGTGTTTTTTAACGTTGTCGTTCTGTAAAAGGACAAAGGACTGACTCATTTTTTGAAAAGCGAGATTGCAACATTTTTTCTGAGCGAGCCAAACATAAAAAAGAGTCACAAACCCCACAAACTTGCTCCGGTGGTACTTACGGCAAAGTGGTAAAACTGGTGTTGCATTCAGCATACTCACTTAATAATCATGCTACCCAAACATTTTAAAACACACGTCTAGTTGCGTAATTTTTTCCAGAGTTGTCCAGAAAAAAATCGATGAATCACATAAAATTATTACGTTGTATGTAATTTGCTTACTTCCAACTTGAGCGATGTTGAAACTCCAGCATTCAAACTGGCTCCTTTGTGTGGCTCCAAATGGTAGTAGACTTTTCAATTTCAGAATAATTCATTTCATATCATACTTTCTTTCTTCTGTGATTCCAGAAAATGATTCTAACAAGTGGAGTTTGTCATGCAATATAGTAATTATGAGAATGGGGAGAGAAAAGTAAAAGCAAAAAGTTTGAAATCATGGCACATATTAAAAACACAAAAAAGGGGAAAACCAACGCATGGCTACCCTCAGGGAAAATGCTTGATATTATGGCATGTTATGTGTCGAATCATAATCGATATTACAACCACAGCCACCTCAATTCCCTTTTTCTTATTACACCTGACTACACAGAGTGGCTCCGACCATCCGTGATATTACGTTGTATTATGTTCTCGAGTGAAGCGCTATAATACCGCAGCGTTTGAAAAAGTTGTCATTATTGCTTAAATTCTCTAAATTAAAACGGAGATGTAAGAAACTTGTTGCATCAAATGAGATGATGATATAATAACGCTTTGATGGTGCAGCTCATAAAATCTTGTTCACAATGAGTTGATTGGAATACCTGCAATAATTAGATTTTCACTCGAAAGGAACGGGGTAAACTGCTTACGGGAAATTCCGTTATCATCCTCTCCTTTCACTTTGGTTGGGAGCGGCACCACCTTTCTCAAAGACTTTTTCAAGATGTGCACGCTTGTAACCGAGTGAAAGGAAGCTAGCTGCTGACTGATATGATTATAATAGTGAATTTCTCAAAGTAGCCTCAACCACGGTTTGGTAAAGTGCAAGTGAATGAGAGAAAGAAGCTTCAAGGCTTTTATACTTAGTAAAATAAAAAGTAGATTGGAATTAGAGAGGAAAATACCAGATGTTGTATAGTCGTGTAGTTTGTTAGAAAGAACAAAGTAAATGAATGTATGCAGACATTATACGTACTTTGGTTGAATTGCTAGGCTATGAGTATATAACACACATGTATTTATTTTCCCATCATCATCACCACCAGACAGTAGACAAATCCCCACCAGAGGCAACTACTGCTAAGTCTCATCATCATCGAGGAACTTTAATCAGTCTGAAGACTCACACCCTGTATAACTATATGGTATGATGTTTCACAATAGCAAGGGACCGTTTGGAGGATAAAGTAGGCCCGAGCCTTAACTCCTTTCCATAAAGCCACAAAATCGGAGTATTTACTAAAGAATATAACCATTGGCAATTTCCTCTAAATGCTCATGAAAGTTGCCACTTCACACTTGTTTCGGCTAAGCGTCTTATGAGTCCTATCCTACCTGAATACCTTTTCCTTTTGTTCTATTTTCTCTGGCAGTAAATGGATTACGAGGAGACTGAGCAGAAGAAAGAGTAAAAATACATTGCACTACTTGTTTCTCCTCCAAAAAAATCCAGTTATTATTAAAAGAGTAAATCAGACAAATGTACATTTTTACCGTTGCTATTTTCTTTGCGCGTCTTGCGCACTACTTTAGATTATTAAATTACGTCGATTTAATTCCATTAGGGAGCCTGGTTTTTTGCATTATTACAACCATTTTCAATGAGAAGGAGCCATTGACAAGGGTTTAACGAAACTCGTTAGATCCGGAATTACTTTACGGTGAAAGTTTGTGTAAAGTATGTGTGTATTTGCATTGTGGTTCTCATATTTGTTAACTTCCATAATCTACTTGTAACTTGTAATGTTAATTGAATTCATGCTTGCTTGAGTATGTCGTGTTCATGTAGCTTCCAAGTGGAACTGCGACTGTGAACTGCTCAAATCACGGAAAACGATGGTTGGTTATGCTATGCATGATGCACATAAATCCGTTTCCCTTTCACAGTTGGAACATGAATCACTCATGAATGCGTAGCAAATATTTACAAATCTTTTATTTGTCGAGCTTTTCCACATAATATGTACTTATACACACACATGTCTGGGAGTGAGCTCAAATGTAGTGAACGTGCTTAAGCTACAGGTTGTAGTATATTATAGCACTATGAGCAAGTTTTCAATTTATTCAAAAGCCTCCTAAATAACTGACAGTAACAAGCTGACAGCGCTTAAGAATGAGAAACATTTTCAGCGTTCATTATTAAGTGGATCGTTTCATTTTCATTTTTACTTCAGTATAAATGAGTGCCGTATATAATCAAACAAGTTATCGCCTGGAACATGATGGATTGGTAGTTTCTAAGCCAAACCCATTTAGCTATAGCCTTGTTCTATATTATAAAACAGGGAAAACTCTAACACGTCATGTGGTGAGAGTGAAAAGTCGCAGACTTCAGCGTCTTAATGAGTTAGAGATTTGCCAAATAGTTTTACTCATATTTATAAAGACAGCTAGACGAACCTGCTGTATACAACAAGTAGCACCCACTGTGCATACAGGTAGACAACTCTTCAACAACAAAAATAAATCTCCACCACAAGATATTCCTACAAGTAGTCGAAGCATGGATGGATGAATGCATGCATGCATGGGCACACTACACTGCTGTGTGGTTGATTGTGAAGTTATTTACATAGTAAATGGTGAATTTGCATATTCTCAACCAACATTCAATGGTCCAAGTACACTTCTCCCTGTGTGTATTCCTCAAGTACAAAATCATTTAGTAAGCAACACACCCTTGAGTTTTCCAACAGCGTCGTATTTTTTAATAACTGTTGCATGCACGAGGTAGGAAGAACCATAATAGTATACAGAACTCACGTTGCTATATACCTCCTCTTGATGGAATGTATGTGCACAGGTAATTAGGTCAGTCATATATGTTCATAAAACACGCGATTCTCTCAGATCCATAACATTTTCTAGGACTTTTTTATGAAGTAGTTATTAAAGGTTGCATGCCGCGCGGCAGAGACTCTGTCAGTAAATTGGAGTCACATGGCACTTTTCAGGCTATTTTGAGGGCTTTGTCCTTTAAGCACAATCACTATCAATGGCATTTCGCTTTGAGCTCATATAACGAAAAGTGTTGTGAAAACCTTATATAATCTCTTGTTCTACAAAACGATCCCTTAAAAATGTATTATATAGCATAGGAAACCACATATCAGCTCGCATCACATTCAATAATATACGTACATTGGTACTTTCGCCCGCATACACTTTCCCAACAAGCAAAAAGCTTGTTTGTAAAGTCTTGGCAATAATGTCATACGTGGAGTTGGAAACTAAAGGATTCCTAAGATAAACTCAAAAAATGGTGTGTCTATGCTCCTGAATTATAATCATAGTGAGCTGGCTGCTCGTCTCCTCACATAATACATTCATGTGATCACGTACCATAAAGGGACTTTGGAAAGTTGGGATCCACATCATGTTCCTACATAAATCAAGTTGGGTCTCGTTTGGTAAAAAGCCCATCTCCTGTTCCTTTTCTGGCATTCTACATCAGTTTAACCAAAACCAAGCTAACACCTCTCTATCTTCATTCGAGTGGCTGACATGTATAAAAAAAAGTCCTTGAACCTAATGGATTGAACTACTTATGTACAAGAAGAACTGGTACGTGGAGTAGCAGTTATTTGGTTTGGCTTGGGAAGAAAAAAGGTTGAAAAACTTTTTTCCCTGGTCTCCCTCCTCCTCCTGCCACCTCAACTCTTGCCTCCAGCTCGTTTGAAAGGATATTTGAGAAAAGTTGGCTGGGAATCAATTTCATGGCAAAAGTTGGTTTACGAAGCAGAAAAAGGGAAATGTAAATTGGAGTTGGTGGCCATGTTGTTGTGGCTGTACAGTTCGATTCGATAGCTGGGATATCATGAGATGAGTCGGTCGCTTTATCGTTTTTATTCACCTGATAAAAAGGGCTGGTGGAGTCGAAAACAGGATATATTGTTGGGATCGACAATAATAATACGAGATGCGTAGAGAGAGAGAGAGAGAGCACATTCAAAAGATGAGGTCTTTGAACTGGGTTAAGGTTACACACAAGTAGATGCGATGCATAAGGCTTGCCTATGGCTATTTCCCAAGTTTTAATTCATAAAAAAGTTGATTAGTAAATTCCAACCCGTTTTATGACAAGTTTAGTACTTGAAGCCTATGAGCTAGCAACACATAAATGACGCTCATTCATTCTCCATCCTTTCCTTTCTTCTCTTGGGCCAAAAATAAGAAAAGTGGTTCGGTGTCGCACCATTTTATTTGGACGCCATGTTACACAGGAGATGAAATAGTAGGTTTGTGTGTTTTTAGCTGTATTGTTTTCTTTTCGAATCCAGCCATCTTTTCCCGTCACAATACGCTTTGGAATGAGCCAGAAGGAAGAAAAACTTTCTCACGAGCAGCTAGCTTACTACATCCTGACATCAGCAATAGCAAACATTTTTCTGGCATCAGCTTGCTCTCTCTATTTTTTGTCTTTCACTTATGATGACTCGTTGTGTTTTTTCTCCACTCTTATTTCATCTCGAAGAAAGCTACATCACTCCACGGTTTTCATCCAATTTCTCCGAGATATTGGAAATATTGGAATTGAAACAGACCGGCAGTAACTGACAGCCAATATCGATACACACGAAGAAAGGAATAAAGTCGGAAGGAGAAAAAAATGTTATGTCACGGAATGATATACAATGTTCAATCACAAAGGTCTCGGATTGAACCAGTATTTCTTCCGCGTGGAGGTTGGTGGTGGTAGTGCCATCACACTGCCGTTTTCTTCTTCTTCCAATCTCTGTATTTCCTTTCATCTTATCATGAGAGAGCCAGCAAACCGTACATTCATCTATGTCCATACTAAATCCGCAAAATAGGCAGTTCAGTTTTATTTTTTTGCTGGCCCAAAATGACTCCAGACAAAAAACTGCAAGTCCAATATCAATAACAGTCCTCAATAAGTGTCTTGTGTATCTGATGCTTTAATAATGCTATGATATGATGGCATGGAATTTCATACATACTTGCACTTAACCTACACACTTTTACAACTCATAATAAATACAGGATAGTCCATATATTGTTATCAAACTACTGCTACTACGGAGTAGTATCGAACATTGGGCTAAAGTTTAGTTTTCAACATCTCGCTCATGCAAGGATGACGTATAGAGGGAAAATATGGCGTATTTGCAAAAGTGGTTGTGTAGATTGTAGATACATATAGATATTCAGAGTGTCTATGAAAGGTATGGAGTAGTGTAATCATAATAATAAGTGGGAAGCCGATACACGATTTATAAACTTGATCCGGGAGATTTACGAGGGTCATGTCCAATATTGCTTTGTGATGAATGCTTCTTCTTGATGCTGACTGCGTGGTGCTTGCTGCTCTCCACCTCAATTTCCTTTCCTGTGTAATGGCATGTGTACCAAACTCACACATATAGAGAAAACGTGGAGAATAGTATGTAGTTTGATAGAAGTAGAGTGGCGGCAGAACACGGTGCTATATTGTTACCTAAACTGGATATCACAAAAGATCAAATTCTTCCCTTTTTTCCTGCCTTTGCAAAAGCTAGTTGGTTGGTATACAGTTAACAGTCCCACTGATCTTTTGAGTTGGCTTGCTCAGCTCACTCAATACTAGCCAGACCAAAAAAAAGCCACAAGACTGCGCTTCAACTTACTTTTACAAAAGTTGAGTGTGTTCCTACTTCCTAGTGTACAGCTCAAGAGATTTTCCGATTTTCGGCTCCAAACACATAATATGTATGGGAGAAAGCCAGGAGCACTTTGTACCCCTCAGTTTTATAGCGTGTTCAACCTGGACTATTGTGTGTAATGATGGGATGAGATAGAAATCAGGGATCCCACGTAGAAAAAATAGGACTAACAAGAAGAGCCGATGTGAAAAGTTGACCTCACTACTTTTTGCTTGTCTTACATATATAGTATATGTGCAGTAGACAGACAGAGGAGAAGTAAAGAAGCACTTTAATTTTTCTTTCTTTCTTTTGTATCGAGCTTGTTTCAAATTTCTTTTTTGTCCTTCTTTCAGGACAAAAGGGAAACCTTGTAAAAAGGAAGTTAAGTATGTATACATTCAGAGTAGATATAGTCTGGTATACCGTCGCATTTCTTCGTTTGACAGATGTTGAATGTATCGAGATGGCAAAAGCGATACAAAACATTTCGCAGACAATATTCCTTTCTCCTTTTTTACCTCATTGTGAATTTATTTTGAGAATGGGAACAATGAGAAAGTACTGCATTTTAGGACTGAATGAAATATACTAAAGTCAAGAAAAGATGTATTGTAATATTGTAATACTGTAAGCAAATCAGAAACGTGCGTTCCTTTACCTCAAGTATTCAAGCAATTATATGCTAAGGAAAGTATTGTATTTGACTTGTTTACGTTGTAAACATTTAATGCAAAATTGCGTAATGTCGCATTAAACTTTAACAACCCCCGTCAAGCCGGAAGTAAATAAGGGGCGCAACCAGAGCAGTATTTTTAAAATAAATTATAACAATATTTACAGTAGGTATATGGTAGCTCTCGGCATGGAGCCTTTTGTTTTTGTTTATTTTTACGTTGAGAATTTGATGTACCTCTTGTATGTGTTGTTCTCTCAAAGGGAGAAAGGAGGTGGAGACTGTCATTCACTTTGAGTACAACGGCTGCTAATGCGTAAAGTGCCCTTTTTCTCTTTTTACGCCGCTTATTTTCTACGTGTCACTTTCACCTTTTGTTTTCTTTTCCAGTGTTCCATGTTTATTTTATCTTTTATTAATTTTGCTTATGGATTGTAGATCGGTGACAGAGATTGATCTGCCAGATGTGTATGATGTATATCTGCTACAGTTGTCAGACATTGTGAGTAGCAGTGTGTCAAGTGGCAACCCAAACAGCTTTTGATTTGATTGTGACTTTTGTGTTTGTGCTTTCTACCTCACATTTCGATTATTTGCAACGTTCTTTGAATTCTTTTTTCAGAATTTCTAGTAAATTGCAATGCGTTTCAATGTTTGACGTAAAGTTTTTTTGATCTCCATCTACAATCTATCAACCACAATCTTTGAAATTTTGATATGTTAAACATACCCGTTTCGATATGGAATTTTCCATTTTTATGAAGGCTCTAGTAATTCGTACCATTATATATGTGTACTTATTGGGAATTCTAATAAAACCTGCTATTTTCAATCATTTCCGTTTGATATTCATATTACTTTTTTGCATGATTAATTTTATTGTTTTCCCAACATGAATGCGGCGAGTTAGGCGATATCTTCTAAATGTAGAAAAATTGTTGGAATTTGAGGTGAATTTGTGGAGAATAATAATATCGAGAATAATATTAAATTTTAATCGTATGCCAAACAACATCTTCCAGGTAGTTGGAAATATTTTATTAGAAATAAAATTCTCATTATTTGACATGAACGAAAATATAAATTAAATTTGTAATGTATTGTAGTATACGTTTTTATACATTTGGTTTTAAATACGAATTTATGCATCAATGAGTTTCCTAATATTGCATGTAAAGATACGATGATAAATTCGTGTCATTGCTTTTATTTCAATATTGTTTCTTTCCTTAATGGTCGGCTACCCTTTCAATTTTTCTCCGCTTTAGTAAATGATACATGCCATTAGAAACAATATAACTCCGCTAACAGTACGTTGAAATCTTAGAAGTTTAGATGAAATTCTATGATGCATTTTTATACTCTCTTTAGTCTCTACTCTTTAGTCACGTTATAAGCATGAGATAATACAAAGACACTATTACATATGCTGAAAATTCTCGTGTACGAATATATTGACGCAAATGGAAAATATTAAAGTTTGAAAGGCATCTTTACCGGCTTTAACTATTTTAAACACATGCATCCTCAACCAACCGTATTTTGATAGTGTGATAGTCAGATAAACAATTTAGAATTTCAATATAACGAACAAGTTATGTTAACTTTATCTAAGGATAAACGAACAGAATCGGACTAAAAGTTTGTCGCCTAATTTGTTCCTGAATATTCAGTAAATACATGTATGAATAAGAGATGCCACATTTAATAATCTGATATACAGCGTAGACTCCCAAGTTGGGAGTCCCAACGCTTAACACTTCACATATTTACTGCATCTATAGATGGTTTCATTTTGGAGGGATCACGATGAAAAATTTGTCGTTTCAGCCAAATCTTACAAGACGATACATATATACGTGAATAAAAATGAAGTTGCTACTTTCAGCCAGCATGTATGTAGACTGGAACGAATATAACGCTCAAAAGATACATTTCTCATAGGGAACTGTAGAGAAATGCTTTAATAAGGGTTGTAAACGCCACGGAATAACTCCTGAAATCACGTTTTTCTCTGCCAAAAAATGCTTGATTTCTCGTCTTTTTCTCTTCTGTTCGTTTTTTGGTACACGTTTGCTTTATATGAGGAGGTAAAATATTCTTTTTCTCCAGAGGAGTAGAAAAACGTGCAAAAGGAGCGGAATTACGTAAAGAGAACCATAATTTTTTATACTGTTTCATTAGTTTCTGTTTGTTAAAGAGAGTCAAAAAGGCGGAGGCGAAAGTGAATGAAATGGAAAACTACATTGGTTTCCTTTATACTTTTTTATGTTAACTCCTTGTTCAATGTAATCCTTGAACCCAAATGAAAATTCAGAGTAGGGTTGTAGGACATAAGCAATGCGTATTCATTAATATGTAGCGTGTGGGCAGATACTAAAACTTTGTTCGTTCTAAAATTCTACTTGACAAAATTATATATCCCTTGAAATAATATATATTTTGTATGCAGAAAAAGGCAGCTACTCATCAGTTGAGGTACGCGTAGATTATAGAAGATGATGATAAGTGCCAATCACACACGTACATGCTCATCCGTCATTTTGCATGATTGGATTTTATGACGGACGGCAGCAAGTATTTTTTTTATTCATTGAATTTGCATGCAAAGCTAGAGACTGACGGCCTTGAGATTTGAGATGCTCAGAATCTCAAATTAGAGATGAAACCGGTGAAAGACTAAACGCATGAATTAAAAATGGTTTTAAAAAATACTGCTAGAAAAGGTTTATAACTATTATAAACGACATGTTTACGATTCATACATGTATTTTTCATTTTCAACATTTTTTTAAATGGGAGATTTAATTTGCATAATATTTAACACTTTTTTTTTCTAACAACGTACAGACTCACAGACACCCTATCCTTACTTTTGGGATTAGGATATCAAACCGCAACTCGTTCTTTTACAGCATTTTGACATGTGGTTCACTCAGAGCTTACAGGTGGTTTACACTGTAATTTCTAAAGAAAAACCGAAACTCCAGTTTTCTAAATAGTTTTCAGTAGGAAAGTAAAATGACGAAAAGTTTTCAAAACCCTGATTCAGGGCCAACTTTTGGCTTAGGTATAATAATTATTATTGTGCTGTTTTCTTTTGAATTCATTCCATGATCGAGTCGTGGTATAAACATGTGGGTATAATGTGTAATGAATGTGAGATTTGTGTGGTCTACTTGTTCCAAAAAAAATCCTCTGCTCGCTCCCACATGTCATTTTGAGAGTCTGATAACAGGATTATGGTGCATTTATCATCAAGTCAATTGGATTTCTTTTTCATTAATTAACAAAAAATCTATCTCATGTTCCCTCGAAAGATTTGATACTGTTGTCTACAATAGTACTATTCCCTGTACAAAAAAAAGTATAGCCCTATCGTAATGTACAAGTATGAAAAGGATGTGTTGTCTGTCTTGAGAGTCGTGATAGAGCCAAGTAATCAAAACCTTTCTTTCTCGTTTCTGTTTTCTCTAAAGATGGCTACCAGCAACTCTACATTCCGTCGTCCCAAGAGTCTGCCGAGCCTCACCAGAGTGAAAGCAGAGGAATGGAGGTGAAAACCGAGATTACAAGCCATGACGGTGGGATCCCAATCTTCCGAATAAGGACCCCCGAGGAGACAGAGATTGCTCAGGATTTGTTGGAACTCTCACGGTTAGACCATTTATTTATTCTTCGCCTTTATAACATAGCAATTGTATTTCAATATAAATATAAAAACATTGCATTTTAGGTCTCTTCCACCACGACCAAAAGCTATCCCGGTACCAGTTGTTGTTCAAGTCCCAGCAGCTTCCACCACACCTCCTACGAGTTTCACTGTCACCACCGCCAGTGCCACCAACGGGATCCCTCTAATCACCCCACCGAGCACTCCAAATCACAACAGCAACAATCAGTTGCTATATGGAAGCAATGGGTCCACCAACGGAGCTATATCTCTTCAGTTCCATGTCACTGGTCCCTCCACCGCGACAACTGTGGCAGTTTCCCCAGCTAATGGGAACAACACAGATTTCTCGAGTGGTGGTTCCTTCCTCAAACTACATCCGAGTCAAACCACCAGCGCCAACAGTTGCTCCAGAACCTATACGACGATTGGGGTGGACTCGTAGAGATTCCGCCAGGCTCCTCGGGGATTGTTCTTGATGGATCGACAGTGGCTAGTGGAACTAGCAATATTAATGGTCATTTGACACAGCTTGTCCCGAGTCAACCGTTTCATTCGATTATTCATCATGGACACTCTGTGTCTTTATCACCACCCCCAGAGCAGCATCACGCAGTGTACCATCACCTTGGCACTTCTAATGGGACCATTAGCAGTCCTCATGTTGTACCAAATACGAACGTGATAATGCATCATGGCTCCGGCTCGAGCACGCTGATTATCCGAAGCTCAGAAAATAACTCGTCCATTCCTCTCACTCCTAGTACCTCTGAGTACTCCTCCGATGCTGAAAATGTTTGTCCAAGTAAGTTTTCTTCTTTTTTTACCTCCCCTACCAATTTAAAATTATCATCCAGCATAATTGCTCAAATGATGAATAGCCGAGGAACGGTAATTGCTGAGAAAATTTTAGCTCAGCCTTGTATTCCCTAAACACGTGCATCCAGTTGGCCTTGCCTGCTGGGTGAAATCATTTGATAGCATGTAGTCTTCTATTATTATTACGCTAGGAAAAATACTTGACAGCTGAACCGAATGAAATTTCATACCTATGGATTCAGTTACTATTAAAGTTTTATATCTCTTGTGACGTTGTGACGTACGTACATTCATTAAGTATATAGATATTCATTTTGTACAGCTCTGGATGCGTAAGCTGCTTGAATATTATGGATGTCAGGTTCAGGTATTCGCTCGTAATTCCACTCGGCATCTATCCGCCCGTGACTTATATTATACACGTTAAGTAGTGTGGCACATACCAAAATACCTTTTTTGAAGACAGTCGAATCACTCTGTGTGTGAGGTCAGATTATAAGGAAAATGCCTGTCTACTTTCCCTCATCAATCATTCCTTCTCATCATGTTTGATTATATTATGATTATGCGTAGGTAGCTAGCTATATATAGTATGCTAGCCGAAATTCATTCAGTAGTATTACAACGAACATTCCATGCAATCAGAATGAAAAAATGAGCACTCTCATGCTCATCATTAATCACTATTAATGGGTTCTGGAGTCTGAGGTTAGTCATCCAATAGAACTGAAACTGACTTGCACGTTAATACGTCCGTGTCTTACGCATACATCTAGACAACTGCTCATATACTTATATATTGGCAGTTTTTTTCATTTCATATTTCATAATGTCACACTTTCTCTCACAATTCTTCCCTTACACACCGCACCCACACCGCTTCAGTGTTCCATATTTGCATTCAAAAGGGAAAACTGCAGACGCTCCATTTTTAATTTGGATAGGCGTGATTTTTTTCCCTCAGTCAAAATCAAAAGTATCAATTTTTCTCTCGAGTGAAATCATTAAGAGGAGCAGTCTATGCAATTAGCTAATTGCGTCACTTGTTCGGTAGCAAACGGAATGTGACAATGGGAGACTTTTTTTACTGCTCCAACTATTTTTTTTCTTTTCAAACTTCTCAAAGCTTGTTAGGACAAATCTTTGGTTTGCAAGAGAGCACCGCTTTCACATTCAAAGAAGTCATTTGCGAGTTGCAGTCAAAAATCAAATTACTCTTCTAATAAAAAATCTTTTTCTTTTCTTCATCCTACATAATATATCATACAGAATCCAGAGGATACATATATATGTTATAAAGAGAAATCTTTCTTTTTTGCTCCAAAGCTTTTCTTAATTCTTTGAGAAAACCTTGAGTTTTGTAACTTTTCCGTTTCTGAGAAGGAAACTCATTTCGGGGCTGCCCTCTGTTCTATTTTGCGTTTGACTTCATGGCTAGAAGGCTAATCGAGGTGATCTTCCTGGATTTCACAATGGGGATACAACCTCTCGTTGTCGGTGCATTTGGAGAAGTGGAGGTCTGGAGAAGTCAGCGCTTGCATCATATTATGCTAGAATTGTGCAAGCGAACTCAATTTCTCTTTGTTATTATACGAGGGTATAAAATTACGTAAGAAGCGGCAATATTGTTTGTTAGGAAACAAATATTATACGAATTCTTTGTATATCAATGTGGAAACTGTGCGAATCTTCCACATTAGCTATTGACAATGTGAAGTAACAACGGAGTAGGAGCTATATTAACAAGTGTTTTCTCCGAATGAATGTCTTTCTTCTCCATTTCAACACCAAATCAAATTCGTAAGAAGATGGTTGGGTCAGAGATACAATAGAAATGTGTAGAATCTTATAATCATTACTCAGAACAAAACTCAGCCACCTGTATCTAATTGGATTTTGTTTTTATACCATGTTATGTGAAGCCTAACCAGACACGATATATTATTGACGAGCTATGGTTATGTTATAGAATTTTTGAAAGCTCACTAACGTATATAGTGTCATTACAATTCCAAAGACATATACCCAAATGTCTATTGTAAATATATGATGAAATGTATTGTACCTAAGTAGAAAGCAAACACTTCAATAGGTATTTTTCTAGCTTTGTAAATACGATACTGTTGACAAAGAAAAGATGACGACTTTGTCCTGAGGTTGAGACGAGAATATCAGATCCTACAGTTTGTTTAAAACAGGATTATGAGCTTAATACTATCACTCGAGATCATTGTTATCGGTTGTATTGTAGCATGAGCGTACAACTTCAATCACGTTTGATGTTATCAATTGAAAGTTTATTGGCATCAGCAGCTATTTAAAACCATGTGTATAATCCACTTACATGCATCTTTTGATGACGCAAGTTGTTGTAGGAGGGATTCATTCTTTGCGTCAGGATGTTTGATTATCGTTTAAATTTGTACTGTGAAAGCTGCATCCGGTAAAAGTTTTGGCTTTCACAACTTTTTCCTGAAATTGTTCCGAGTAATGTTTATTTTTAATTTTATTTTCATCCTTTCAAATGCATTATTTGGAGGAAAGAATCAATTTATAGCAAACAGTTGAAGTAGAAGTAAGAACCACAGTGTTTACCAGTGTTTACCCATTGTTGACTAAATTCAATTGCATGGCGGAACAATGTGTGTTTGATTTGAGCTTCTTCCTAATTCTGTCCTGCGTCGAAGGGTGAAGTGCTTTCAGTTCTATGCAAAATATTTTAATCTTCTTGAATCCACAGGTTTTGATAGAAAACAGGTGGTTCATGTACCAATGATATATAATATGATATATGATCGACATCATTTCCTTCTAAGCAAATTTCATTAAAGTCACTTCAGTTAAAGAAGCTTAGAACTAAAATAAATAGAAACGCAGACAAAAATTTGTCTCGCCACTATCTTTGTTTACATGCCCATAATTATTTTGAGTTGATCGTTTTAATATGTTTTTGAGGTATTCTGAGGGATAGTATTCCATCTAAATTCCTATTGCGTTTTTACATTTCGCTGTGTTGCGTTATTGATTCCGCTCAAAATATTTGAAAGCACACACTTTAGTGTAGTTAAAACAATATTGTTGTATCAACTCTTGATTGCTCGGTTTTCCCAAACAAAATTCAGAGAACGTCACTCCAACCGCTTTCTCTTGTAATTTGGTACGCTCACCAAGTATTCCTGGTAGCTAACGAGAATTCAAATATTTTTACAATACCCAACAGACTTTCCTTTGATCTTCCGCACCGAGCTAGATAAAATCCATGCACACACACAGCTCCACAAGAGAAAGAGCTATCTGTTTCACAGCTTTGATGATAATGTAGCAGCTATATTCCTAATTTTTTGCTACATATATTATTATATTATAAAGTTGATAGTGGTGGTCAACTATGTAAGCAATACACTAGAAACCACTCGGGAATTTGCCTTGCAGAGCCGTAGATGCTCTTTCAAATTAATGTGCATAAAAGTAAATACGCGACACGACAAGTATCTATGTATTGCATACCAGTCAAACCAAGCCACAAAGTGGCCTATCAGCAATCAAACAGCTCTTTCACTATGGTGGAGTGAACAGTTTCAAAAATATCTTTAGGGACATTATCATCACAAAGTGTGAGTGAGTGAGAGTATAAACTGGGAAGGAGAGAGAGAGGTGCTAAAACTTACATAACAATAGCGAGAGCTTTTGGTGTGTGACAATGTGAATATGTAAGCCGTATTGAGGAGGGATCCAATATCCACTGCAGTTTGGTATTGCGCGTAGGTGTAAGTAGCACAATATTATACTCTCCTTGCTTTTATGCATGAATGTGTATATTTTTCCATGATTTTGGTGTAATTTACATGCTGCTCTACTATACCAGACGAGTATGTGGTGTGATAGTGTCTACTTACTTATACTTTCTGTGTCGTTTATGCATTCTTTTCTAAACTACCCTGCTGCCACTGACTACATTTTCATTTTATTTCAAAGGAGGAAAAACATCAATTCAGATAGCACATGTGAGTATGTATAATATGGTAGGTAAATTTTTGTTGGTTGGGGACATATTTGAATGCATAACAGAGTGTTGAAGCAGAGGGCTGCCTCTCATCCTCTATTTTAGTGTTATTCTCCATATTACAATTTTGTGTGGTGATGAAAAACAACACGGGGAATAATAATGATGATAGAGAAAGTGTACACATACGTCGTAACGCACAATAATGCCGTGTTGTAGTATCTAGAAAACAGTAGCATCTCAGGCAGCAGCAGCCGTAGATGGAGCAGAGCCAGAGAGAGATGGGAAACGTGTGTTGTGTAATGTAATGTCTGCTTTCTGTTCGGATGGCTTTAAAAGCTCATTTACATCCAAAGAGATTACATTATATTTCACATGCTATCATTTTGACGGGTTGGAGAGAGACGACGAAGGATCTTTTGAACTGTTCTCTTTACTTCTATTACTGGGATGCCATTAAAACGCTGGAAATTTTAAACACTCTTCCCATACCCCTTTCACCAGCGAAAGAACCACACACCACCACACCATGTGGCATCATTATCATCATCAGAACAACAGTAGTAGTAGTCTTCGTCTCGAGGAGTATTATACTATATGCAGAGCTTGTAATGGATAATGTGGGAGAAAGCTGGCTCGTTTCACAATGCAACATTTTGATAGTGAATTGATGCTTGGCTTTCTCTTCTTCTTCTTCTTCAAGGGATGACAAAGACGTAGACTGTCTAATTCTCATAATAATACTATTTCCCTACCATTTCCCTCCATCTTGAGCTTCTTAGTTGTTGTATAGATTAGGCACACTCAGTCAGTTTTCTTTCCCCTCTGGGGACCATTATATTCTTTTTTGAAGAGGATTTTCCTTGTGGTGAAAGTGCGTTGAGGCTTTTGACAAGAAACGTTTTATTACATCTTCAAACATGGCAGAAAGAACGGCATCTGCATTGTGCCATTTCTCAACCATGAACATGGCGAAATTTTGTGGAAGAAAATCTAAATTGAAAATTTTTTGTTTGAAGTTTTGTCATCTGCGTAAATTAGATCCATAAAATCAATATTGAACGCTTATCAACTACTTTTTTTCTGGATCTAATGCCATTCCGCTAGTACTCCATTTTATGCTTGGAAGATGGAGCGAAAGAGGATTAGAGTTCGTTTGTCACAAAATGTTCTTGATCAGAGACTCACTCATAGTTTATGTTCATGGCTAAATGACAGTTTATGTTCGTCAGTTATTTTGTCCCATCTTCAACTACAGTTCAACTCTTGTAGTTGCTAAACGGTTATGATGACGTTAAAGGTAGTCCTCATTATTCGAGGCTTTGTTGGAAACCCCTTTCTTACGCAGCTTATTTACGTAACGTGCTAAATTACCAGCCGTGTATGCAATATAAAGACTCTTTCCTAGCTACAGACGCTTGATGAAAAATTTACTGAAGATTTTGCTCTATGGAGTATCCGTTTTTAAATGCATTCATTTTACACTTTCATACAAAAGTGTATGTAGTATGTATGTTATGTACAGTAATTTGGTTGTCATTTTTCCCTACGCCTGGCATAAACTAAAATGCATCATATATTCCCAAATGAACCCGATAAAGTAATAGTATATAAATACAGGAATGTATGTACTACACACACATATAGTTCGAAAGTATCTTTTAGTGAAATAATGTTATTTCCTGTAGGAAAAATTCCGGCATGGATTTCAGTAGAAAACATCTAGAGTAAGTATGAGCTCTGTGCATAGAAAGTTTAGGCTAGAAAATAAGGGATGGATGAGGAGAGGTCTCCAGGGTTAAATTCAGTAGAAGGGTTCCATCCCGTCATACATTTTCCCAGCTTCAGCAATATTATTTGCTACTCATGTGAGTGAGCCTTCTTACTACGTACATTTTGTAAGTTTACACACACACACACAGGAAGTAGTAGTAATAGAGGCTTCGGAGATACTTTGTTGTCGTCAATGTATGTACTACTCTCACTCAACCCAAATTTAAAATATGGACTGTCTCTTTTTTTACACACTATACGTGTTACTTTTAGTGCCAAATGTACCTAGGTTAAAGAGAATTGTATCCAATCATAAACTCGGTTGCTTTTACCCGGAAAAATTATCACATCTCCTGTAAATGCTGTAAAACCTTCACATGGAGTGAGACTACATATAGTATGTTGGTTGCAAGAGAGAAAGTGACAGGGAAAGGGATCCGTTCTGGTGATCCGCTCACAGTTTCCACTAGAAATTTTTTCCCAGCTCTCCCATCTTGTTGGATAATCAAGGTGAAACGTGAAATAGAGGAGGCAGGCAAATGGCAATAAAGCCGTAATAAATTATTGACACGGTTGCAATCGTACTACTACCACCACCACCAGCAACCACCGTAGCAAAGCCATATAATATGAATGTATGCCTTCCCTTTTTCATATTATGAGTTAGTTATATTATGGATGGCAAATAGAAGGTTATAAAAGTTTGCATGGTTTTGGATGAGTATGGGGGTGTAACCCTTCATAACCGTACGTGAGCTAGCTGGAGTACATATAATATGTAATGTGGGGACGTGAGCTAGTACGCTAGGTTGAGCAACCACCAGATTAATGTTTTATTTCATTTTCTGTTTTCACAGGTGAGGAAGTACTGGAGGTTGGGAATGAGCTCGTGGTCATGACTGACTACAGCAATGACGGGAGCACAGGAAGCAGTAGTAGCAATAGTTACAACGGCAATAATAATGGTTCCTCAGTCGTCAGCATCAGTAATAATCATGGCGATAGTAGTCGAACTCACCAAAGCAGCAGCCCTTCAGCATCCGCCAACGGAGGCTCAAATGGGAGTAGCAGCAGCAGCATCATCACTAATCCAACTAGGAGTTCCACCAACAATCCCAACAAAATAATTGGTAATTCCAGATGTGAAGTGCTTCCAAAAAGTGTTGGTAGTAGTGACAGTAGTAATCAGAAAATCCGGATATGTTACACCTATGATGCTTTACTAGCCTCCGATGGGAGATCAAAGAGAAGATCTGCTGCTGCTGCTGGTGTATCTGGAAATGTTTCTGGTGGTGGTAGTAGTAGTAATACAACAACGAGTAGCACCACTCCTTGCGGTTCCAACAGTGGCATATCTCCAGCAACTAACAAGGCTGGCTCTAACAACAACTCCAGCCATCACCATCATCGCCACCAACAGAGGCAGCAGCGGAATGGCATGACTGCAACTTCAACAACTGTACCTCAAGGGAAACGCGTTCCTGGGCCTGACTACCGAAAGACTCCCACCTCTCATCATCATTTTAGCACGTCAGCAACAAGCTCCGGGAGCAGAACAAGTCACGATTCTCCAACCAACGCTGAACTGAAGACCAGCGGCTCTGCTAATGGCCGCTCTTCGAGGAAAAACGGAGTTACGGGGATGACAGGGTCACGTAGCATTTCAACTGCTGCGGATCGTCGTCGAGTGTCTGGTCGTAATCATGGAGGAAGACGTCGTCAAAATCCCAGCGGTAGCAGTAGTAGCTGCAGTAGCAGTCGTGCCAGTGATAATATCATCATGCCCAGAAATAAGAGAAGAATAAGAGCAAGAAAAATTTCGTACGATGTTGATGACGAAGATGATGGTGAAATTGGAGAGGAGGATGATGAGCACCCGGATGAGCTGGATGATGAGCTCATGATTGAGGTAGAGGGAATAGATGATAGTGAAGACTACGATCCGCTAAGAGACGAGGATGACATGAGACGTTCCTCCTCCACCACCGGCAAGCGGAGAGCGAGAGCCGAGCTGTTGAGAGGCGAGGAAACCACCTACGAGTTGGACGGAGCGGACGACCAGGAACCACCAAAGCAAAGATATGTTTGCTCCGAGTGTGGTAAACACTACGCCACCTCATCAAACTTGTCGAGGCATAAACAAACCCACCGCAGTCTTGACTCCCAGAATGCGAAACGATGTCCAACCTGCGGAAAAGCGTATGTCTCCATGCCCGCCCTGTCAATGCATTTACTAACTCATAATTTAAATCATAAATGTGAAGTTTGCGGAAAAGGCTTCTCCAGACCATGGCTACTCCAAGGACACATGCGATCTCACACCGGAGAAAGCCTTATGGTTGCGCCCACTGTGGTAAGGCATTTGCAGATCGTTCCAACCTCAGGGCTCATATGCAAACACACTCTGGCTCCAAGAACTACACGTGTAAGCGTTGTAACAAGTCATTTGCATTAAAATCATATCTGAATAAGCATCACGACTCTGCTTGCTTCAAAGATGCATCTTCCTCATCCTCGTCAGGTGTTATGGAACTCAACTCGCAGCATTCCAACTCCTCACTTGCTAGCTCGTCTTCATCTGCATCCTCTGGTTCTTTCAATTAAAATAATATGAAAAATATTAAACTACACACAACTTTTTAGCACTCACAAAATATCTCTACATTAATAAACTACACACACAGGATATTTTTCGGTGGTTGAGGAGGTGGACAAAGAAAAATTGGGTTTTGAAGAAAAAAATGGTACACATTATTATATAACCTTTGTTACAAAAAAAAGCACCTACTACTAGAGCCAAGCTCTGGTCTGGGACATGACAATAGATTCAGAGTTTCTGCTGCTGCTGCAGGTGTCACATTTTAGTTATGATGGTTTGCTGGATGCATACATAAATACTCAATTTCACCGTTCCTCCTTGTGAATTATCATAGAAAGTGGAATCTCAGAATTTGGAAAACGGAGCAGGAAGCCAGAGAACATTAGATACATACGAAAAATATTCATAATATTTTATTACACTAGACTTTCTCCAATGTTGGATGTGCACAAAACTCCTATCTTGGCAAGCGGTTGAATGAAAACCCAATATTTCATGTCTATCAGCACAGGATTGAATTCCGTTGTGGCAACATTTGTTTCTGTGCCTAGTTTTCTGCATTAAGCACTGCAATTGGTTTTAATAATTTCATTAATCATTATAACATGCAAAATTATGAATAATAGTGGGGATTTTGCATAGCGCACGTCTCCCAAATGCTAATTAGACTTCAGAGTGTAAACTAAACCCACTCAGAAAAGGCTCCAACTTATAAGCGTTGGCGAAAGGTGGACCAAGTCGTTGTCCTCCGAATATATATCACTGTTCTTCTACCCAGTTGTACTAGTAGTAGTGGTTGGTTGGCCACGGCCGGTTGTTCGAGTTTTTGGGTAATTGGTTGGCTACCAGGTAATAAATAACAGGCACCATCTGGTTGGCTATTCCTTTCGGAATTTTCATGACATGCATTCTTTATTCATGTTTATGGAAATGCAGACTGGTGTTGGTAAATACAGACTCACTGAAAAACAACAAACAAACCCAAAACAAGACGCTCCAGCGAAAATAGTCAACCATTTTATTAAAATGGACCGTGGAAGGCTCATCTTTTTCGTGACTGCGGAGAAAGCGGCAGAGGAAAATAAATGGTTTATTATTATTATTCTCTTTTCTCTTTCTAGTTTATAAACTGGAGCATTTCATCTTTCTATCATATATATCTGCTATGGTGGTGGCAATGCTACAATAATATTTCACATTTTAAGAGCTAACAAGACGGAGCCAAAACTGTAATAGAATTAGTAACAAAAAACATTCCATTGTAAACTGTTGTAAAATATCAGACTAATTTTTCTTCCTTTGTTACCACTTTATTCAAATTTCTACCTAAATAAATGAGCAGTTTGAAACAACCTGGAAAGAACTAAATTTGGGATAATAATGTGCTCTTGCTACTAAATGGGTATGTATAAATTCTCCTCCTCTTCCTCATACATAACTAAACACACACGAAAACAGCCGTGGATGCCAGAAGATCCCAAAAGTTGTTGTATGTAACTTGAGTTGAGTGACACACAAAAATCAAACTTTTAATTGTGAAAGTGGATTACCAATTGGTTTTTTCACTTATCCAATCCCATCCATTTAACGAGTTTAGGAGGAAAATTTTCCCTATGATATAATTATTGCAAGTATATATCGAGTGCTCTCCTCAACAAGAGAAAGCGCAAATAATAAGCACATGCATGTTCTGCTCTGCTCTGCTCAGCCACTGGAAACAAAGCTACGGTGAGGTTTCCACACAGTCTAGCAGTTGCATGTAATAATGCGGCAGAAAGAATAGCTTTTGTGTTTGTGGTTGTTTTTAACGAGTCCATGGTGGCAAGTCAGAAATGATTTATACTTGTACAAGACCCGATTTTAATTTGTTTTCCTTCCAATTTTCCCAGAAAGTGTAGTAGTACCTACTTTACGAGTCTCATTATTCCCATCTCTCACCAAACTCTATATATATCCACTAGACTCGGGAGTAGGCAAACTGTTTTTCTTATGAGGAATCATAATATTTATGCTCATATAAACTACCATTGGAGCGGAGCAATGCTTTTCCTCTCTGCTCATAACATATTACCCTGACATCATCAACGGATACATTTATAGCAGCATGGAGTAGTAGTAAGTAGTAGTAGTTCTTGCTCTGATAATATCGTGGGTGATTATTATTACTCTTTCTTCTCAACTACATACATACATGCATTCGCATATGGAGTGAGTTAACAGTTACTAACTTCTCTGAATGCCACTTCTGAGAAATAAGGAATACAATAAAGGCAACTCTCAGTTTTCCTATCGGTTTGGATCAGTGCAAAGCAAAGGTCATCATAAAGGCTGCATTTATTTGTAAAGAATGAAAAACGAGAAATGAATGGTGCTGCTCGTGAATACAAATGGATTCAAAAAAAAATCTTGAATTATTTTGTGCCCACTACTCAAACCTCCTCCAGTTTTGAACGAGAGAGAGAGAGAAAGTTATTAAAAAGTATTTGAAACGGGTGGTTTTCATTCAACAAAAACTGAGAGTTTACTCAAAACGGGAGGAGCGAAAAGGATGAAAAATTCTAATTTTCCGTGTCTTCCCTTTTGTCCATAAGAAAAAGGGAAGCCCTGCTCTCCCATTCTAATTTGCGAGATTTGCAAAGCTTTGCAAATTAACTTGGTAATTCCAAACCAGTCTTAGAGGAAGATAGATAGATACATGATATATATTACATCACGGAGGGCTCCTTCATCTCTCCAAATTACGTAAAAGAGCAAACGCTTTATTCTGTCCGTAATGTCGTTAGGCGCTCCACCGTTTTCACTGTGTGTGTCTGTGCGAAAGTCTGAGGCATCAGCAAAGGAATTAGTAACAGAGGAGCGGTGCGGTAGTTCTCAAACATGGGGTGGATGTGGATGCTGGCAGCTTACCAAAATTTCGTCTTCCTCTCTCTCTCTTTCTCTCTTTTTCTCTCTGTCTCAGCTCATTCACAACTGTTCAGTCGTGGTAATGATGGCTCTTCCTTATGCGCACTATATACCGTCCTTTATCTCCACTTTGCATAGACAGGAGTCATAAACGCATGGTGGAGGATTTTAGCCACTGCCACTTGTGAATTGCAACTAACTTTTGTAGACAATGTGCATACATGCATATATTATATAGCACGCTGAAAAACTGTACATAAATATGCACCCAACCTGCATTAATAAATTGTTCCAAGAAGTCGAAAAAGAATAAGGCGCGTGTGTGTATAGATTGCGGAATCAACTTTGTACCATTACCATTGATGAAAAGCCTGCCTTTCATTCATCTCACAGCCCCAATGACTTTAACTTTCTTCTGCATCATATAGCTATATACAGTACATTCTTATATCGTTTGTACAAGTTTTTCCTCTGTGATTAATGCAACCCTACGATTTGTGACTTTAAAGTTATTTATTTTCTTTGTCTCCGCCGCCTTTCCCTCAGTCGAAGCTTGCCCGACTGTGTCTCTCTCCCAGCTCCGGGAACGGAGAAAGTAATCTGCGGTCACATTTCAAATACGTTATATACCTAGCTACTATACAACAGTGGTTTTTAGTATTCAAACAAAGTCATACTAGTTCTTGATGGCGGTGAATGTTGATTATGATCCTACGACGTCTACACATCCAATCCGAGTTCCATCTCAACGAATTTTTTAAACACAGAGTGCTCTGCTCGGAATAATATCAGAATACGTTAAAACCATTCTGAGCAGAGAAACAGGGACGAAATGGGTTTGGAACAACGGGAAACTCAAAATAATGCAAAGATTTCCGCTACTCTTGTTATTATTACTGGGAGGACGGTCGACTTTGTGGAGCATACTTGAACTTAAACTACTTGACGCTGCTCACACAATGACTGATTATTTTTTGGGCAAATGAATCCCATCCTGACGCAGCTGTTGTGCTGCTGAGGAGCGAGGACTCTCTGTTTTTGAGTCAAGGAGTCTGACAGCTCCTACTATCAACCAATATGAAGGGGATAGTATATAAGGAATATCGGATTAGAGTCTCCAGCAGTATTTAAAGAAGCACACGCATTGTTTTTAGAAATGAAGAAAAGAGAAACTTTTAGGAGTGCTTATACCCCGTAATGATAGCGTTGATGCAATATAACGAGCCAAGATAGGAATGCTTTTGTCTCTCCAAATCATTCTGAGTTTTCCAAAGAGCAATGAAACGTGAACCTACCTACCTTGATGGTATGTAATATCTAGGAACACACATATATATTATATAACTTTGAAAGTTGAGTATGTATATATGGCTGCATCCACAATCATACTTCTTCAGATTGTTTATTTCGCGAGATTTTAAGTAAACACCGATGGAGGAGAAAGGAGGATGATGATGAGAAACGCGGAAAAGTTGTTGGCTGATCTCTAAAGCAATAAATCACTCTTTCCTTTTTCAAAGTGAATTTAGACTTTATATTCATTAAAAACTTAGGTGTATACTATCGTAACTATATATATATATAAATATTATGGAACACAAGAATTAGCGTAGTTTATATACTTAGAAAGTTTAGCTGTGTGTCGCATATCTACAATGAAATGTGTACTTGTTATTACTAAAAGGTGTGTCTGTCTGTTTCCTAAAATTCATGTGCAGAAAAACGTATCTGTGAGAACTATAGAAAATATAAACGTTCGTAGCTACTAACATTAACACACGTCCACCACCAGTTCAGAAAGTTGTTGTTACTTTTACTACTTTAGTTGAAGCCGCACTGTCGTTGTTGTTCATATAAATTGGGGGTAGCCTTCTCCCACAGAATGCAAGCATGTTCTCTCTCCTTGGCTAAATGATTAGTGAAAAATAAATGTGAGTATAGTATATGAATATATAAATATATCTGCTGCACTACTATTTTGTGATGCAAGAAAATGAAATTACTTTCTACTCCAAACTTTTTCTATATATGTATATGCATGCACATGAAAAGAAAAGAGATCCTATTTTGGATTTACGATTGACTGCATTCCAAAACTTTGAGAGCGAGGGCCGCTGTAGATTTTTCATTTTTGCTACACGTGCTTTCACAGTTAGTTTTTCAGGTTTCTGTAAATTGCAAGATCTGCAAAAGTCATGTTGCTCATTTTCAATATTCATTATTTTCCCCACACAAAAACACTTTGTGTTTTACAACTACAACTCAAAAATACATAATTTATGTCTATGGCTTCTACACAAAAGCAATGTATGTATTTAAGAGTATACATATTTAGCAAAGTTTTTCTCTCTCTATCTATCTCTCGACTATATATTATTCTCTCCATCTTGGGGCCTCATGTGAACTTTCCGAGTCGTGCTCTTTCTGTCTACATGTGTACTTTTGCCAATGTGCTTGGAGAATCTTATCTTCTACAAAATAATAGGGTTCCGTATGAAAACATAAATGTCGTCTAATGATAAGTGTTCATGGTAGAGTTTAATAACATTTGCTAGCAGCGACATGTATATGCTACGTTTTTCTAGAGAAAGTTACTCTTTTGTACAACATATAATTTCCTTCCAGTATGTTTGACATTAGCATCTTTCATTAACTACGGATTTATGCTCGTTCATTTTTGTATCAATTCGTAACGTAAACACAATAGTATACACATTTTAGACCTATATAGTCTATATAAGAGCGTGTGTTTAAGACAATACTAAAGTCTGTAATGTCATCTAGTCCGTACTTTTATGCATAATAATATGTGCTAGGTAGAGATTCATCAACAAATAGATAGGTGTTCTAGTCAACTCTAATGTTAGCAATATTGCACTAGTCTAATAATTATTGTTGTTGTTCTTGGATGTTTTCACTCTCCTTTTTTGTCTTGAGTCAGTTTAACTCTTACTTAGGTGATATTCGCAAGTAGGTAATTTTCAGCTAATGGCTAACAGCTTTATATATTGTAATATACATATTACCGCATATAAACATAACATTTAAGGTACAGGAATTGTTACATGTGTATAATATGTAAACGTTTGTCTCCGGGCTCCGAATAGGACATTCCTATCTGACACTATGCTCAATCATTGTATGTATATTTGTCTATCTTTCCCATCTATATTGTATTGTATTTACACTCGGCTTGAGTATCTATCTACTGCTTCTTTTATGTTCCTTTGCATGCTAATTTCATTCCGTTGCTCATTAGCAGAGAAAACTAATCTTTTAGTCATTTTATCTCATCCAAAACGTGCATGCTTCATGTTGATTCCAATAAATGACACTTTCAATACACCATCTCAGTTTCGGCGCAAGTCTAATGGAATTAGGATGGATTGATAGTGAAGGCTGTATGTACGTTAAAAAATTTGGCTTTTTCTCTTTAAAAAACTCCTATAGTTGTTGTACATTGCAGTAAACTGGATTCAAACAGTTTATCTAAACTAGTAGGTGTAGGTAGGGTGCTTATGTATAGATAGACATAGTCAATTAGGCTCGTTCGTTGTTGAAAGAAGTAAAAAATTAACTACATACACACTATACTACTTAGGTGACTTTAAATAGTATATCAGGATAATATTGAGTGGATGTGTTGTAATATTACTCAAGAATATCATTCAAATCATTGTAATGAAAGCAATATCATCAATCTCAGAGAGAGAGAGAGCGGAAGAGGAAATTTTGAGAACGTGACAGAAAATTTACCAAAACACTACTAGTTACATGAAATCTCAATGAAAAAGCAAGCATGAGAGCAGAAAGGGATCAATCAAATCTCGTCAAGTGATGAAACAAGCTAGTGAAAACACTTTACTAACAAACAACCATCACAAATTACAAACAAAAAATAAAATAAACAACAGCAATAGCAAAACATGTCTGAGTATTCTCATCTTCTTGAGTACGAGCAAAACATGCATATTAAATACCTGAGTATAATATAATAATAATGTAGGTTGTAGAATGTAAACTAACTAAATTAAGATAATACTAAGTTATTTTTAGGCTCTTATTTATTACGTAGCGAAGTTTGATAACGTATACCATGCAGACAGAAAGTAAGTACAGGAGACTCAAACTCTCCACCTTCAAAAAAACCATCATAAATTTCCCCCACTAAATGTATACAAGAGTTATAGGTCAACATGTTTTAGGGGAGTTCATATAACCCTTGCAGGATTTCAACAAAGCCAACGCAATTTTTCTCGAACATTTTTTCCTGTACATATGCGTATGTCAGTAATATATTTGTAAGTATACTAAAAACTAGATCTCTTCTCTTTTGAGCACTGAACATGCAGGGAAAAAGCGTCAAATTTGTCTTCCTGAACTTTCGAGATCCAATCAGATCAAGACATTTTTACTTTTTTGAAAGTAGACTAGACTTTGAGTTTTTATCTGTCAGGGAGAATTTTGAGATTATTCCTTTTATAGTTATGGATAGAAAGGCGTTTTGTATTTTCTAACTAGCACTCTAGCATGTAAATGGTTAACAAAGGGAAGCAATCGAGATAAATACAACGAAATAAACTGCTTCAAGTAGTAGGCTGTCAACTTAAACTGAATTGGCTGCGCTGCAAAAAAAAAATCTTCACCGCTTTACACATTTTAGCATAAGTTTCTTACGAATGGGTAGTGGACTTGACGGTAACGTTATAACGGCTATTATATAGGCAAGTTTTGTGTTGTTTAGATTGCTCTCATTATTGAACAAAGTAACAAGGAAAAAGTGAGTGAAAGTAAAGTCTGCATAGTAAAAAGTAATTTGTATCATTATCGTATCCTCATATTATAACTTTTCACGTTAAAGGCTTGTGTGTTCGTAGCCGTGAAAAGTGTCATCGTTGCAATTATTACTAGTCGACGTGAGTGTGGTGTATAGCAAAACGCTAGCGTTGTTGGTGTCTAATGTAATGTAACTTGCATGGACTTGTTCAATGTTTTTGTGTGTTTGTACGAAGGTGTCTGCACAACAATAATATAAGTGAATGTTATAGTTAACTACCTGTTAAGTACTGCTCCTATATCCAAAGATTTAAAGTTCTTTAATGGAAACATGGACAAAAAAATAAAAAAAAAATCTCTTAAGGTCAAAGTCAAACCCTGTCCAAACTTTGGCAACCACACGTGTATAACCTCTGACAAGAAAGCAATACAAACTATAAACAGAAATGGAAGAGGAATCATTATTCACTCTTTTTCCGTACCAAACCATAAAAAGAAATATTCATAAAAAATACAATTTCCATGAAACATATTGTGCAAATATTAGGATGACATCGAAAACCCAACAAGATATACACAATCGTTTTTGACTTTTCTACTTCATAAACCGATTATCCCAGCAACCTGCATAATATTTGAACCTCAAATCCTCACATTTCTCGCCCCTTTCTTTGAAACATCATCTCTCGACTTACCTCTTAAGCAAATGCTTCTGAATCGGTATAATAATCATTATTAATTGTCATGTTTTTGGGAACTTTTCCCTTCCTTTCAAATAATAATTGACTAAATTATTATTTTCATTATTACAAATTATGCGTGTGTCACACTTTCCTTTACTTCTTGTCAATCAGATGGATTTTATATTCGTATAACATTTGTAGTGATATTAATCGTACGTGTACTTTTACTATATTCAGACATAAATATATATTTACATCTACTTCTATATTATATACATATATGTAATCTCTGGAGTGTACTATTTTTCTGTGGTATAAAAAGCTAAATAAAAAACTGAAAAATGCACAAAAGTCTTAAAAAAGTGAAAAAATACAACTGTACTACTGTCTGAACAATGTATAACCGTGAGCAATATTCTCTGTGCTTCTATCTATGAAAATACAGTTTCATAATACAATATAATATACTTAACTGTTACGTTGTACTTAAACACTAGTAACTAACTAACTTATACACTAGTCTAAACCTAAGGTTACTTTACTCATAGCTAGCTGTTGTTAGTTATCATCATCAACGTCTTCTTTTACGAGTAAGTTTACTAATATATTATTAAGTGTCTCTAAGGTAGAAACTACATGTAGTCAGTTGTGTGTCATCATATCTAGTCAAGTAACAAATACCCAAGTTTGAAAAATAACTGTCCACAATTTCCAAACAGCAATGAATGTTCATGTCCACCCCACCAACTATCATCATCATAGTTCAGATTAGTATAGAGTTTCACTGGATATTTCATTGCTTACCTAAACATCAACGATGATTATGATTACCAATGTAGTACAAGTTTAAAGTAATAGACTGTCGGTGTGGTTTGGTCAGATTCCGCTTCGTCATCTCGTTCTTTCGTTAAAAGTGTATAATGTACTTTTGCGTTTTATTATTAAACTAAAGCAAGTCTCGTATAGCCCCATCAGATCACAATATAACACAATTAGGACTCGACATGATAAATTATATAGTGTGTTGTGTGTCTACGAATTGACTACGGGTCGAACTAAAAGAGCGACTCGGTGAGCGTGTTCCGATTTATTTTCAATGTGACAAAAACGAATGACTTTTAGGAGAAAATATATAAGGTATATCTAAACATATACAGTTATGGTGTAACATAAATGTTCATTCCTTGTGATGTTGTTATATTTATAGTCATTCATATTATTCATCAAGTCTGATAACTTTTGTTGAAGCTTCTGTGCATTTCATGTTAACCGTCATTCATTGTTGGCTACCATTCATCATGGTATATATAGATCTATATATTATATGAGTGTGTATAAACAGGTCGTGCTTTTAAGTGGTTTGATCTCATGTCAAATGTGTGCATAATAATATTCATATACTCACCGTGAATTTTTCTAGTCATTCCGTTTCTCTCAGAGGATTAATTTGTCAGATTTAATTATGAATTATTATGATATATACATTTCTGTTCTGGCAATCTCACAGTTTTTAGTACCTAGTTATAGTACCTACTTACTGTTTCTTGCTCATCCTATCATCATGAATCTCTCAAGCAATATATTCCCTCAAAACTACTGTACAACACAAAACGTGAATGTTGTTTGTAACACGTTACGTCAACGCAACGCAACCACACCAGTAGTAGTGAAAATGATTCTCATTTACATAAAAATAATCTCTTGTCGTCTCTGCGATGTGTGTACTTATATAGTGTTTTACAAAATTAGCGTGCAATAATAAAAAAAGTACAGACTAAAACTCTACTAAACACAAAACGTTGCTATCTATCTAATTATACAGTGAGTCCTAAAAAACGTATTTACATTTTACATTTACTGTGCTGCTGTGTAAGTGTTACTTGATTAGTTTTAAGTGGACCTTAAATGTGATGAAATTATTGATATTATACCTCATTAGAGACTATTATTGCAACAATACTACATTGCTAACTATTATTGTGTGTACTACTATTAAATGTGACGATGTGAGTATCAACTATCTATATATATATATTGTTCATCAATGTACTACGAACTGTTCTTACCTGGATATAATTGTAACGACTATATAAATGTATGTATTTACTTCCTCGTGTCTCCGGTCGCGTTGTCTTGTTGCGTAAAATGCTGAGTAAAAGTCGTATATCGTATTTTACCACTCTATGTCACCCAAGAGATGTAATGTTGCATTGTGTATGGTAAATGGTAAATGTTAGAGCGGAAAGGGGAAAGTGAAAGTGCAAACGCATGGCATATTATTATTATATGTAATACGTACTTAACTAGAATGAACTATGCGGTTTGTTGGTCGGTGGTGGTAAAAGCGTTGCCTATATTATATACTATGATGTTTTTAGATGTGATGTATTCTCATTGTGTTAGTTTTAATAACTATCTCGGTTCGAGTTCGACTATACTATATACATATTGTATATGTAAATGTGAAGTGTTTCGCACTGTTACTGTGTTTCAGATATTTCCCAAAGCATCTCAACAAAAGAATGCAATGATCATATATAGCAGATAAATAATATATCATTGTTGATGGGCGCCCGTGTGTATACACAGTCATACTTATTGTTAGTGCTTAAAAATCTGGTGTTACAGCTTAAATTCTAATAAAATCATAACGTTGTGTACGTTCTTATTCGCAAAACGATAAATCACTTTGGTCATCATCATGAAGTTTTCTTCTTTTGCATATATCAGCATCTATTCATGCCATACTATACAAACTTTGGATACGATTATTTTACATATTGTGCTGGCATAGTGTTTTTCTATTCTACATGGAAAATTTATTGTTAATCTCAACACCCATCTTGGATTGCATATTATCATCAAACATCTTAATGGACATTTATCGTATGGATCCTATTTGTATTATTATATGGAAAGTTTTCAAGGGTTCAAACTCATTTTTCAGGAGTAATGTATAATAGCAAGTGAAGAAAGTATGACCTGAGGGTTTCCCATTTTCAAAGAGACCAGTACACTACTGCTACTGTGATCCAACTCCAACACCAAGCTAATGGTTTTTGGTGCATGTCATTCTCACGTTCCATCAAATGCCATCTGGGTTCTACAGATTACATTTATTTATCATAATTCTTCAGTGAGTGGGTGAAAAGCTGATATCTATACAACTAGCATGGATAAAAGGACATGACAGGTTTTGATCGTGAAGAAGCTGCTCCTGATACTGTTCAAGATATATTAAGCTTCTAATAGTTTTTCACAAGAGCCCTCACATCTAATCCGAAAACTGGTATTATTCAGGATTGCGTCGAAAATTGTGGAGGGTAAAAGGAAAAGGACATGATTACAAGTGTGTTATGTTATTACTTTTTTTCATTGTAACCACCCTGCATACTCAGTACATCCGTTGGTTCTCAGCTACTGTGAAAGTTAGTATGCTTGATACAGCGGTTGAATTTGAGAGCGGATGATAGCGCTTTAAGGCATCTCTGAAGAGAAAGCGCTTATCACTTTTTGCCCTCATGGAATCCATATTTCACACGAGAAAAAAATAGAAACGGTTCTCCACACACGTATTTTCTTCCTCTTCTTTAAAAAATATTCACACATTACCATGAAATAAGGATACCCAACAAAAAAAACATATATAAGTTGCACATCGTACATTACCCAACCAGTGAATCTTTGCTCCCGTTTCATCTGTAATAAGAATTGCTTTAATGGTTTACATTTTGTACTGCTGCAAACACCACTTTCTCCTGTCCGGATTATAAATGTATGTAGGTATAATGTAACATAGTAGTAGTAATAACAGCAAACTTTAGTATTTAGAAGAAGAAAATGTGCTACTCCCGAACACATTTCAGTCACAGTTTGCAAAGGGGAAAAATAACCGAGCTGTGCTGTATCACGCCTTCACGGGAAAGAAGTAGAGAGAGAGACAGCCGACTTTATTTTCTATGTTCATATGTGTCATCATCCCAAAGCAAGCTGTATTTTATGGATAAACTTGAGCAGTCCAAGACGAAGAAGAAGCGAGTGCAACCCCTAAAATGTCCAGGTGATATTTCACTTTTTATATCTTTTCGTTTTGTAGGTGACTCCTAATGGGCTTGGGAATGGCTTCCTTAAATTGCCATTTATTTCCAAAACTTTAACCAGAAGATACCCTCCGTTTGGTATATATATCGTTTCATTATTGCTACCACTCCGTATCTGTGTACCGTGCCATCCTAATGCATCACAGTCAATGAAAGATTATTGTTGGTTTATATTTTTCCTCTTCTTCTTCTTCTCCTCTGGAATGGAATTCTGGGGAGCGTCATACTGAACTATTATTGTCCCACTTGAAAAGTTACAGTTATTACATGAGAGAGTGAACCCAATCAACATGCTAAAGCTCCGTAAGCACTCTTACGCAATATATCAAAAATATATTGTGCCATAATCAGAGCCGTAATGGTAAGTGCTCAAAACTGTAATGAATTACGCATCAACTTGCCAAATTATTGATGATTTAATATTCCATTAGTTCTTCAGTACATTACGGTCACACAAGTATTAACTTTTTTCCGAGGAAGCAACTCAACTCTAAAGTATGATACACACAGGGCTTTACATTTTAGGACACAATATTACCATGCAGTGCATCACTATCCCTGACTTGTGCTACTACTAGTAGTAAACTAATGTGCAGTAATGCATAACGGAAAGAAACATCAGTTTGGCAACACAAATTTCGGCATCATTTCATAGTCATCCATGTTGAGATCCAAGGGAAGTTTCGACCATATTCTGATTCAAAAACTTTTCTCGTTTAATAGCGTCGGCATTCTGGGATCGGTAACAACAACAGCCAAAAACGTAGATGATGGGATGAATGAATCCCAGTGTAACTGGGAGATGCAGCTGACAAATAATCTAAAAAGTCGCTCGTGTCCCCAGAAAAATGACAAATATCATCAAGTGCAGCTGTGCAAAAATTAATAATCTACGTTCTCATAATGTTCGCTTCAGTTTTAATAACAAACAACAAGCTTCACCCATAATGTGAAGGAAGATGAATGGATAGCTACGGATTTTTTCTTCTTGATTCTCTATATTCTCTACACAAGAAGATAGCATGTTATGAATCACCACCACCACAAACTTGAGAGGAAACTTATCTCAGTTTTTGCATTCAGAAAGTGTTTTCCTGTGTTCTGCTCACAGTATACGGTATCAATGATAAAAGTTTGGAAAGTTCACTTGAACCACATTAAATTCACTACAAGGATTTAGCATATTCGTCAGATGAATTGGTAGAGGCACCAGCTACAAACTCCAGCGTTCACTCACAAAAGAAGTTGGTGGGTGGGAGTACTAAATTTCAGGTTGGAAGACCCGTATCCCTATATTTATGATATTAGAAAAAGCTATACCTTGGTCGTAGACATCAAAGCAAACTCCATTGAAAGACAATTACGGAATCTACGACCGAAACTTTGGTGAAATAGTCAACCATTTTATATATGGAGCGTATCTATATCCATTCACTTCCGCAAATGATTACAGAGCAAAATTTAGAGCTAGTGGGGCAATATGAAATACGAAGCAGACAACCAAAGTCTGGATAAGATTTAAGGGAGCAGCATATCATTCTTTTTCTAAATTTTAAAGAATTATTCAACTAAATGGATCGCGTTATGCTCGCTTGATTGACGCGCATATATTAGCAAGGAAAGGTCAGAGACGCCAAATATGAAATTGACTGCATTAGCCAGTTTTAAATATTTACAGGGTAAATGGATTTTTGGTGTAACTTTTCACCCCACCAACCGCAAAGGTCACACCATCCAGTCACTTTAGATTTGATACACACAGTGGAGTGTGTCATTATTACACAAGAGTTCCCGTATTTATCAATAAAAACCAAGGAAAATAACACATTTTGATCTTGCATTGATACTCCGCCTCTCTCTGGAGCACCTTCTCTGGCTGCTCCTCTACTCCCTTTTTACTTTTAATCCCAAAAGAAAAATGTGGCAAGATCCTCTTTGAGACGATACCAGTTGTTACCACTTGACTCTAATTGTTGTTAATTTTGTTAATTAAGAAAGTTAGAGAAAGACTCGGAGCAGAATCTGAGGGTGGAATAAACTAGGAAACAAAGGAGGGAATGAAGAACAAGAAAGAGTGAAAGTTTTTTCATCTCATCATGAATCCTTGTAGCAAAAAAGTAGCATGCATACATATGAGTTATGTAAGTTTTTGTAGTCGTTTTATACTATACACAGCTTCCAACTTCTCTTCTAATATAATGTTCTTATATGGTGATGGGTACATACTACTTTACTCTATATTTTCTATTCGGTTGCATCACGATACCCCTACCAAAATAAAACAGGAACGGTTATTAGAGCAACTCTCTGTATACAACACTCAACTGCCTTTTCTGTTCTTTCTTTCTTTTCACATGGACAAGACCTACTTTAAATACAACGACATGGCATACCACGTGTGTATTATTGTGTATGCAAAAGCATGTACAGCATGAACTACTACACTCAATCAGCTACACACGAATTAAACCAAGCGGACTCCCTTAAGGTTCCACTTCTCTCTCTCACACACATTTTTCTTTCCATCCAACTTGGTTTATTTCAAGTAATAAGCAAGCATCCGATTTAATATATCATAGCAGACGTCCTTCCGTGTCTCCCGTTGTCTTCCAAACCTGTGCTCGTCCTGGTTAGTTTGGAAAGGAGTAAAGTAAAGTGCTCGCCATAATGAACGTGAATACCTACAACAACAGAATAGACTACTGTGAGTGAAAATACAATGAAAAGTTGGGGGAAGGCGGACGTGAACTAATATGGAGAGGAAAAATCTCTCTCATAATTCACCACACACACACATACACCAGATTTATATAAATGCACAAGAAGTTTAGGTAGCCAACCAGTAGAAACAACAGAGCACATTACATGATGATCATGATGATGACTATCTACAACCACTACCACCACTACTGTCATGACAAAAGCAGAAGGACACAAAACGAGAAGTGAATTGGGCCAAAACTTTTTTTACCAGGGAAAACTCAGCAAGTAAAAAGAAAGGGCAGAGAAATTAGAAATTATTTTAACGATTCTCCAGCTCTTTTCTACTTTACCGGAATCTAAAGTATGTTACTTTGTTGCAGCAGTGATCTGTGAGAAATTCATTTTGTGAGAGAGAGAAAGAGGAGAATTATATATTTTTTGGCATATGCCTACAAATCTTTCTTGCCTCCATATTCTTCTATATAATAGAATATCTAACATGCTGCTATATAAAATGATTGTTGTGCATATATATAGACTGCATGCAGATACAGGAAGACTTTGCGTTCCACCAGTTTCGCTTTCTCTGCTCCTATTATTTTATTAAAAGCAAAGTTTGCGGAATCGTTGTGTTACTTATGGGCACATCCTTCCGGAATCCGTATCACCAAATCACCATTCAGAACGTTGCTTTTACTAGTTCATCCAGCACATTTATTTGTGTTTGGATGTATTCTTTGGCGGCACAGAGAGAGACAACTACAATCACAAATAATGTAGCTGGAATAGACTACTATTATGTGTGTAGTATATGGAACTAACTCGCTGCATTAGCAATGTATACATGCTGTTGGCAGTAGCTAAAGTTGCAATCAAAGCTTTTTGTAATCAAGTACTTGTCTATATAGCTCTTTTGTAAATGGATCTGATCATCTTCACCCAAAATCAGATTCAATTTCTGACAACAATTTTCCAAATCCGCGTTGATGCGGGCTGGACGAGGGCCAGAAATCAAATGAAAAATCAACAAAAGGACATGAAGAGTCAGCATCATCATCAGCCATTTCCTAACTTGACCCATGACGATAATAATGTAATAGTTGTGATCTTATGTCGGGCCAAAAAAAATGGGATTCCAGCTCAGTTTTGTGCTGGTTGTGCTATATAAAACCGACTAAAATATTTCTGGTCGTACCACCACCATTTCCACACCCCCCAGGTTTTATTCTTGATGGAAACACGAGTTCATATGGCTGATAACGCTTTTGATATTGAAGTATATTATGTAATTCATCAGAATTAGCGTTAGTTCTTTACTATAAAGCTGTTTAACCCCGATATGGGAGTGGAGCCGAGTTGAAATGAAAGAATGTTAAACTTATTGTACCGTCACCGTCTATATTAAAAACGCATTATTGAGTTCGGCATTTTGAGAGAGTTTACTCAACCAACTCAGTTGCTCACTCTTTATTCGAACTCAATATCCCAAAGGATTTTCCAAAGAAACTGTCTTTATAGCTCTCTTCCCCTTCTCTTCTTCTTCCTTCGGTTTATCATGCCTCTTTATTCTTCTTGAAGTAATAGGTACGCACGCAGTATATATAGTTGTGGAATCCACACATACGTACTCCTATATAATATGTGCATGCTTAATGCTACAGCAAACACAGTAGGCCATCATTTACTTTATTCCATTTTACTGCTCACTCTCTTCTCCTCATGATCTAGTAAAGACGGAGGAATGAAAAAAGAAGAGTTTGAAATGCTCGTAATTCGGAAGGCATGCCAGCAGTGAAAATTATGTAGTCATTACATGACCCGGGCGGAAGGCGAAAAGATCAAACGAGAAGGAAATGGGACGGTAGCTTCTGTTACTTTTATACACACATACATTGTAGTATGTGCTCACGATAAAAAATATATTATACACACGCTTTTTTCTTCTCTCGAATTTTTTCTCGCTTGCTTGCAGCTTCTTCATGCTCCTGATGATTCTCCGAGCTTTGGAATCTTCTTCTTCTGAGTGAGGGAAGTGAAAACAGCGTCATCAGAAGAGCTATGCTATCAAATAAAGAGAAGAAAAATATCTGGAAGTGAAAGTTGTAACTGGAATTTAGAATCACTCCAATATATACTGCTCAACTCCCAATCCTCGAGCTGGATAGTTTTATTTTAACTTAGCACGGCTATATTTTGCCACTGTGCAAAAATTGAAGAGCAAAAGAGAGGAGAGGTTCACGTTCACGCTAAAAAGCGGATCGTACGTTGTGAGCCATCAAACTGCATTTATAAATGCCTACTTTAAACATATTATTCCGTGTACATAAAGTATTCTTCCACACATAGTCAAATAAGCACATGCAAGAGGGAACTCAACTCCCATCCAAAGTTCAGTCTTTCAGAAAAAAAGGAAGAATAGTTTCATGATCCAGATATTTTGTCTCCTCTGTCTGATCAATCGGATGTGAGTCGATGTCGTCTTGGATGTAACTACATTTTGCTCAGTTTCCGATCAACACATTCATGTGTAAAAAAGAGAAACTTGGAAAAGAAAATGAAAGAAATGTGAAACATGTACATTGCATTGTTGTACAGTATGAAAACGTTATTTGTAAAAACCTCCAGTAAAACAATGCACTTAAGAAGGGATCTGTTTAGTCAATTGTGAATTTAGATCTTTTGTACTTACACAAGCACTTGCTTAGAATATACCCACAGTATTTTGAGCCCTCCAGCACCCTTACCACTTTTACGCTGATGGAGAAAGGAACGGTAAGACAACTGCAGACTTTCTTTTCCTGCTGCTTCATTGTCTTCTCATCTCAACAGTTTCTCTGTAGTGTGAAGCACAAGTGCGACTATTACGTGTGTGTGAGTATGGTTAACTAGCTGCATTACAAGATTTTTTTTTCCTTGTGGAAGATCACACAAGAGTTATAAACTATGTAGCATCTCTAATACTCTAAAAAAATCAATGTTTCCCCATACATGTATTTGCCTTCTTTAGTTGGCACATCTGGAAATGGTTGTGAGGGCCTAATGGTCTTTTTGGTAGTTCTCATACACATCTCTTCCCTTTCGCCTTTTAATGCATGTTGATTCCAAAACTTTTTTTTCTTGGCTTCTGGCATGACTTTCTATTATTTCATTCCACTTGAGTTTTCCATATAAAAAAAGATTTTCATTTTTCGTTCTGGAAGGCATAATGTCAGGGAGTATTACTGCCGCTTGTATAGCCACAACAATTTCTCTGTTTTTTGTATGTAGTCATCCCAAAAGTCGAAGTCAAAATGTGAAATGGTACTTTCAGATATTAGCTGTCTTGGCTTTCCAAAAGTTCTTTGGCTTCTGTCAAGCTTCCTGGCTATCTTTAGGAAAAGCTAAAAGAAAGTGTGTATAAGCACTACTTTCTGATTCCATCGTCGCAATAAACGAACACTTGTTCTGGTCATCATATATCCTCCATTATTGCATCGCATACAAACAAATCTTGTCCAAGTTTTACTGCTTATATGTAGAGGAAGAGGAGGAGGATGAAAGAGACATTTTCTACTACTATAAGCTGGCAAATCTTGATGTTAGACTGGACTCAAGACGGCGACGATGATTGTTACATTGGCATTGCACAAAGAGCTCCAGTCTGGCACGGATAAGCAATGATGCAAGCTGAGTTCTCATTAGAATTAGCCAAGCTAAAGAAAAGTTGCAATGTCAGCCTTTTTTTTATCGGAATAAACAGGCGAATAGTAAAAAAAATATAATGAAAATGATATATAAGATATGATATAATAGAGGCAAGTGAAGCAGCAGGTCAAAGTTGTAAACCTATTCAGATGCAAAAAAATAACTTGTACATAGAGCGCTACATCTGCCTACGCGATTGATTAAGCCTTGTGCAGTCAAACCACGGTGTGGAAATAATGATACCAATACCAATGTATTGCGCCAATATCAAGTCAATACCCAATCGGGATTTATACTGCTAATGGCTGATTGGAAAAAATGTTACAAGGGTATTTTCCAAGCGAAACCTTCAACTACTTTTTCTTAATGATAGATAAGGATGAAACGGATAATGGTACAGGATTGTGGTTGCTTTTGTGTATACCAAGTAGTAGTAAATAATATGTATGTATATATCCATCCTGTCCCATGTCGGTTCTGGGGAGACGGATGAAATTACTCGAATTAACTTTATTGTGTGTAGTAGTAGCGGTGGTGGAGTTTGGACTCAACTTCCCAACATTGTTTTCCAGTTTTGACCTATAGCGTTATTGTTTCTTCTTTCTCGAATGTACGTGGCTCACTCACACAACGCCGACCACAAGCAACAGTAATTGCAAGTGGAGGAGTGTAGCAAGTTTTTCTTTCCGTCCTACTTGCTCCAAAAACACGTTTACAAAGATACAAAAGTATATGCTTTGCTGTCGTTTGGAGGATTGCTAAACCAGAAAAACGTACGGATAAGCAGGAAGGGCTCCAGGAAAGCAAAGAGGAAAAAGTGGAATAAAACTGATCGTATTGCTGATCACGTCAATTTCCAATTACACTCAATTACTGGTCCGCTCAGTGCGCACCACTGGGAGCTTATAAACATTTCGGGAAGATATGGGAAATGATGGAATCTCAAGAACGGCAGATAGGCAGGCAGGCTGCTCCAAGCTCCGCACTTACTTTTCCTTTTTACTATGCTCTTTTTCCCAATCACTTATAATAATATCCAGTGCATTGAACAATCAAGAGATGGAAAATGCATTCCATTCAAAATATAATTTTTTTACGTTTCTCCAACACCACTCTTGCCCAACCGTCCTTTCCTAATGCAACGGAGCAGTTACACTCAAATAATAAAATTAAATGGACGACTGACTCCTTTCATATTTATAGAACACCCACACAATCCGAAACTTGTTCCATGATAAAGTAACAGGGTTAGCTAGCTCACGTTATCCCATATTATTTTCTACTTTCAACTTTCTCCTTGTCAAATCATGGGTGGGTAATATGATTAGATTTCTACCTTTCAAAAAAGGCATGCAAGATATACTCAAAGTTGGGAAAATTCTGGTGTTTGTCAGCTCAAAGTCAAACTCGTAAGTTAACGGCTCTACGGAATTAATTGATAAATTATTAACGCGCATTCATAAAATCGTTCCGGTTGATGTACTTGTAAATTTAAGTTATGTTAATAAAATTATAGCAAGCAAACAAGCTGTTCAAACACATCTTGTGTAAGAATGCATGCAATTTGGACCTCATGTACTTTGGTTTCACAGATAGCTGGTTCCTTTACTTGGTAGAGGTTTAATCATGATGAACAAAAAGTTGCATGGAATATTTACATGTTTATTTATGTACTTTCCCGGAGAAACGTTGAGTAGTACTTTTTTGTGACAAAACAGGATACCACAAACTAATCAAGCAACCCATTCAACCAACAACAAACACACAACTCTCTCATCATCATCTTCTTCTCCTTCATGTTAAAAGATAGACAGATGGAATTAGTTAGAAATGTGATTTAATATAGGAAAAGAGAAATTTAAGGGAAAAATGAAACCTCAGCAATTTCATCAGCATGCTGATGATGATGGGCATATAGGATCAACAAAATAAATCCGTTTGAGCCTACCTGGATGAAATGAATCTAGAACAAAAAAAACAAAGTTATGCCAGAGACCAGACCAGACTCTTCTCTCCCGCTTTGGAGGGAAGCTTCACGTATATATATGTCTTCCACAATGACTGGCGTAATCGTATATCACTATAAAAAGTAACTACTACTGAACTACCCACGATGGTAAATACTGAAAATGTAACACTATTCCTATAAAAAAAAGTATACTTGTATCCATTTCCTCTCTATTTCAATTTATGATGAATTGGTGTACTTACTTGACAGCGGAAGGTGATCTCTTTTTATCCTTATATCAATTTATACTCTATTTTCCAACTCAACAGCTTTCACTGACTTTCTCTCTCATAAGCTGGCACGAAGATCAATCAACTTCAATGGGGGTTTAAATAAATCACACAAAAACCTTCCCACTACATATTTTTCATTAAAAATAGGGATGACATTGTGACAAATGTACAAGTAGATATTAAAGCTACCACGTGTATTATTACCAACTGGGCCTCCATAATATTTGGGGTGTAACTACAAGGTGCAAATGAGACTCCACTGAAATGAGCATAATCATTTAAAATGAACAAATTGGGAATGACTACTACTACTACAAACGGGTCGGGCGGCTCAGTTTCCGCTTCGGTAAATCGTTTGGTTGGTAGCAACACCAAACCACTCTTGGTGGAAACTGCTTCAGTGTTCCAATCTCACATCTCCCCATGTCCGACATCCAATGGAGTCAAGTGGCTTTGTCATTTCCCTTTGGTTTAAGGACCTACTTGGTGAAGTTGTCTCTCGGTTGCCCTATCATTTGGGGTTATATACAATACAACTCTAATCTCGGATCCCCCACATCATACTCAGATTGATTGGCATTACATTCCCTTTCTGACCGTACGACTGGAGCAGTTAGTACAGAAAAGTATACACAATAAAGCATGAAAAACGACGACTGTCAACGCTCAGTAAGTTACAGTTCCAATCACAATCCAACTGCAGCAGAAGAACAAAGTATGCCAGTAAGAAAAAAGCACACTAGCATCGATTACGATATACATACAAGTGTGTTGTTTTTACATTTAGTTTGACTTGTATCATGTCTCAAAAGAAGGAATTCAAGGAAACATCATCAGGCATGAGTAGCTCTGATGTTATCGCCAAACTGGAAAAAGTCTTAAATAGAGGGAAAATAATCAAAAAGGGAACGAGAAAAATGAGACGAAAAAAATCAGGAATCCTTGTGTAAGAGCAAAGATAGTGGTGATGCTGCTGTTCCTGTACAGGCCAACTGGTGGCAGCCTCAGTAGTATATATCGTCGGCAGCAGTGGGCGGATGAACCAAAATCCTGTGAAGTCAACCAAAAAATATGCCTAGCTCACGTCACCCTATAAGTTACATGGTATTTTGGAGGAGAGATATGATGATGAAATATAACACGACGCTACACATTTTGTTACATTTCTTTGTCTCTTTTTTCTTGGTTCTCTGTCTCCTTCTCACTTTCTTTTCTCTCACAACTCACAACATTAATGTGCGGAGCAAAACGGCGAATCAAAAAGGAAAAACGGAAAGTGAAGCGAAAGAAAGGGGGAATTGGGACTATGACACGCTGATGATGCCATGTCCAACTTACTTTTGCTTCAAAGACACCTTAAACTCTGTACATATAAAACTGGGATGATGGTGACACACCTAATACGTAGTTGTTCCTCGTTATACTCACTCTCCCCAGTTAAAACTGGCAGGGAAAAGAAAGGGATACAAGATTCAATGAAAAAAAGGAAGACAAATAGTGTGTAATCGTAATAACCAAAAGCATTTCATACAGTTGTTAGTTAACGGGTGAAAGGAGGAAAGGTTGAAGGAAAAGTATTTATATATATATAGCTTTATGTACGTAACTTCTTTAAGGAACAAAAGAACTCTTGCTTTTTTCGGAAGCATACATGTATGCCTTATTCCACTTCCGCATAATACTACCCTGATTTTTATTATTTTTTGTGAACTGTCGAGTCTCTATTCTAAAAAAGAAAATCAAGAAAGGATTTAACCTTGTGGAAAAGTTTTTCTTGTAGATGTACTATTTTTTTCTCGTATTTCTTCTCTTTCCGTTTATTCTTTCCCTGTCTTGGTTTTTTTTATCCCTGGATTCTTTTTATACTTTTTGTATCGCTTAGCTTAGTAGCGTATATGTATCTATAGCCGCAGCTTGCTAGCATCATTGCCATTACTGGTTGTTGATGGTATAGTTTTAGTAGCATTACTTAGTTTGTACTAGTATTCTTTTCTTAACTTCTTTTTCCGTAAAGAGAGCCGGTGTTATGTTGGTGTTCGGCTGTCTAGCTTTGATTCTGACGTTATGTTGTACATTAGATTATTATATCTCTCCGTATCCTTCACTTGTCTTCTCTTTTCTGTCCTGATCCAGAAACTCAAGTTCCTCTCATCTTTTTTCTTCTTTCTCTCTCTCTCTCTCTTGGAGAAAGAGGGGGAAATGTGTGAGTGTGTGTAAGTAAGAAAGAAAAACAAGAAAAACAGATGAGAATGAAATGGAATGAGTAGTAAGAAGAAGAAGAACTTTGCTACTCCTCTTCTCCACTTTCTTTCTTTTGACTGACTGACTGAGTGTGTATGTCTTTAAGTTGTTTCTTGTCTTACAACTGTCAGATTCTTGTGAAGACGGAGATGAAGAAGAGGAAGAGAGAGAGAGAGGCACAGAAAAAACATTCTTTCTTCTCCTTCCTCCCAAGAAACATACATTCAACCAAAAACACACATAGAATTTTATGCATGTTCCTACACAATATTGCTGCATATTACAAGTTCTACTACGGTAGTAGACACTCATACAAATATTCCTTTGGGATTCTCATCTTCCCGACTCTTACGCTCTCGAGTTTTTCCCTACGATTTCGTGAACAAGAACAATCATCAAGAGTAAGATAAACCTCTTGTGTCTTTGAGACATCATCATCAGTAACATCATTCTTGTTGTTTTCTCCACTACATGAGTTTTGTACATTGGGTCGAATCCTGAAGGTACAAAAGATGGATAAGGCACACACAACAAACAGGAATCATACGCACATACACATTTAATTTTTTTCAGCTAGGAGGCTACAAGTCAAAGGCTACAATTGAACAAGAAGAGTATACGTAATATTAGGGTTAGCATCATCCAGATCCCAATTCTCAGATTTGAGACACACTTGCTTGCTCCTTTTCACCATTTCTTGTAAAATTGATTCTGTTTGATTAAACTACTCCATTTTCATTGCATGGATCACGGAGGGGTTATTGGATTACGCTCTTACGCAACTAAGAGAATGCCCGACCTTTTCCCCAAGTTTGAATGAAGCTCAGGGTTGGTTGATGAAAAAGTCGACTATATACTTTCCACTTTCACCTTGGTTCGTACTTTTTGACGTCTTTCACAAAATGTGACATTTCTCTACATCATCACATAAAATCTTGAATGGGCGATTTTCAGGCAATTAGGAACTTCTCTATTGGCACGTCCCCTCATGTGATGTTGGGAGAATGAATAATTTTTTAAATTAAAACAACCCACGTAGCTCAGCCTCCTTGCAACACTACGTTTCTCTGTGCTGGTATGCAAATGGACATTATTATTTCATGCATATTGCTACTATTTGTACCCAAACCCATGATGTGACAAAGAAAGCATGAAAATATATGGTTACTACTACTCTGTCTCTTACTTTTCTTTCGGGCATTACAGTTACGACGAAATTGGTGCAGAATCCTTAATGTTTGAAGAGAACAGAGTGTGTGATAGGGCCTTTCTCCTACCATCACCATGTGTCTCACAATGCATCTTTGCACTGGATTCTCAAGGAAGTCACCAATTTGGTGTGAATGTTCCTCCATTGCAATGCAATGGCACATGAAGTAACAGTTATGTTATATGCTGCTTCATACGGTTTGAATATTCAACTTAACGAATAGTTGATAGTGAAGTGAAAGTAGGATGGCAGGCAGCTGTTGCTCTATGGCTCTAGCTATTTCTTTCCTATACATAATGGATATATAGAGACCATTGTAGTTGATACATAGAAAATTGCTCTTTTTTCTATGATGGTTCTTTTTAGAAAAGTTGATTGCAACACTGCTCGTGCTAATTCCAAAAGAATATTGTACATATTCCTGCATTATTATACAGAAAAAGCATGCTACGTTAGGAGCTAGAAGGAAGTACGCACAACATGAAGAAAGAAGGAGTAATGGTCCTCCTATATAACACTACTCGTATGGGTAAGGATGAAGTATGTAAGCATGAACATTTAACTTTTCTCCGGACTAGACAAGATCTCATCATTAAATTTTCATCAGGATTTGCAATCAGCTCCAACTGTAAACCGGTAGGTTTCCTTGTATCACCGTATTTAGACAAGCTTTACTTCATACACTCAGCCCACGCTCTGTACTTGCTCAAAATCACTCTGTAAAACACAAACTCGTTGAATTTCGCTGCGCACAGCTGGAAAGTGTTGGTAGTTAGTTGGTATGAGACAACACGCGTTATGTATACGTAACACTTGGAACTCTGTATCAAACTCCATTTGAAACAGCACTCAAAAATCCCTTCCTCAACGAAACCTACATAGTGGAAAGCACGTTGATGATGATCCCTTTTTAACTGGCTAGGGTGGAAAAGCGAAAAGCGAAAGAAAGTTGTGTACGTACCTATATAGTTCTAAAAAATATGAATTGCAGTAAAACATCAAGACTTTTCTGTTGCAGTAAATTATAGAGCCCTTATGTTCATATACCATATCAAGGTGAGATTACCAAACTCACTATACATAATTTGTATAAAAAATTATATATAAATTTATGAAATCATTCGTGTCTACAATTTCAACACTTGAGAATTTCACAAGACGGAGAATTGTCAGTTGCTACAATATTTTCGGGGCTGTATGGGAAGCCCAACAGGAACTTGCTAAAGGGTCCCTGGAGCTGTACGTTCTAGTAATATTTTGTTAATACCTAATTAATGACACGTGCATAGTAATACATGTACGTATGTACAATATAAGGCATTCCACAAGACGGGAATGCAATCGTTGCATGCATAAAATTGACTTTCTCTGATGTTCCCTTCGTTTGACTTGAAGCACATGACAAAGTATATATATATATATAAGTATATAGTAAAAAAAGGAGCGAGGAAAGTAACATTCTTTTATCGCAAAAAAAGACTTCTTACAATGTTCCGGAAATCCCATAAACAATGAAAAAGAGATATATACAAAAGAGAAAGCAAATGGGAGATAGAAATTAGAGTTCCTTTTCCCTGCTGTGAATTTCCTTTCCTCTTTTTTCAGTCCCACATAATTTTTCAGTGTTTGTCGATGCACATTACTTACACAAAAACATTGTATTGTTCCACCGTTAGAGCCACACTGCTGTGAACATTATTCGAATGCATTGTGCGTTCCTTATACTTCCTTGTACCTTTCCGTATATAAACCAAACCAGATCCATAATATATATTGAGCCAGCAACCATTGCAATTTCTGCTTTTTATTTTTTCTTTCCTCCTTCAACAGAAAACCGGAGGAAACGTGCCAAGAAACAAAGAAATAACAGTTTGCTCCACTCCCATTTTTTCAGAAAGTTGTCTGAAACATTGATGTTATGTTAGGTTGCTCGTGGTCCTGTTTGTTTCATTTCTTACATCCCTCTTCTGTGTTCTTATAACTTCCTACCCAACCTACCTTTCTCCATTCCCACATTTGAGCTTATCAAAGCGAGAATAGGGTGATGCAGAAAAAACAAGGAAGGATGAACACGGATAGATTGATACTGGAAAAGCACCTTTGTAAAATTGCGATAACAAATTGCGTTGGTAGAACAAAAGGAATAGCAAGAAAGGAATTGGAAAAATATAACCTTGGACGTTGTTGAAACATTGTACATAACATTTCATTGTTACGATTCACTCACGTACGTTGTAAGTAAAACTTATATACGAGCATATGCATCTATGTAAATAAATACCTTACCGAAATACTGATCAGGTCAGACCCTTTGGAAGAACAACATGTTGTGTGTAGTGTGTACTGTGTACACATTCAATTTTCGTTATCAAAGTAAACCTAATACTTAGTTTTTTCGACACATTGGAATGTCACCTCCATTTTTCATATCACGGCGGATTTCTGTAGTGTAGTTAAGAATTATCCAGTAATTGAACATATTATATCTGTCATTAATTAACAGCATTAGTGGTCCGATTTGTCATCTTTGTTGCTAATGATTTTTTACTTTGCTTCGAATTGTGAAAGTTCTACTTATTGCGTTGTTAATCGCGTTAGATGAGTCAAAAAAATTGTTTTTGAACATTATGAAATTATGAATTTTATGAACCGTACAGGCACGTGCACATAATATAAAAAACGTGCCTCAAATTTCCCCTTGAATCTTATGCTTTGTAGATCTCCTTTGTCATGCAAGTAAATCAAATATTGCTCGTAGATTTACGTAACGTTATGAAGGCCTAAGTAAAGCATTGAGGACATGGAAGCACACACTTGTTAATGCATGGGTTGTATGGATATATATATATATGCAAGATTCCATCTCGTTCAAAACCGAAATAGACATTTACTAGAAAGACAGATAAAGACAACTTTGGCCATAATGTAATACGCTATAATATATACTCTATTTGTGTATATCAATACATTGCATGTCTATTATTATTAAATATGTATGTAGGAGGTATACGAAACATTGTATACTCAAATTGTCGCGTCTCTTTAGTTTCATTCATGACATTATTGACAGAGTCATTTTTTTCTTATACTGGAGCTGGCTCACTTTTTCCACCAGAATCTGGGCCAGATTTACTGTTTGTAGATTCCTTTGGTTGGTTCCATCCTTTGAGTCCTTCAGGAAGCTCAGTATTCTCTTCAAAAGAGCCTGTTCCCTCAACAAACTCTTCGTAAGTGGATTTCTCAGGGAACGGTCTCTTCCCCAACAACTCAATCATGTCGTCTCGACTTAGTATCTCCTGTTTCAACAGCCGCTCTGCAACCTGTGCCACAGAAGAAGAAAAAAACCTTGTCATCAACAAGAACTGCTTTAACACAACACGTCAATATCCTACCATGCCATCCCATTTCCTTTCAAGTACCTCATATTCAGTTATCAACCTGTCACTCAAAAGCACCTGCACCGACTACTTTAACAATTTATAAACCAAATGTAATTCCTGAATCAAATTAAGAAAAACTCTGGGAGAAAGTGAGCTGTCAATTTTGAGAAATCTATTTCCACGATATTCAATGTGTTGATTTGCTTTGAATTCTGTACGATCGTTCTTCAAATAGGGCACACCAAAAGTGTTTAATATGAGGCTTTTATTTCTTCCCCTACACGATCGAACAAAGAGGGCCAGCTCAGCTACTGGGAAGCTGCTTGATGTATATAAAGCCTAGCTTACCGACACCCACTGAAAGTTTGACTCTTCACTTCACATACAAAAATACTGAATCAAACCTAAGATATATGCAAGTACTTGTCATTCCCTTTTTACAAATGCAATAATAGCTAATTTTTAATATGTTGCTCAAGAGCTGTCCGTTTCACGTCAAAACTCACATAGCTAATACAGACTGAGCCGCAAGCAAAAGTAATTTTAAGGTGCCTGTTAAATGTCATTGAATGATTGAATTTATGAACTTAAAGATTAAGAAGAAAAGAAAGTTGGGCATGATAGCAGCCTTACCAATAAAAAAAATGGGAGTATCAATCAAAACCTTACGTTAGTTCAAAGACGAACAATTATGTGACGTTTATAATAAGAAAGGCCTTCAGTCTTATCTTTAAAAGATTATTTTGAGAATTCTTTAGCACAATTTTCTTCCTTTGTTTATGCTACAACTACTAGCCTACATCGTAATTTTTGTAAATCATGTTGATGGAGAAATGCGCAATACATTATAAAATTTAGCCGCAAATAACTACTACTACATACTACATCAACATCTCTGAACTGAAGAAAGCTTGAACGGTTGCTTGTATTGTAACAAGTTTATGCTCCGTGTAAATCTAATCATGCTGCCTAGTTCATACGTACCTCGACTTGGACATTTCCTGTTAATCAATGAATGAACTTTAAATGTTTCTACAATATAACACCCGTATCGAAAAGTGTGAGTAAGTTTGCCAAGTAGACTACATACACCTCACCAAACCAATAATAATACGCTATACTGGAGCAGAATGCAGAAGATACTGGAATGCATCACTCACTTCTCAACATTCTAGCCTCAAGCGTCGGTAATGAACCTGGTTTCATGCTGGCTCTGAGAATGTGTGAACTCTTACTTTTATCGACGAAGCTTTCGTTCCAACAACTTTCACTTTAGTGAAAACTAATCCACTTCCATCAGCCACGTCACCTATCGCTTTTAGGTTCGAGCTATTATTCGATGCCTTTTTCTATGCAACTATACAATTCTACCTACTTAACTCCTACACTAACTTTTCAATGGTGATACAATTTGTTGATTATTTGCTCCAGGCTTCCAATTTGATATTCATGATCTCATCTCTTATCGCTAGTGAGGGTAGTCCTGTAACAGTATTTTATTTTTACGAGTTTAAGCAAATACCAAACCGAATCCACAATATGCGGATACAAGTTGTATCATACAAGTTGGCAGTTTGGTGAAAATATATTGTAAAGAAAATATAGTTCACTGTAAGCAGTAGTTTGATTATGCATTCCTTAAATGGATCCAGAGTTAACAACAGACTGAATTACAGCTTTACCTCGACAAAAATATGAAGCGAGAGGCGTATATTACGATATCATTGATATCTATTCAATATATTTAAAGAATTCACTCAACTGTAGCGTATTAACCTTAATGCTACTAAGCTATAAACAAAGCGGGTTTAGCATTCAATTGTATTGTTACCTTTCTGACGTTCTCTTTGTGATCCGTCAGAAGTTTTGGGCCGTTTCCTCAGAGTAGGGCTTATCAATGACCATATCACCAGGTTGTGGCATGTCAAAACTGACATTACCAACCTTGTCGTTCATCCCATAGTGTACAATCTAAACAAAACAGTATGTATATGTTTTCTCTTAGATATAATACCTTTTAACATCACTACCACTACTTTATATTTGTATGTAATCGCAACAAAGATTCATACCTGAGCATATGCACTTTGTGTCACTTTTTTCAAATCATCCTGGGCCCCTGTTGTAATTTTACTGAAGAATATCTGTTCAGAAACGCGTCCACCCAGCGTCATACACATTCTATCGAGTAACTGCTCCTTGGTATAAAGGTATTGTTCTTTTGGTAGATATTGGGCATAACCTAACCCTTTTCCTCGAGGAATAATGGAAACCTACAAAATAACACATTATGAGTTAATTTAGTCAAAATAATAAATTTTGAAATATTTTAAATACTTTTTTACGCATTAACAATATTTAATTTTCAACATTATTTCGAACAATGTTCACCTTTAACAGTGGATCCGCATGTTCCAAAAACCAACCAGCTACTGCATGCCCTGCTTCGTGGTACGCTACAGTTTTCTTTTCATCAGGTTGCAAAACATTTGTCTTCTTCTCCATTCCAGCAACAACTCTTTCAATTGCTTGCTCAAAATGTTTTAACGTTATACTAGTGTTAAGATCTCTGGCAGCTATGAGGGCTGCTTCGTTGCAAACATTGGCAATGTCAGCTCCTAAATCACAAAATAATACTCATTTGGAATTAATGAGATAAAATATACTATTAAATGCATAATATTTTGGTATTAAAAATTAAGCTAAACCTGTGAAGCCAGGGGTTAAGGCAGCCATTTTCCTTGCTAAATCGTCCTTATTCACGTCCGATTTCAAAGGTTTTAAATGTACTTTAAAAATACTGGCTCTTCCTTTAATGTCTGGGGCTGGGACGAATATTTGCCTATCAAAACGTCCAGGTCGAAGTAATGCACCATCTAAAATATCTATTCTATTGGTTGCGGCTAACACCACCACGTTCGTAGTTGTATTAAAACCTATAAATAATACCCACATATGCTGAGAAATTAAATTAAATGAAGGCAAGAGCAAACATTGTAGTACTGCATATGAAAATGTTGATTTACCATCCATTTCGACTAGTAACTGATTAAGGGTATTTTCCTGTTCTGAGTGACCTCCAAAACTTCTACCTCCACGCTTTCTTCCAACTGCATCTATTTCGTCTATAAATAAAATACATGGGGCATGCTTGCGAGCCATTGTAAACATATCACGAACCTAGAAGGAATCAGTATGATGTCACTCAGCGAAACCATTTTTACATTAACTTACAGTGCAGTTTCACTTATATACTTAAATATTTATCTATAAACATACACGAGATGGTCCAACACCAACAAACATTTCCAAAAATTCTGACCCCGAGACTGTAATGAACGGTACATTTGCTTCCCCAGCCGTTGCCTTTGCTAAAAAAATTAATAATTTCATTGTTTCAATACAACGAAAAAGAACGCCAAAGTTGTATAGTAATATGTTAATATACTCTAATAATATACTCACCAAGAAGTGTTTTACCGGTTCCCGGAGGTCCTACAACAATCACAATGCATTTACTATTTGAAAATTATTGTATGCTATATGTGTAGTTTAAAAACTTGTATGAGCCAGTACCTGTAAGAATAGCGCCTTTGGGAATTTTTGCACCTAGTTCCTGATATTGTCCCGGATTCTTCAAGAAATTTACAAACTCCATTATTTCTACCTTTGCCTCTTCACATCCAGCAACATCCCTGCGGCGAGAAAAAAGATAATGATAGTATCATGAAATAACTAAAGTTACTAAACAATTGAATAAAACCTTACTTGAAACGGATGCCAATGTCACTAGAATTGATCAACTTGGCTGTTGACTCCATTACACTCCCAAATATTCCACCACCCCTTCTTCCAGCTTTTCCGCCTCCCATCATCTCTGCAGAACGCCTCATCATATAAATTAAAAATCCAATTATGAGAAGCGTTGGCAATATTCCCGTCAAACTAGCAGCCTCAATTTCAGTCTTATAAATCACAGGAATAAAATTGGATGGTTCGATGTTCATCTCCATTTGGGAGTTTTCCAAGTTCCTTTCAAAAGAATCAACACTTCCGATGTTGAACCAAAGAACGCCCTAAAAGTTGAGAAATATGCTTAATTACAACACAGCGTCCAAACAAACCAAAGTCATCCTGTATGACTTAGTTAGTATGAGTCTCATACAGTACAGTTATTCGCTTGAAATTGAGTTACTACTGCTTACTTCACTAAATGCACCAGGTCCGAGTCTCACTCGCACCCACTTTTTGTTGACCACCTCCAATTTCTCAACAAGATTCTTTGCAAGATATCTAAATTTAATATTAATAATTATGTAGCACATAATTAGTACTCGTTTCATTGCATGTATATTTTTTTTTGTAAAAACGAAATTACATTGACAATTTTCTTACATATTCACAAAGTCTTTCCAAGTAATTTCTGTGTAACTCATTTCATAGTACGCAAACGTTCCCAGAAGAACAATAGTGCCCACTACAGCCATAAAAATCATCTTGTCACCTCCCTCTCCTCCAAGACCTGTACTACCCGGCCCTTTGCCTCCACCACCAAGTCGAGGTCCGCCGCCTCCCAGAAACGACGACCATGGATCTCCAGGAGGTCTCGGTGAACTTCCAGAACCTTTAGCAGCTCCAGTAGAAGGCATTTCTGACGCAGACGGTTTTCTTGCCTCCTCACCTTTCGCTTCAGCTCGTTTACCTTCAGGTGGCTTAACACTTTTTTCTCCTGGCTTTGGTTTGAAATATTTCTCAAAACCCTTTGGAGGCTTATCTGTAAAATACACTCTGAATTCTGAGAGTAGTTTTTCGATATCTGGATATCTTCGTGTAAGGACCTTAATGCTGAATTGCCTGCTACCACTACCAGGTCCACCAACTTTCACTAGTCTATTAACACTGCGCATAGAGTTGATCAAACGGTAAGCCATCTTGATGTTTTGTAGCGGGTGTGGTGTAAACGATATTAGTATGAACACACTATAATTGAACAATCTTTTTCCTTCAAAATTCGACCACCATCTAATATTTATTTTATTCGGATTGATGAGGCACCGAACAGAGCTGAGCAGACAGTAACGCAGTTTCTTAAAATATTTGTCTCTCCCGTCGTTCACCTCTCAGAAACCTGTCAAGACAAATTATTATCTTTCAATCTTTGGGTTAATATCGTTTAAATGGTACCAGCAATTTAATTAAACTCGACAAGAATACATTCTAAACGCACAATTCTTACTTACCTCCTAACAACAAACAGGAGAACAACCTTCACACTTTTATCTTCAGTTGACACCGTCTTCACCACATCCTGACCTGACAATCAAAATCAAAAAAATCAATCAAAGTTCGATTAAATGTACACGCAACTTAAATTCCCATAATTAAATATACATCTCTAAAAACATACCTTCAACCTTGGAACCTCTAGGTCGTCACTTAAATCCGGTTTAAGTTAACAAGAGCTTCAGTTAAAAGTAAAAGCCGCATTATGAACTTTCACGTGTTACAATAAGTTTTATTTGCACAAAAGGAGTTGAATCGAAATCCTATACATTCTCAACTCTATCCATATCTCGATAATATACAGATACGGATATTTGTAATATCATCTTGAGACTTGCATAAGACAACAAATCGTTCAATTTTCGTTGCTTCGGATGTCCTTTACGTGAGCTCAATGGTTAAAAAGAATATCCATATTGCACGGAAGGTACAAAAAAGTTATCTGCATTCATTTCATTCATCCAGCAGATGTTTCCGTAATGTATTTGTTCGTGTCCTGCTTCTGTATATTTTGCTGCATTTGAGGTGGTCTGTTTTGTTTTATGCCTAAAATTGTCCTGAATTCTGACGGAGTCAATCAAAGAGTGATTTGAAGCAGATAAAAACACGTAAGGAATTTATTGTTTTTTAAAGAATTTTAATAATAGTTGGAGTTGCAAATTCATTAGATTTAGATAAGCAGTCAAGTGTTGGAAATGGTTATTTTGAGTTGTGGAGTGTACAATTCAAGAAATTTTGGTCTGATTCAGAGAGGAAGGTGCATTTTTGGTGTTGAACACCTGGACTGAGCTAATTAAATATAGATGATTCAAGTGCTTATAACCCAAATTGGTTGCTTTCATTGGATGATTTTGCGGATAGGAGGATTTCAGGGCTTTTACAAGGTGTTGTGTGAGTAATTTCGTAGGGATCTGTTTGGTGTTTGTTGGCAGCTGGAATTTGAGTTTAATTAAGATCAATTTTGATAGCCACAGACACTCTTGCAATACATCGTAGTCAGCCATTCACATAGGTGGGTGGGGGAAATCGGTGATTTGATTCATTGATTGGGAGGTGATTGTAGTAAAGAGGCTTCTTACTTGCAGCCAAACACGTTCATGAATTTGTAATGTAACAATTCATAATTAATGGCTTTGGTTTGCTATTTTTCAAGGTTCCAGTTCGCTGAAATCACCACCTCATCCTCATATTGTCGTAATTTTGAATTCAGCCGTAACAATTGGACGGACGGACCATGTCAAATAGAGTTGTAAAGAAAGTTTACGGTGACCAGGAAATAACAAAGGTTTCGCCAGAATCTGAAGACGAGGTTCCAGTAGCGTTTGGTGCCACTGGTGGACGCGCCCAGTACGCAATCCATATGAATTGGTAAGAGAAGCAGCATGATAATTTGAAGTTGATAAGCAGGGAGTATCTATTTAATACCTATTAAATTGAAATCGAAATGTTATCCTTTGTAGTTAAATGAGTTATCGGAATCTGAAGCGAAAGAAGATGACGGTCAGCCAGATAAAGAAGGTAATAAAAGTGGAGATTCTTCCAGAATGGATGATGATACAAGTCAAGGAGTCACCAAAAAGAAAAAGAAGAGAAGGAGACCTGGCCGAAGTAAAAAACGTGCCACTATGGGTTCTGGGTCTGATCGAGCCATGGACACAGAAATGGTAAGTATGACAGTATTAAGTCATGATTTTTAATGTTTGTTCTCTATTAAAACGATGAGATGATATGATTTTTTCATAGGAGGATGAGTTGACATTGCAACAACGTTCAAAAACAAGACATCCTCCTAGCCACCATCATCATCAGTCGCTACTCAGCAAGGAAAAGAAGGAGCCTGCAGTTTCAAAGGAACTTCAAGCTTTCGAACAAGTTTTTAAAATTGATAACAAGCTGTTGAATCCTGAATTCGAGTTAAAGAAGATTTTTGGGGCAAAGGTCATTAATTACGAAAGAGGGTATGTATATTGAAATTATCGGGAAATGATTTACATATTATGTGAACAGTATTGTATACAGATATTTAGGACAGTTTATTTTTACTTGTAGGAAACAAGGGCAGAGAAGAGTTTATCGTCAAACTCGATTAATAGACCCACGAGATAATTGGCGTTCAGTAGTGGGTGCAGGTAATAAGAGTACATTATATCTTGTACACAGATAGACAGACTGTTTATAATTGCCTTCGTCGTCTTTAAAAACTCTGATTGTTTTGTGGTAGGTATTTCGATGTCGTTTCTGGAATCTAACAAGCAAGGATATATGTACTTTAAGTTTGAACACAACAAAGAATACCAAGAAGTACAGAAGCAATTTATACGAGCTGTTAACACGTTAAATCCAGATAATATTGTGGTAAGATAATGTCAGAGTTCAATTAGCAGTTAAAGCGTGACTACAAAAGTTATTCAACTCAGTTAAGGACCCTGATTTTGGTAAATTATTGGCAGAGTATTCTCAAGGTGCATCCATATCACATTGACTCTCACATTCAACTTTCTGACATGGCAAAGTCTGCTGAAGATATGCAAGTAGCTGCTGAATTGATTGAGGGAGCACTATATTGTTTAGAAAATGCATTTCATGCTCGCTTCAACTTGGCCCTTCCATCATGTCGTTTGGACTATAAATATCAAGAAAATAGGTAACTAAAAATAGTTTATGTAATAATGTAGGTGTTGTTGGGGCTCTAATAAGTAATGTTTACTTACTGTGTCTTTATTGATTATTTTCGCAGGGCTTTTTTTGTATTGTTGTTTAAACATTTAACGTTTGTTGGTCAGCGAGCATGTCATAGAACTGCCTTAGAGTTATGCAAACGTTTACTAAGTCTTGATCCTGACAATGATCCACTATGTGCAACCCTTATGGTTGACTTTTATGCGATAAAGGCCGGGGAACCTCGTTGGCTGACAGAGTTATATCATTATTGGGAGAAAAGCAAGAACCTCTTGCAGTTGCCCAACTTTGCTTATTCTGTCGGTTTAGCGTACCACTTACTATCAACCAAGAAGTCAGACTCGACCAAAACCTCAGAAAAAGTTGGAGGAACTAGTAATAGTCCTCAACAATCTTCGGAAGATCTAGCAAAACAGGCAGACAAGTTGGTTCAGTATGCCATTTTAATGTTTCCATCTATAATTCTTCCTCTTCTTGAAAAATGTGGAGTGCAAGTGGACACTAGGACCAGAAATCATAATTTCTTCAACTCTATAGCTCAGAACAGGTAAGTATTTTTATTAATGTAAATGTAACCCTGTAGATGAGTTTAAGTAATAATTTTATAAATAAAAGTACTGATGGATTTCATTTCTGTTGTTTTTAGCCAAACAAGATCGCTGAAACTGTTGTGTGATTTATATGTTTGGCGAACTCACCATGTATGGAAGGATGCAACCGTGTTGGCGTGGCTTGAAAAAAATGTGCAAGCTTGTCTTGACAGAGTGGATGCCAAAGATTCAATAGTTAGAGACTACGAAGAAAAGAGAAAACGACGGTACATGGCTACTATTCCTCGTAATATCATCCGGCATGTCCTCCTGACAGATAATAAAGATTTGAGTGTAAATTTACCTCCGGTAAGAAGTTCATAATAGTCAAGAGTATGTGGAGAACCACATAATTACATTGATTGTATTTTTTAACCCGTTTTGTTTGTTTTCAGGAGCTAAGCAAGGAACCCATTTTAAATTATGATCCATTGCCACCCCCTGACACTATTGATATCTACAACACAAGAGAGCTAAGAAATCTTGAAGCCACAGCCAATCTACCAAGAAATGGACTGCTTTCCATGTTATTCCGATCTTTCCTTTACGACTTAAATGATCCAAATGCTCCCTTTCAACTGTAAGTGAAGTGACAACAATTTTGAACTTTTCTTTAACAGTATAACATTAACATTCTTATTCATATAATCAATTTCACTTTCAGGGATGAAAATGTAGCTGCGGCAGCGATTGCAGAAAGAGCTGCTGCAGGTGCGGGAGTTGGCGCAGGATTGCAACAAAGTGTAACAGCTTTATTAGATGCTATGCGAGATTTACTTACTAATGTCAATCCTAGAGCAGAAGGCGAAGCAGCAGATGGAGATGAAAGTGAAAATACATAAAGGATCGACCTCTACTATCATGTAATTTATATTCAAAATTGATTTCCCTATTGCAATATTGAAGTGAAAGTCGAGTCGTTTCTTTTGGGAATATGTCAGATTTATTGAATGTCTTAATGTCTATGTTGGTTTTGGAGTTGCTGTGAGTGTGAGAGGCACAACGTGCACATCATAATAAATTATAGTTTTAATCATATGCGCTAATAATATAACCGAAAAATAAAATTGCGTTTAAATTGTTTTATGGCCAATACGCGTTGTAATAAATTTGAAATATTTTATACCGTTCAAACCTTGTTGATTTAGTTTGCACAAAAGTGTGGCATCAGCTTAAAATGGTTAGAGGGAATTTTTTTGCATGAACTTTTAATTGATTAAGTGTTACGAAGAACGAAACAACTCTTGCATTTCAAAACTGGAAAATGATACGGATCCGACGGAAAGTCATTTTGACGTGAAACTAAATCACGTTCAGGTGGTTCAGGTTCAGGCAATGAGAACCGTCTCACACTTCCACGATTCGATAGGATGAAAGGGTAACAAATATTATTATGTTTGTTGCACGTTTCCAAGGCTGATGTATTGATTAGATTAGAGCGTTGGAAATAAAACAATGTTTTTGATGCTCTTGAATTGTGGGTGAGATGCCAGCGACCTTTACAATGCAGAGTACAGACAGAGCCTGAGTGAGAGTGCTTATTGTTTCATTGTGTGTGTGAACGTTATTGCTTCATAATGATGAAATTTGGAAGCGTCACCGGTTACGACCAATTGATTTTGTCCGGAACAGGCTCTGAAGACCTTGACTCAGCCTCAAGTGAAAGCAACAAATGGCTGAAGCAGAAGCGTGAGCAATTCCACTCGGACATTCCCAAGATCCTCGTAAGCCAGCGTCATTTGTTTGCAGCGTATCAAAACGTTCTCATAGCCCTCGACACAAAGTCACTCAGCGATGTTTGTGACGGACTATTTCTCACAAGAAAGGTAAATGGAATGCTGGATTTGTAATAAGCATAATCCAAACTACAGTAATAATAGTTCAATATGTATGTATGTGTATTTTTTAGGAATTCAGATTGGATATCCATTCATCCCCCATTACTTGCTTCGGTTTTGAGGAAGAAACTCTTCTACTTTGTAGCTGCAGCGATGAACACGTATTCCTCTCAAAGTGGGATTTACTATTAGGTAAGGAGAAAGCTACCAAAGAATCTACATGATTCATCTTTCGTCACAAATATTAAGATGTAAAAGATTTTATGCTGGGCTCTCAGGTCATTGGGACACAAAGGGAATAAGTGAAGACGATGGCAGGATTCTGAGCTGTTCTATAGCATACAAAGGGCTTGCAATATACTTAACACTGTTCAAATTGGATACTCTACTCGTATACAAAGTTATCAGTGCTCATCATCCTGTAGGTCCTTTTCACAATTCTGTTCTTTCCTTTACCATAATGCATCCTTGTTTTACCATGCCATATTATTCTTTTCAATGCAGACTGAACGTGGTCCATTAATCCTGGACTCAATTGAGTGCTTCGCATCGCTGGAGAAAGTGAAAGAGTTGACATCCTGGTCGAGGGGCTTATTTATTCAAAATAGTCTTTACATTGTAGGAGTCGCTTCTGGGAATACTGTGTCGTTAAAGGTATAACATTTGAAGTATTACTAGCCAAATTGCAGGAGGTGATACTTCATGAAAAAAAACTATTTTATTTCTGGATTTTCAGTTATGGCAGGTCACTGCCAATAAAGACCAAAATCAGATTAAGCTGACGAACCACCGCATGGTGTCTAATATGAAGACTGCAGTTGGTGCAGATGTAATTTACGATAATAATACATGGTTTGTGTTCATTGTGGGGGCTGATGGGGCTTCAGAAGTTTTTTCCATATCCGACGATAGCTTGAATTTGCTTTATCGCTTCAAAATTGAAGGTGTAACAGTATTTTGTTAATAATGTAACTGTAAAAATGACATTTTAAAAAAAATGCTTAACTTTTCTCTGGGGTTGCAGAGCCATTAGATGCGTCTTCACAAACGACAGTGGGATCCAATAACGCACTTAATACAACGATGACAGGACTGCAAGTGGACTCTCGAATTCTGTGTGCGAATTTTTTCCCCATTAAACTACCAGTGAGTTGTGCTGATACATCTAAAAACTCAAGCGGATATGATATGGGAGGAGATGGTGATGCCAAGATGTGTGCACCATTTAATGAGTTGGAAAAACTAAGTGATACAGGGAAAGAGTCACTTTTTGGGAGGGATCCACAGGTTCCAAACTTGGGATCAGTATTGTGTCCAAAACTCTTGATTGCTGCTGCTACCACCAAAGGAGTCACGGTTATAGATGTTGTTAGTGGTCAATTGGAAATGTCGCTTTCTTATGGAGGTATATTAATGCAAAGTTGTTTTTATTTATTTAACGAATGAGCTCATAAGAGAAAGTAGTTAAAAAGAGTATTGTTTTTTAAGAACTTCTGAAGGATGACACAATTTTAATTCAGTATGCTCAAATGTGCGTCAATGCGGACTCAAAAGAGATAATACTTGGATTACAATCTTGTCTGACAAGAATTGTTTTCAGCAGACGCTTTACTGTTAGTTTTGATTCTGTCGAAAATGAAACAGTTTCAACAGAAACTCCATCTTTAATCCCAAGGTACAATTTTATGTTGCGTGCTAATTGACAAGATAATAAGATGATGACTTTAAATATCTGAATTACAGTCAGCCGCTTAGCTCTAAATCAGTACTTCGAAAGAAAATTAAAAGTCCACCACGCCAGCCGATTTCATACCCGACCATAAAATGCAGTAAAGTTGGTTTGTCCAGAAGCCCTGGAAATACCCCTGCATGGGCAAGGTCAAGAAGTAGACCACAAGCAAAAATGTCGAGTTCGAGAACTAAATTTACCCCACCACTATCAGCTCGTTCTCAATCAACAGCGTCAGGAAGTAGTCGATCTCTCTTGAATGTAGATAGTGAATCTCTCACATCAAGAATCACTCACATTCCAGCTAATGGAACTTATGAGAACGAAGACCTACCTTTCCATGAATTCCAAAGACTTTTACTTTCGTCTAGTTTTTCTCATGGCATGTCAACAATTAGAATAGCATCAACAACGAGTGGAAAACATTTGGCATTTGGAGGTAACCTTAGCCCATTGGTTATTACGAAAACCCAACCGTTCCAGAACTATCGGATATATAAAAATGTGGGGAAAGTATCAAGTATTCATTACAACTTTGCAGGGAATTTGTTGGTAAGTGTTGTGCCAGAAATCTGCAACTGATTTCTGTACAAAATCATTTAGCTTTAAATAAACTAACTACCGAAATCTGTTTCAGCTCGTAGCATCTACTGACTGTCGAACAACAGTAGTTGACTGGCAGAATTCGAAGGAGCTGCTGAGTTTTGAGTTCTCTTCAAAGTTTAATGAGCATGTACATTCTCAATTTTACTTTATGGATAAGTTTATTGTCCAGCCTGAAGAAAACAAGGTGGTACTATATTCGTATGCGAGAAGAGATAATGGGTACATCAAATTAAAAGCAGGAGAATTTCAACTATCTGGTCAAAATATTACTGCATTGGGAGCAGCAAATCAATTTTACTCTAGTAAGTCTAACTTTCTCATCATAGCGCATCCATTCGGAATCAAACAATCCAAATGGAATACCTTAAGTCAAGCCATCTTAAATGTTTTGCAGATATGATAATTACTGGACTTTCGAATAAAACAATACAAATGTTCGACACGAATGCCGAGACCGTGTCTCTAACGATTCCTAATGCTCACTCTAAACCAATTTCGTGCATTCGGATTAATGAAGCTCCTAAAGGTGAGCATGCAAATTCCCTTTGCGACATTTTCATGACGTCTTCCTTCTCAAATGTGGATCCAATTAAATTATGGGATATTCGATGCGCCAAGTAACTATTATACTTACTTTTATGGCAACCCGTTTTTTTCGTTAAACGATGAACACTGACATTTATGTACTTCCTATTCTGATACAGGTGCATTATGAGAATATCCGACGTGAACCAAGCGACCTTTGTCCCAACATCTAGACCTAATATCAGTCCATGTGGACGTTACATTGTTTCTGGATTTGAGGACTGCTCAGTAAGGGAGTCTTAACATGCAAAACCAACAGTTAGATTGGTTAAATATATTTAGAAAACAAAAATACTTGGATATGTTTTGCAGGTAAACTTTTATGATGTCCGGAAGGTAACCAATCGTCTACATTCGTTTAAGAAGCTGGGCTCAACAGTTTTAGATTGTCTTTTTGACAATAACTACCCAATGATTTGGAGCGGCTGCAGAAATGGGTCCATCTTGAATTTACACATTCCCTAATTAGTGAACTTTCGTTGAAATTTGTAAAACTACACAATATAAAATAGTATGTTCCAGGTTAAATGTGTTTGATAAAAAATAAAGTAAATACAATGTTTAAAATTCGTTTTTTCATTTAGACACTGGTATATATTTTGTATATTCAAAATGACTATTTCTTATAGCTACTACCGTTAGTCACGATGGACTGACATTATCAAAAGTCTACATACAATATACAGTAACGAATTAAGAATGTGTCAAATGAGTAATATCCCTATCCGTAAATTCATGAAACTTTGTCTGGCCAGGTTTATGACTCCAATCCTTTTTCCCTTCTTGCCATCCTCTCGGGGGTGCTTTGTCATAATCAAAGGCATTCTTGTTCTTACCCCAAAGTCTATCCTTCTTTTCTTCATCCTCTCGGAAATTTCCACCCATACATTTTTTACCCGTAATTGGATCCACAATATCACCCATTGGATAGACAACTTTCGTTATGGCATGAGTGATATCCCTCGTCAACCGTTTGGGAAGCTGTTCGATAAGAACGATATCCCCCGTTTTCGTAATTTTATCAGGGTCGTGGGCAAAGAATGTGTCAAATCTTGTGAAATACTGAAAGAAACAAAACATACTAATTAACAACGTTCTTGTTGATTAAAAATGCAGACTGAATATTACTGCAATTTGCAGTTACACAAATTAATTACCATCTTCAACCAATCATCCCAATCCATCATTTTGACGTATACACGAGTTGCTTTTGGAACATAGCACGGGTAGCACTTCCCCAAAAGGAACTTCTTTGGACCAGTATTCGTCACCAGTTTAAGACCTGAGGAAGCCAGAGACGTAGCAGTGCTGGCCATTTTCAAACTTGCTTTAGGTCCAATTCAATATCTGACGAAGCCCGTCTAAATTGTGATGAACTGACAAATACAAAAAAACGTTTACTGTCACTGCTTATTTTGAACTTTACCGTCTTCAGGGTAGTTTTAATCGTAATTAACTTTTAACAACAATCAAAACAATGAGACGCAGATGAAAAAACTTACAAATGAGTTTTTGGCACACGGATGTGTGTTTACAAGATTTGTACTCCTAGAAGCTCATGCCGGCTGTATCTCACTTGGATGATATGCGATGGTCTGCTTACAACTTCATGTATACATAAATACAAGGGACCGAGGAGAGTCAAACATTTTATGGATATAAGCTAAAAGCTTATGATTGATGAGTATTTTAATGGAGTATTTAATCATGAAATTCCCGTGGATGCAAATTACTCGACATTTTCAAGCATAACTTTACCGTAAATTAATTTACCAATAATTAATTCATGCAAAATGTCTGGGTGTTAGTGTTAGGGCTTCACAAGAACTTATCTAACATAACGCCATCATTATGATCTACCAAGGTGTAAGGGTCAACTAAGCAGGTTGGATAACGTTGCAATATGCATTTTCCATCGTGTATGCACACCGACTGACACCTGGATAATCCAGGCTGGATTTCCATGGCTGCTGCCTGGAAAACAAACTCATCAAGAAGTGTAGGGTAGGATAGGTAGAGCTTCCGGTTGCAAGCCAATGCGATCGCCAGTTACACACGTATACTTCAAGTAGAAGTGGTGCAAATACTAAACAGAATGTGTCGATTTGACTGGTTTGATTTCGCAGTGTAATGTGTTCATGTAAACTTTCACAGATAGTGCTCTTTGTTAGAGTCATAATCAGACTAATCAGAGTTTGACTGGGTTGTAATTTGCATGCAAGTTCACATTCATAATCAATGTAAAGACCACGACCAGGAATTGCATAATGTAAATAGCAAGGAATTGGACTGTTGTTAAATCTTGTCAACTGCGGATTTTAGTACCATGAGGAGATTTTTTGGAAGAAGTAGCAGTAGAAAGGAGGGCGATGACAACAAGGAAGAGGAGAATGCTGAAGAAATACCTTCTGGTAAGAATCGTATTGCCAATGTCAAACATGCTATTGATCATTGTGCATGATTATTGGTGGCATCAGCATAAATATAATTCGATTGAAAGTTTCTTACTTTCCCCACTTTCTCCCTATAACGGAGAAAGAAGGGGAAAGTCAATCATAAAAAATATTTTCCTGACATGTATTTTAGCCGAAACTTATTGGGCCACTTTCATACGAATAATTTTTATTTTTCAAACAAACTAGAAGAGACAGAAAAACTAGAAACACATTCCAAAGAAAAGAAAGGGAGAAAGCAAGTAGTGTCGACTGAAAGCCTTGAGCATGAAATCAAAAATTTTGGTGAGGGTGACGCTGGTAAAGATGACAAAAGTCGGCGTGGTGAAGATGATCGCAAAATATCCACAGCATTACGAAATGGTCGGACTGACCGTAGGAGTAAGGTCAATGAGTCTGCTGAGTCTGAAGAAGAAATTGAAAACGAGCCTTCCCGACCTTCAAAAGGTCAAGGTGTGTCTACAGTAGCCTCTGATTCTGACACGATCAATAGTCCAGAAGCAGTTAGAAAGAAGGAGAAAGTACCCCGACAAGTGGTTTCAAATCAGCGGAAGGAAAAAGTCAGAGCCAAAGAGAAAGTTGTCAAGAAAGGTAAGTCACAAGCCAAACGTCAACCTGAAATATTGGAAGAACTGGGAGCTGATCCAAGAAATGAGTCAGAAGAAGAGGTAACCAAATTTATTAACAAGAAGGATCTACAGCATTTACCAAGAGTGGAGCCGGGGAAAGGTGGTAATTTCTTCGCAACTGCATACAACTACTACGACAAGCCAGTTGGTCATTTAAAAGTTAGGTAAAGGAAACATTTTGAAGTTGTCTACTCAAATTTGGCCCAATAAAAAAGAGTGAAAAAAGCTTAATTTGAATAACAGAGCGAGACTGTTGAAGTACCCGACATTCAGTAATCAAAACGGGTGGCCAGGGGATTTCGCAGTTATAGATGATCGTACATTCGGCTGGCAGGAAAAAGTCTTCAGGTATCTTTAACATAGATTTAAAGATGCATTAATCAATGTTCCAGCAATGCTGATTTCTTTTTTGGTTTTCTGTGCATATCAGCAAGTCTGAAGTGAAACGATACCAAAAGTTAGAAAATTGTACAACTGAACAAGAGAAACGATACCAGGAAGAAATTAATCATCCCGACGCTTTGGGTAATTTCTTATATTCCTACGTGACGTCTGATTCATATGTCTTGAAGAAGGTAACGTTTCTTTAGTTAGACGTAAGGAACCGTGTTAAAAATTTTCTAGTTAGTTTCTACCTTTATATGATTAATTTGTGCTCAAATAGAAATTGAAAACATTGATTCGGAGATGTCCCGTCCGCAAGGAAAAGAGTGTATCACGTTTACCAATGGACTTTAAGTTAACAAATTCAGATGGAGAGTCAACAGACATAGACTTAGAAAATGAAATGATTGATGATGATCTTACAAGTGAAGATACAATAGACTTTGATGAACCAATGTCCAGCTCAACCCCAAAATCGAAACGGAAGCAAGCTGATAGAGCAGAGAAAATGATTAAAATGGAGAAAAAGGAGCGTGAAAGAAAAGAGAAAGAAGTTCAAGATTTAGAAAAGAGAAATCGAAAGCTCCAAGAAGCTAAAGAAAAGAAAACAAAGGATGATGAGCGGAAACGAAACGCTGAGGCAATGAAAGCCGCCGAGAAGAAAACGAAAAGGGTTGAAGAAGGTCAAGAAAAGGAGAATGAGCGAAAGGAACAGTACATGAAAAAGTACAATTACTCCAAAAGGCCCTCCCTTCCCCTTGGAGCTCGTATGCGTTCTGTTCAGATGAGCCCGTCCCCAAGAAAGTTGGGCAAAAAATCAAGCGCTCGCAGAGATTCCCAGTTTTCTCCTGGGCACAGAGAAGATAAGACCAGCTTAGATTCTAAAAACGGTGATAGCCCGGCATTAAAATTCAAAACCAAGAGAAAGATTGGTCACGAATATAGTAGTGGTAGTGGGGATGTCGAGAGGTACTCTTTTTACCACGGTCGAGCTCAGCCTTACGGCAAAGGAATTATCAGAACACAACGAGGACCTAAGGGTCATCGGAAATTCAAAGACAGGCTGTCCTATCATGATGGTCAGACCATGTTTATCATGGCTTCAATACCCTATGTATCACGGAAGCGTAGGGAAATCATTGTCTGTATGATCCAGAACGTACCTCATTTGGGAACTCTTATTTTCAAACCTTCAATGGGATACAGAAATATTGAAGTACGGCGGGTATCGCGCATTTATTATGTATCCATCTTAGCAGGGTTCTAATTGTCGCTTTATGTTTTAAGGCAAAACGAAACCACGTTTTCATGATTACGAGTGAACTTGATTCAACTGAAACAACGCAACAGAAGGAGTTTGGAGTACGGATTGCCAAAGGAGAAATGGCCGGACTTGATTATGCAAAGCAGAAATCTGCAATTGTGGAGGAATTGGGAGGATGTTTTGATGTACTAAAGATACTTAATTAAATAATTATGGCACTTTATGTTGTTTTTGTCATCAAATAATATTCAGGTTTCTTCCTTTGCTTTGACAGGTGGTTCCAAACAATGAATTGCGTCTCACCGTAATGGGAGAAATCATGAGCGCAGAGGGATTCGAATCATCTCCCATTTCCATTTACTACCTTGTAGAAATTCCAAAAGGTAGGGCAGAGAAAAACAAGTTGTTATTTTCAAATGTATGTACATAGTTTTTTAACATGTACAACTGATGCACGTTGTTTGATATAGGCTGGCGTAATGATTCAATACACAGCAATATCGAAGGAATCACTCACACTTGCTTCACGAATGGGGATAGTATAGCTAATTTTTCTCATGAGTTTTCCTTCCAGCTAGCTTTCTCTATGGACAGCATTGAAGAATCCGATTGTTGTAAGAAGAAGCATAAATTTGTGATTCCTAGAATGGCTAGGGTTAATAGGTGATTGCTCAGCATTTCATTATGTTTTTACTTTAGTTCCTACTCCTGTGATTGTACTGATGGTTGTCTCTATGAATCATCCTTCCCCAAGAATACTTTATGAGGGGTATGGTTATGTAAATGTTCCAATGATTCCTGGTCGACATTCTGTACAGGTTAGAACGTGGAAACCTCGACCAAGAACTGCCTTGGAGAAAATGAGAGAAACGTTTTTGGATATAACCCCTTCTCTTCACGATATGAAGTTTGCACACGTTTCTAATTCCCAATTCGAGGTAAGGTACCAATAAATGTAATTTTAAGATGCTACATAATAATTTCACCTGACACAAAGTATGTTTCGACTTTCACTCAGGATAACAGGAAAGCAAACCTGGTCGGTCTCCAAACGACTCCAAGTGGAAGCGTGAAGCTAAGACTACATACAATTCATCAGACGCCAAGGGTTTTCAAGGAACAAGAGAGAAAGTTGGACTTGCTGGAAAAAATGAGTTCAGCAACAATTATTCGAAGTGTTCATGCTGTTATAGACGCGTTTCAGAGAGCTAGGACGAAGGCTTTGAAGCTAAAAACCCAATATGATTGAAAACTCTCAAGGCATGACGCTGAGTTAGTGGTTTTTTTTAAAAATAACGAAGCCAATAATACGTATTGTTTTTTATGTTCACATGAATCATTTGTGATACGGTTGTTATAATTTTTTAATTTGTTTTCAGTGTAGTAATGAATGGTTTAAGCATGTATTTTTTTCAAACCGACTATTTGCGTTTTATTGCTCACACATCACATAATTTGTTTCTTTTTGTAGAGCAAACTAGGTTCTTCTGAAGAATTCTAGTATAGCTTTCCATTATATTACGGGATTAACGTGAACTGAACAAATAAATACTTGCTAATAGTAATAATAAATACTGGTTTTCTACAACACCCATTTTCAAAATAATATCAACAAAGATCATGTTTTTAACATTTAACGTATACAATTTTGATAAAAATGATACATAATTTATAAAATAACATTGTCAGTGAATTCAGCTGCTTCCATAAAAGTCTACCTCGGATTAAAGACATCAATGTTCCAAATCCTGAAGCCTAACTTAATTACATTTCATTACAACATTTAAATGCACAAAAGCATCCCCTCGAATAAATATCACCAGCTAAATTAAGCAATTTCAAAAGACTTAACTACATAATGATTGAATACATGTAGGAATTGTAGGATGAGAATTGTTATAGCCTGTAATCGTCTTTTTAAATTAACATGCTTAAATTTATTTTCAAATCTGCTAATCCACGCAAATAACATTAAATAAAAACAACACTTTTAACGACATTTTCTAGCTCCACTTGTACTTCAAATCTTGACATTCTAGGCGACTAATAAGAGTATCAATAATATCACTGCGACATAAAGTTTCAAGAAGTGACCTTTTGGATCCACAGTCACTTAAATTCTGAATATCAAAGGCATTTGGCTTGGATTTAGAATGCTTTGATTTCGGGGAATTCACTTGCCTAAAATACAAATCAAATCATGATAAATTATAATGATTAAAACAATGAATTGAAATGTACGACATACGAAATTATGGAAGGTTTTGCGAACTCACCTATTCACATTCATTGGTTTGGTTGATGTCATTGTGTCAATTATAATTTCATAATTTTTAACTGTCTTGTTAAGCAATCCGCATAACATATGAATTGTGTATGGTAGAATCGGTCCGATCAATTCCATAGTGTAAGCTTTTTCTGAATTTGGTTTTTTCGATCGACTTTGCTTCACCTGTTTTTTTAAAAAATATTCGATTTCATATATACAACATACAATTCCAAAATTAATCATTTTAATCAATGCCTCATATTTCATACATACCGTCAACGATCTTAAGCTTGCGCCTTGAAAAGCCACTGGTGAAATAATAGTTGGTGGAAGCCCTGATTGAACACCTACGTTTGTAACTAGAAAATTCCTTGAATTGATAAGAAAATTAAAAAATGCGAGTGAACTTTCGCCAGTAATCATCAGTAGCGTCGACTTTCCTTTTTCGTCCGAAGAACCAGGTGACCTTTAATCGCAATGACATAACAAAGTTATCAGAACAAATTTTGTGGATCGCCCCTCACAGTCAAGTGGCCAATTTGCATCAAACCAAAAATCCTATAATAATCACTGATGATTTGTGTATTACTTACGTTTTTACATTCACTGACACACTTAGATCTTGCGAAATTCCCATCTCGTCTAGCCATTTGTCAGGCTCGTCGTCACTATCTACTTCCTTACCGGAAGGATTCTTTTCAGAAACGTGTGCTTCTTGTGACTCGGTCCCGGGTTCATGATAAGGCAATGTGTATTCTATTCCTATTTTGGGAAATAATGGAAACGTAACGATGTAATGTAAGCAAAATGAAAACATAAAACTGTGATGCATCTACCTACATATATACATTTAGAAATTGTGAATTGCCTCTCTTACCTTCTTTTTTCAAGGAATCTCTGAACCCTTTGGTAGACGGTGTGACATAAACCTGTAGACATTCAAGTCCTTGCGTACCAGCCGCACTAAATAAGCATGTGAACTGATTTCCAAATATATAAAAATAGGGACACTGTCGAGTACGTAACAACTGAAAGGCGGAACGAAACGAATCCACCCTGCCACAAAATAGTTAGTCCATGGTTAGTTTTACGCTTATAAATAATACTATAATTGCAAGTTAACTTATTGTTTCATTAGCTTACCATTCCAAGAACATGGTATCTAGCGCCCGTTCTTCCAGCTTAATATTGCCCGCATATGCTGAAGTGGATGAGGTTAAACTGGTAATGCCGTAAGTAGATTCTCGAGGAAATAACTTGACGGTCGGAAGATATGGATGTTGCCAATATAAGCAGCACTGATGAAATTGAGCGCCCAGGGATGTGTCTAACTGAGATCCGGGAGGCGAGAAATTTCTACAGCCAGTTTGATTAGGCTCCATATCAATACATCTAACAAATGCAGATATGCCAGAAGATTCTTCAGATGTTTTCAGTGCCGTGTTCCATCCAAACTGATTTTCAGTTCTTATTAGCAATCGAGTTTTTACTGACCAATCCATACAAAGCTCGTCGTGCCATGTTTCCTCAGCAAACGATTTCTCGTCGATTCTACTTAAATCCAAGCCTCTTCTTGCAGACTTGGGGGTGCTGGAATGATTACTTGAAGCCCACAATGGGGATGTAATTGCAGGCGCAGGTGTTATTCTTTGTCGCTTCTTTTCGACAGACGGCGGAGTAGATAACATGGAAAATGATGATAATGAAGGTAAGTACGCCTTCATCGGGCTACTCAAGGTCAAGGCATTCTGTTGCAGTAATGAGGTGGGCAATCTTCCCTGACTACTGTTTGTGTGTATAACTGAATGGCGATGAGGCGACATCGATGACGATGACGGAGGAGAGGGTGAAAGGGACGCAGACAAACAGGATGTAGGTGTTCTTTCTCCAGTTGAATTGGTAAATGGTGTTCCAAAATTTAATGTTGGCTGCTTCATATTTATCAAATCCATTAAAGTTGAATCTTCACATGTTGCTTCATCTGGAGGAGGAGGTTGAGCCTTAAACAACCTTTTTGCCTTTTGCTGTCCTCGTTTAGTTTTCTTTGATGGAGACTCGCTGAAGAGTAAAAAATCCCAAGAATGAAAAGTTTCAAGCGAATATGCATCCATTGAATATAATTTAATTACTTGACTTACTCAAATAGCCTATCCTGTAGGGCACGTTTCTTTGTTTTTAGCTTTCGTATTCTCATAAGTTCCTCGGGTTTATTCCAGCCGTTTGCGTAGCCCTCCATCATGCTCGTCTTTTTAACAAGTTGCACTCGAAGGGGGAATACTTCAAATATGTACTGTTTTAAAATTCTGTTAAAGTTAACAAATCAAAACAATTTTATTCCCTCATAATGAATGACATTATTGAAAAACGCCACATCATGTAGCGTACATAACATTACAACGACTGGTAACTTACTGGATAAGCTGTTAGCACACTTCAATGTTGCAGTGCTGTACTTTCCAATTTAAAGAATATTTTCAATTATTGTTATTTTTAACGCAGGGACTCCACTTCCTTTTTTGCCGTTACTTCCTTTATCAGTTCATTTCATTCTGACAGATCTGAAAAACATCAAGACTTATTTTTAGAAAACCAATTCCAACAGCCGTCTATCACGGTAGCGTTACGAGTACATTTATTTGAATTCAACAAGTCGACTAAAGCTAGAAGCATCAATGCCAGTTGAAGCTCATTTAGTGATTATGGTCGTAGTACAATTTATGAATGCAAGGGACGACTAAACTTAAGAACTTGTAAATGCGCACTCCAATTCTAATATCCTCACAGAATGAAGTAGAACTAATATTAATATTACATTTAACTGATTTGGACGTACCATTTCATTCCCCATGTTATGTCGTAACAATCACATTGACAGTGAATACGGACTACATTAGTTAATGAAAAGGATGTAGTCCCGTGACTTCATCAAGCTGTTTGCAAAGTTTGTCAACTTTTTGTAGTTAATATTATAGACAAATGACAATGACTTCAAGTCAATCCTATTCCTATACTGCATGCATTGCATGTCTCAATTCTCAAGGCACATGTACTCTCATAAGCTGAAATTGCAATGGTCTTCACATATACATCTAACTGTTTACAACTGAACGAAATAAAAACAACACAAACAGGCAAAAGGAGAAGGGAAAGGAATATGATGAGGAAATGTCATATTATTGTTATATGCTGCAAAATTCAATCCCTCATCTCTCACCCTGAGCATACTTTACTTGCATGGCTTCATCAGTTCAGCTTAATGTAATAAATCTTATTATCTGATAAATTGAAAGTTTACTATTAGTACAAAGCATGTACTACTATTGTATTGTACACAGCTTTATGCTGAATAACTGTTTCGTGTGTTACTAATCAATCAAACCTTCTTTGCTGCAATCTGATTCAACGATAAATAGGCAGGGGCAGAAGCTAAGGTGCAGGCATAATACATACGGTGTGAACGAGGTAAGAAAATAGAATCTAAACAAAAAAGAAAGCTTGCATCGCTGTAAGTAAGTACTTTCGGCTTGTATTAATGGACACGTCAATTGAATAGAATATACATAATGGTTTATGTTAAGTTGATGCATATCTATAAATCCAATAAAAAAGCTTAAAAAGGGTATGCAAACATTCGTATAAAAAATGCTACAACTCGGATTTGACCTCCGAGCGTCCTTGACAGACTCTTTGGCAGTGCAGATAAACCAATTCGGTGTGCTTGCAATGCAATATAAAAGCTATTAGCACGTTGGAATTATTACATCTGGTTCCGCTTGTTACTACTTTTAGTCCCAAACAATTACTCCTGTATATTAGGGTACTTACATAACATGGGATACAATGAGTGTCCAGTCCAAAACCACTTCCTTTGAATAACCCAACCTTAACAAAGTATTTAAGATATTACAATTTAATTTTTCACAACCGACCGAACTACATACACACTGCCCTAACTCTTCAAACTAAGCCAACTGCTTCTTTCTTCTCTCAATGAAAAAATCCCATGTTTCCTATCCGTCTACAGATCTGATCTGGGTAAGTAGCCGCTAAGTTTCGTTAGCTCTCCCTCATCTGCACTTTTGTCCACAACACTTCTATTTACTTTTCCCAAGCGTGAACTGCACACATCACTTGCACACCCATGAGATCGGAAGAATCCAAAGCCGGATCATCCTTATGGATGACACTATATAAGCATGCTATTTATTCTATTTAAACAACAAAAAATAGCGTAAGTTGCGCAATGTGCAATGCTGTGACCACACTTTGTACTTGACATACGCACATGCATTCACTTTGTAATATTAGCTTTAGCTCGTATAAATGATCTGCATGCAATACCTACGACGGGCAACATGAATCTCATGTACTCACCACTTGTATGTAAGTAATATACTGTAGATTTTTCATTCACCTTTTCTCGTATAGGCATGCAAACGAACATCAGTTCACAGTCCCCCTGTTGATAATCCAACATCTTAAGATCATGCATTGAGCATTCCCATCATTATCACTATCATGAGGGACAAAATAAGCTTTCCTCATATAGAAGAAATGTGCATGAGGTATCAGTATTACCTTTAGTTTACTCCAAACACCAAAGACATCAATCAAACTAGGACGTAAGATTATGTTCCAGGAAACAAAATGAAATGATAAAACCAGAACCATCCATCCATACAGGTGATACGTAATGCGACCGACTATGACACCACAAGAAGCATCAAATAAGCAGACCTTGACACTCCACCTGTAAATAAATAAAAAGTTCAAACAAATCACTTTCACCACTATTACAATTGAATATTAACTGTATAGCGTGTATTTCATTTCAAGCTAAATAATACTTACCAGCATATTTAATGTAAATTCGCAATTAACTGATTAACAAGTACACTTACTGACTTAATCCCCTGATAATTCCCGTTTTTGCTTGGCTTTTGAGTTTAGACGAAGCACTTTTTACTCAGGCTCCCGTTTAAAAATAAAAGTTCTTCTCTTCCATGTCATCCGCTTGCTTGATTTCGTCAATCGTTCAAAGTTGAGTAAACGCATTAAAAAATCACAAAATTCAACAGTTACTTACATTATATTTATAACAATAAGGCACGAATCACCAAAACAAATTAAACTCACCTGAGTTTTCCAGTACGAAAGTGTCGAGCAGCAAAAACACACATTGGTGGAGTATTAAAAATCCAGGTTATGCCTAACAGATACCCAAAACAAAAACATGAGATATTTGTCCTTATTCCTTTGTGTCCTGTTGAAAGACCAAAAGGAGAACCGGCGGCAACTCATTCTGCATAAGATATGTACATAAGATCAGATCGGAAATTTTTATGTAAAAGCATTTCGTGTGTGGTATAGAGTTCTCTGCACAATTTCATTCATGTGCGTAAAATGTGTTGTTCACTTTTGTTGATTTGTTGATGCGGTAAGTAATGTGACCAGTTAAATGTCAACCCTTTTATAACTTCTCTTTCAGGCTTTGGTTTATTTTGTTTTTTGCAGGTTATCAATCAGATCTGGTGACATTGTGTAGTTCTTCCATCCAGCTAGGTCACAGAACGAAGGGGAAGGTTCGGAAAAGATTTCAAACAGTGTTGGTGCTGGTGTAACATCGGTACAATAAAAACTGAAGACGTCGTTTGATTAATTGTAGAAGACAGAGACTGGATACTAGAAAATCAATCAAAATGGGAGCTGGGGATGGTAAATTTTCATTTCTTTGTATAATATGGTACCACTACAAAGTTTTGTTTTAAAAATCAATTGTAATATATTTTTCTTGTACTAGATAAAGATGCTGCTGATGCCGCTTCTGGGGGTGTGTACTTTACTGCATTCAGAAAACTACCGGAGGTAGAATACACAAATATTTTTTAAACATGCGGTTAAAGATCAAATTCGAACGAATGTATTGAAGTAATAGCTGCAATATTGATGATTTTTATTAGCAATCTGCAACTACAATAAGATTTTTCGAGAAGAATTCAGATGCCGACGCTTACATTGTCTTTGAAAAGGACGCCGTCTTAGCCTCCAAGGAAGTCTTTCAGACTAATGCAGTTATAAAAACTTATGGAAGTGGGACTAGTAAGATTGACCTTGTAAATATCAACAGAGCACGGTTCGAAAGTTGGGTGCGAGATCTTCTTCTCATTAAGCAGTATAGAGTGGAGGTGTACGCTAACAGTTCCAGCGCTAAAGGACGTATAGATTGGGTCATACAGTACAGAGGGTCTCCTGGTAATCTCACGCAGTTTGAGGATTTGCTGTTTGCTAACAGTGAAGTCACTGTGAACAATGGAACCCTTGGAGTAAGGATAAGCTACACTGCCGATAGGAATAAAACTGTCGGAGTTTCGTATGTCAACATGAATGAATGGCAAATTCATCTGCTAGAATTTTTGGACAATGATGCGCTAACTACATTCGAGTCCATCGTGGTACAACTGTCTCCCAAAGAAGCTGTTTTACCTGTATCTCCTTCTCACGCTGAAGATACTGCTGCGTTAAAGACTATCCTCGAACGGAATGGAGTATTAGTTAATGAACGAAAGTTGAGCGATTTTGATTCTAAGGATCTAACACAAGACTTGATGAAATTGTTGAAATTAAAGAAAGACCAGAATATGGCGGCAGATCCTGAGTTAGAAAAAACGACGGCATGTTCTTCTCTGTGTGGAGTTATTAAGTACCTTGAGGTAATTGTATAAATTAATTTTATGTTCTTCGTACTTAATTTAACTGCTTCATGACTAAATGTGGTATTTATATAGCTTTTGTCTGGAGACGCTTACTTACACCAGTTTGCTATTACACCTCACAACTTTGAACTCTACGCGAAGATGGACTCGGCAGCTTGTAGAGCTCTTCATTTAACTCTAAATAACTTGGAACAGAGTTCTGGAAACGAGACGACGCTAATGTCTGTTCTTGATAAGTGTCGTACATCTCAGGTTTGTATTTTTTAACAAAAAAACCTTAAACTGTTTGAACTTTGTGCTTCATCTGTCATCTACGTTTCGTTTTTATTAATTTAGGGTAAACGACTACTTGCTCAGTTCCTGAAGCAGCCGCTCATTGATAAAGATAAGCTGGAGGAACGATTGGATATTGTCGAGGCTCTTGTGGGAGATATCGTTCTTCGGAAAACTCTATGTGATGATCACCTGAGACGAATACCAGATTGTCAAGTATTATCCAGAAAGCTTCTTAAGAAAAGGGCAACGCTGCAAGATTGTTACAAGTATGAAATTTGTATCGTCATGCAAAGTTATTGTTGATGTGCAAAGTAGTTTCATTTAAACCTTTTGGTGCATTTACAGAGGTTATATGTGCATCTCGAGACTGCCCAATTTGTTGACAGACTTGGAGGCACATGATGGACCCAAGAGTCATGTTCTAGCATCCTATTTCTGTGAGCCTATCAAAGCAATGCAAGAAGATTTGAATAAATTTAACGAAATGATTAGCACTACGCTAGACATTGCGATGGCAGAGAAGGGTGATTTTGTTGTTAAATCTGATATCCACGAAGATTTTCAAGGTAAGTTCAGTTGGCTCGTCCATTGCATGGCTTTATCAATTTTTTCTAAAAATGTTCGTGGTTTATTTGCAGTTTTACGTTCGGAAATGGATGAAATAGAAGTCAAAATGGCAGAGGAGACGTATTCAGTGGCCAAAGATCTCAGCCTTGAAGCAAACAAATCTCTTAAACTAGAATCCAATACTCAAACTGGACATTTTTTTCGTATCACTTTGAAGGTAGTCTTACTGGAAATTCACAACAACTCTATACATCTGATTGATACGATATAGTTTTGAAATGCTTTTAATTTTTATATAGGAAGAAAAGTCAATCAGGAATAATCCGTCGTACTCCATCATACACTCTACCAAAGGTGGAGTAGCATTTAGGAACACCAAGCTTGAACTTTTAAGTGAAAGATACAGAGCAAAGCATCGTAAATATGAAGAGGAGCAGAAGGATATTGTTCGAGACATCTTAGACGTTGCTGGTATGGCTTAGTAATTTTACTGAGATAATTGATGTAATACGCAATCAATAGTTGTTTTTGTTGACATTTGTGGCTCATATTACAGCCGGCTATTCCTCTTGCTTCCAACAATTGGGCCATTTAATATCAATACTGGATGTCTTGACTAATTTTGCTGATGTGTCTGCGAGCTCTTCTACGCCATATGTGCGGCCTGTTTTGCATTCCAAAGGAACCGGGGTAATAAAACTGGAAGGGTTAAGGCATCCATGCGTGGAAGCACAGCCGAACGTCAACTATATTCCAAACGATATTCATTTTGTAAAAGGTAAGTTTAGGCCAAGCTAGTTTTATATTTAATGCCTTTGAGATTATCTGGCGGGTCAAACGAAATCTTAAATATTTTTCCATCTTACAGATAAGCAAATGTTTTATATCGTTACGGGCCCAAATATGGGAGGAAAGTCAACATTTCTTCGCTCTGTTGGGATAGCTTCGCTACTTGCTCAAGTTGGCTGCTTCGTACCTGCCTCGTGTGCAGAAGTAATGTTTTTTAAATGAATTTTCAAAGTTTGCAAATGATTTTGCTTGACAATTTAAGTTTACAAAAAGCTCAGTAATTGATGATAATAGTTAATGTACTAATGTGCATGTTTGTCATTCATTAGCTATCGATTGTTGATGGAATATTAGCAAGAGTTGGTGCTGGTGACAGTCTAAACAAGGGAGTATCCACATTCATGGCTGAAATGATCGAGACTTCGTTCATTTTAAAGGTGATTGCGCTATAAGTTCGTTTGTTGATTTAGATTTCAATATCAACATAAAAGGTTTATATTTGATAAGGAAAGATTTGAAACAACTTTCATTTTATGTTTGTGTAATTTACTCTTAATTTAGACTGCCACTGCGGACACCCTTGTACTTATTGATGAGCTTGGTCGAGGAACTTCGACTTATGATGGATTTGGACTATGTTGGGCGATTTCAGAGTGTGTTTGATTCACTGATAGTTGTTACGTAATATATTGCGTATGCATGAGGTTTAATTGAAATTTTTCAATGTACTATATAGGCGTTTGGCAAAAGTCGGGTGTTTCTGTGTCCTTGCAACTCATTTTCACGAGCTAACTTCCCTATCTGAAGAGGCAAAAGGAGTTGTGAATGTTCACTTTTCTGCGGTTGCCGATGAAAACGGGTTGGCCATGTTGTATAAGTTGGAAAATGGATCTTGTGATAGAAGCTTTGGTATTCACGTTACAACAGTAACTGATTTCCCACCTCATGTTATTAAGGTATTCACTCTAAATTCTCAAAACAACTGTAGATTTGGAATATTTCTTTAAAGTTAGAGTATTTGGGATTTGTTTGGCTATTTAGACTGCTAAAACTATGGCCAAGAAATTGGAAGACTTTGCTCAGGATGAAGACAAAGACGACGACGAGGAAGCAGTGAAACGCCGCCAACGTGAAAAGAAGGTTGGCAGGGTTTCAGTATATATTATATGAAGTGTTTTCTTATGACGTTACTCATTTTTATTAAATTAGACCGGGCTAGAAGCAATCGAGCAGTTTAAGTTGTCTTTAAAGGATGCTTATGAAAAATGCAATTCTGCCATGGAGCGAGGTGAAATCGATGAAAATGAAGCAGAACTGAAGTTTCAGGCTGCATCTGAGAAGTTACTGTCTGAAATAACAGAGAAAGCAGCTGAAAATCCGTACCTGAAACATCTTTTAGACCAATCAAAGAATTAAGTTTCTTATTTTTATACCCTTTTGTCAACAACTTTCTCAGTATTATTAACAATTATTATTACTCAGGTATTGTAATAAACTTAAAACATTTTAAAACCATGATAAATACATACATACATTCTACTAAATTAAATACAGCGTGTGAATTACAATTTTAAACTCTCTGAATATATGTGATTCATAACTCTCAACTCAATCCTCTGCTGCACATATTGAAGTTTTGCTTTGCCAATCTAATTACGGAAGCTATATAGTCATTGTGTTTTATGCTTTCTTTTACTGAGAAAATCTTGCTTCCCTCGCTCGACCACGTTAAAAGAAATCATTTAAAAGTGTTTATGTATGCAACCATGATCTCATTTGTATGTACACTAGACAAATGAATTTTTAAAAAAAGTTTTAACCTCTAACTACCGTTGACCGTTTTTACAATATCACAAAAGTTGTTGGCACTGTTGGCATTTAATATTGAAGCGATATGACATGCAAACAACCATTTACACATTGAAATATGTAGGCCAAGCGGCTTGTAACTAGAGAAAAAAGTGAGTTTCAGGTGTAAAGTTTGAAAAAACTCTTCGAAGGTCGAATGTAAGTAAGGTTGATATATTAATAATCTTTGTCAAATCCTTGGGAAAATGGGGTAAAAAGCGACTCTAAAACATTAGTTATTGCAGCTTTCCTGTCTTGTTTCATCATTTCATTATTTCATAAAAATTATCAGTTTTTGAATATTTTTGAACGCTTCTACTTCTTTGCATTAGTTTTCCGTGATTCAGCGTAGTGCTATTGTACGTCGTAATGCATTCCATGTTTCGCTGATCTTTGCTGACAAAGCAATGACGACTGAGACGTTATTTCTACCAAACCAAACTGTTTTTCATGGCATCGTCACTGTCAGTTTGTGTTTGTACGTCTGGTCGTCGCTCAGTCGTAGTCAAGCCAGGTGAACATGTGCGTGCATTCAGGTCTATCATCACTCACGAGTAGGAAAAGTACGATGGTTCTATGGCCGATTGGCAATCCAAACGACAACGAAATGTAATCAAATGGCAAGTTGAGTGTAAATCAATGTGATATGCCTAACTCTGTTGTGACAAAGGTTACTCCGGCAACCCGAGTCTGTCAACTCTAAAACAGGCAGGGATGAAAAAAACATTTCATTCTTGTGCTTTCACCATTTTACACATGCTTACACTACGTGTGCTTCTGTAGTCGAAATGGTCCGTTTTTTGCTTTCAAACCCGACCTATTACAAAATACATGGATGTGAACGATAGCAGAGCTGCTGGTTTCAGTTTACCTAAAAATGTTGTCAACATGTTAGCATCAGAAATAGCAATATGCCATAAAACTTCCAATACCAATGCCTTCAACTTAACTGCTAAAGCAAATACCAGTACAAGTATGGTATCATATGCATGAGATTATTATGGATGTAAGTAATACAGTACGAAGTTTTCTCTTTCCAGTTTGTTTCTGACTTTCTCCGAGTAACAGTCGTTGCAAATTGAGTTACTCTCCTTATCGTAATAACTTATTTTCACGCTTCAATTTTGAGTGTTCCTTTTCCTGATCTCGAGTTCAGCATACCAAGTTGTCGCAGTTGTATTTTTTTGCAACCAAGAACTTTCTAAAAAAATTAAAGGGAAAACGTTCGAAAACTGAAATCTGCGCATTACTTTCACCAGCAGGAGTGGTATCATTTCTTAAAATTATTCTGGTTTTACAATAGACTGACTGAATGTTGGACAGCTATCAAAGAGCATCCTCCACACCTTGTTGGACACCTCGAAAAATGACAGACCATAGTGGCAGCAACAGCAGTAGACAACGGGAAAAGTCAAGCAGGCCGTTTTACGAGCTGCCTTCTCATATCAAACCATGCTCTCAAATTATCCAGGAAACAAGAATGCAACTAAAATATTCAAGCAAAGTAGGCAATGCAGAGATTCCCTTTGGGATCAACACACAGTCAGGTTTTTGTGAAGTTGGAGCCGGAGGTGATTTCACTCAACGAGGCAACGATTTTTATGGAGATCCGGGTTTCGTGGAGCTCCCTAATATTCATAACGATAATAAGTTTGGAAGTACCGGAATCAGACCTGTAGACACGAAAAGACCGTTTACGCCAAGGGATAGTGTCAGTCTTTGGGGAGTTTCTGCCCGGAAACGACCTCCGAGTGCTATTACGTGAGTTATATATGATTATTAAACTTATTTATAAAACTTCCTTTCAATTAGCGATGCACTGATTAATTTCCTTTTAGACCCTAATCTAATCTCGATTTCATATATTACTGTTTCATTCAGATTATCTAGACTGGCTATCGATGAGTCCGACGAGAGTTTGATACTCGCACATGGATCTCAGTTTCCGGAAGAAAGCAACCATTCGCAGGCTGCTAAACAGAAAGCTCCAAAATCGTCCTTGGGTAAAGTTCCAAAGCTTCAGCCCACCGCACGCGGGGCTTATAGTTTCGACTCTGCAACTGAAATCCTTGGAGGCTTGAATGCAAACACTTCTCCATCATCATCAGCCCGCGGTGAAAGAGACGTTGAGAAAGCACGCCTCCAGTTGAAATCCCTGTCGTTACAAAATGGTATGTTGACTGTTTTCTTATTACTTCACTTCATCCATGCCCAATGCATATATCAAATGTCACACAAGCACCCTGGGACTCCATTGTCTTCCTGTCACTCACTAAATTATCCAATCAATCAAATCATACCACACTCTGCAACCTCAAATCAAACCTCAACCTTTCCCAAAGGCTATAACGCATTAATACATATCTTAACATCAAAATTGAAAGCATATTCAATACAAAATTTGTATCACAAATCAAAGCATTACATTACGGCCACGACCTTCACAAGTTAGTTTTGCGATGCATAACTTTCATGGGCGTTCTCACCCATTCAAGTTTACTAATGACTTTGAGGAGATTGATTATACAACATTATGTTGTTGTGTCCTTTCCTTATAATTTCTTAGTCGTCATTGCCATTTCCAACTCAAATAGCATGTTTATCTAGATGATCACAATGAATTATATACATTTTCAAACATCAAGGATACGAATTCTTAAATCCCTAGTTCGTGACGCAAGTCTAACACGGTAAAAAAAGCTTGAGTTCTTAAAAAATGACTTACTTTAGGTATAAAGTTTGTAGTGGATAATGTCAAAATTACACTTGACGTAACGAGACGGGTTTTCAAGTAATTTTATTTTTACGATCCTGAATCATGCAACATATATTTTTATTGCTGGGCTGTATACTATAAAAAAGCTCCACTTCATATTTTAGTATTTATTTGGTAGAAACAGTCATGTTTAGAGTGCATTTACCTTGATGTTAGAGCACAATAGCCGTCTTCAGTTTGCATGCACCACATACTTTGAACTAGATAGTGGGTAGGAGGGTAGACGAAATTATTGTGTTTGTATACTAAACATCGGCAAAACTGGTGACCGATTTTAACACAACAGTACAGGATTGTGTGCAAAAAGTCAATAAAATGGCTAATAGTACTCTCCGTAGAAAGAAAGTCGTGAATGCTTTCACTAGTTGACCTACACGGGGTAGGGAATGCACTTAAGGAAATTGAATGGTGTACGACTTCCTCTCCTTTTGGCTCTACACACTTGAATTTATCTTGGCTCTCCCTGCCCACATACATTTGTCAGTGACAAAATGTTGCTTTCCCTAATTTCTTCGAGTTGTTCTTTTTCTATTTTGGAGATTCCAATGAAAGCAAAGCTGTACATGATATATATGCTGGAAATATACAAGAAGTCAATGCATTTAAGACTGCACCACAGCCACTTGACTATATTAAAAAGTTTTCAGAGAAGGTAACGACCTCGGTGTTAAGGAACTGGGGGCATGCATCATGATACTCGCAAAAATTGATGAGAATAATGAGTTAGTGCAGCAGCAGTTCAATCTAATCAAATATGTATGTGTTAGCCTGTGGTGCTCCAACTTTCTCTGGAAGGTATGTAGGTGATTTCTTTCTCATGCTTCGTTTAATAGTTAATATTGCATTTCATTTCCGTTAGTGTTTGTTGATACTCAAGGGGTATTAAAGCGAGATGGGCAAGAGAAAGCGACAGTTTGGCTTCGTTTTGTATTATTGTGTAAACAAAAAAAGGCCGAGTAGAAAGGGAAAATATTTGGTAGTAGTAAATGTACCGGTATAAAAAGTGGAGTAAATAAAACTCTCAAAATTAAACAAAAATAGGCTAACAATTTTATGTAATATATCGAACGAATTTATTACGTTTTGGGCTCAGGAATGATGGGTATGCTATCATCCTTCAAACGAAATGAAATGGAGTCATTCCATTATTGGAGTGGTAGCATTTTTACCTAATGTCTTAACCCAATTGAATTTTTCGTTGTCTGTTGTGACTTTCACTAAATTGAATACCTTTTTTAAAGAAGGAAATGTGCTAACGCTGGCACCGCTTGCATACATGAGTCATTTCATGTCATGAAGAAAAGAAACATGCATGAAAAACCTTTTCTGGTTCACTTTCATTTCAGACCGATCCACTTCCTTTGAAACCGAAATTAGTGGAGCAACTTCAGAGGACAGCGTCGTTTCCAATAGTTTTGGGAGCCAAACTAATGGGCTGGAATATGATGGTTCAAGCTTCAGTTCCCATCATGAAACGAAAAACTACCATTCACAACAACAAACTGACATTCACGGGACTTCCCAAACCAAGAAGGATGGACATGGACATGTTTCCAGAAATGAGTTGACAACACCTGCCACCAAGACGAATGGTGATGGGGGAGCCGATGGTTGTGATCCATATGCTGATATCGATTCTTTGGAAGTTGCAATCAGTTGTTTACAGACTTTAGTCATGGATTTAGCTTCAACCTCAGGTACATGATTGGCCAAATACAATATTATACCATCACGAAAATCAAAAACAGAAGCACGCAATTTCCTTTCACACTTTCATAATATTTTAGTTAAAGGCGCAAAACATTTCTATGATAGTTATCAGTTTTAATGAATGTTTTCAGCTAAAATATTTATATAATCAAATCCTTATACTTCCTTTACATATTAATCACCCTTACTAGCTTCCGTTTGAATACGCATGTTTCAAGCAAATGATGTAATGTAATCTATGTCGGAAGTCGGCCTTCAATTTTAATATTTTTACCTGAATGAAACGCGTTACTAACTGATATGCACACTGGTTCCACATTAAATGGCATTGACATAATATGTATGGATGATGATGATAATACACAGATAAGACGATCCGAGTGGAGGTTATCCATGTTCTGAAGACAATACGTTCCTTAATTACGAATGTGCATACATTACCACAGTTGAAGACGAAGCTGTTGAGGCTCATTTTCAAACTGGTCGAGAGGAATCAGACTGATGAAGCGATATTGTTCTGGGCTTCATTCGTTCTTTTACACGTAAGTCCTTGTCAATCCTATCGATAATATCTAGAAAGACAGGAGTACTCCATAATAGTATGCAGGCCGTTCATTCTTGTGCACACATACTTACACTTACCTACCGTCATGATTTAATTATTTATAAGTAAAAGTCGTTGGAAATATGTGATGAATAAGTAACCCCAAAAAAACTTGGCCGACTAAGTATATAAAAGAAGTCCTTCTATCTATCATTGATAGTGATACTACGTTTTATCTAATTACACAAAGACAGTAGTATGTGTAAGTATGTGTATATTATAATATACATAAAAAGCCGCAATATATTATCGATCTATTTTATTTCCTGTCCATTTCATGTTCTCAACATTTACCACCGCGTGGCTTTAGTGTAACATCGTCGGGAACAATTTGACTACAATATTCAAAATGGTTTTCAAAGCCAGCCGATCGACGGAGTATTGGGCGGTAATCAAAGAGACGGAATATTTAGGTAAGAACAACTATATTTAGCTCATTTTATTAGTATTGGTTTCGTCTTTCCATAAAAGTCACTGACTCGCGTCCATATTCATGATGATATGTTTGTTTAGCATTTATTTGTTTCATATCAAATCAAACTCAAAATTAATGAATAAATGAGTAGCTTCTGGAACGCGGAGTTTTATGGGTAAGGTGGACATTTGCGTAGGCTTTCTCTTCACACTTCACCAAAGCTATTATATAATAGGCAATCAGCGTAGGTGTACTACAAATTTTGATGTCAGCATATAGCACCTATAGAGCTACTCCAATGGTTTACGCTTCATATTATGCCTAGTATGCCATCTCGCTCAGCATGAAGCGCAGAGCAATAATTATTGAAATTGGAGTGAAACGTAATAAGGAATACTACAGTATCCTGGTGAGGCAGGCATTCAAGTTGATAGCTTAACCAAATTGAAAGCAGTTTAGAAATGCATTTAAATGATGTTATATAAAAATTTAATGAAGTGTATCATTATGCCCATGGTGGATGGCTCGTGTCAATTGCCATGTTCCCTTTTCATGCACTTGAAGCTATGAAGAAATGGTTTTCATTAGAGCGTATAACCTAAATGCGATATGCAATAGTAGTAGTAAAGTTCTTCTTACTGCCGGAACACCACTGTCAAGTATTTGTTTGACATGATATTCGCAAATGTTGCGGAGAAGAAAAGTACACAATGGATTTTATGGGCGACTCGGCTAGTAATTGTTTATTTGTTTGTTAATGATTAAATAAGTGTATTTGACTAGGTAAAATAGTGGGGTAACATTGCAAAACGAAGAGAAAAGAGTCAAGGCTGGGTCATCAAGCCATAAAGAATTTACTGATGCCCGTGAGAATAAACCATCTACGATCCAGCCATCCATAATGATTATTAATATGCGATATTTCCGATTCAATGGCTAGAGAATGTAGGACTCTGAAAATGCACCTCTAATCGATCAATCGTGTTACACGCATGTTAATGAATAAAACCAGAAAAAGGCTAAATAGTGGTGTAGCAGCCAGATCTGATTACCATTATTTGTATGTATGTAATTTTTAACGGAGTGATTTTTTCCGTTTCCAACAGACGTTTTGATGGGATCATTTGCTCAAATATGTCCAAAAACGCAAACCGAGTCGATGATATATGGGTATGGAACTTTGAAGTTCATTTGCATGGACACGCCAGTTCTGCATCGTTGCATTGAACTTAATCTTGTTCCCATTATGACCCAACATTTGAAAATTCTGAATACCGCAGTAAGTCCCCTTTCAAACCCCCATTTAAGTCTAAACATGCACAAAATGATGTACTCATGTGTGCATTCAACGCTTTACTAGGTGTCCAAGATGAAAGAAATACCTGAAAGCATTTTCAATGGGACATTCCAATTGACATCAATTCTGAGAAGCGTAGTTGGGGAAGACAGCACCATTCTAGACCTGGTGGTAAGGAGTGGGCTGTTGGAGGAACTTTGTAATTCTCTCCAGTGGACAATAGCTGATATTGACGTGGTGTCCAACATTGTGCGGATACTCAGGTATATGATTTATTGTCGTGTGATAATACGCCCTTCCCGTCTCCTTTACCAACTTTTTTCCTTACTAACTAAAGGCTGCCAGTTTACCCACTTTTGCTATTGTGTGTTATTTGTCATGTATACATCCTCTCTTCAGTTTGTTCTGTGGAAAAGACAGCATTTACGTCGTGATAGTCGAGACTCTTCTACATGCTCCTATTAGAGGGAATGTTTCTCACTTTTTTATGTACATGCTTTTGTATTCTTTTTACACGGTTTATTTGCTATTGGTAAATAATAGGGTTTGAACAAAACATGGTGTCAACTGGAAAGCAGAAATGTTGACACTAATACAAAAACACCGAGAAAGTTTCTCTCGCCACTTTTCACCTACTTTTCTCCTTGAGTTTGAATATTTCAAGTGGCTGGAACAGAGTATTAGACTAAAACTACATAAGACCTCGACTAGTAGTAATCATCCCATTTGATGCGTCAATGAATAACAAACTGAAAGAAATCATGTCACTGCTCCCATTCTTGCGAGTAGGCATATATTTTTTTCATTTGTCTAGCAAAAGAAAACTAAATTCGTCAAGTTATTTTTTCCTAGTTTTCTGTTTATGGGTATCCGGTGGTATGTCTGACTGAAATGATGTTTCCTTATCTGCTTTCTTCGTTCCAGCGTGATTTCGATGGATGATATGTGCTGCCAAGTGATATCACGCAACGATCACTTTGTCGAGGCTATTGTCAGAGTCTTGAAGTTGTGGATGAGCAAAGATGATGTGATGGTCCGAGTGACATACTGCTTGGGCAATTTATTTGCCAAGTCTGATGAAATGCGAGTCAAGGTAATCCCTCATTATTACATAGTTATGTGCTTCTATCAATATAAGCAAACCGGTCTATAGTATCCACTCTACATTAATTTCGGATGGAACAAACTTTGTTCAACAAAGTTCCAATGCAAGGGAAAAGCAGTAAAAACTTTTTCACCCAATTTTTCGATGATGGAAAGAACAAAAACTACGTAATATGGAACTAGAATGAAGTAGCTCATTAGGAATAAATTACAACCATAAAAAATGAACAAGTTGAATACGTAACAGAATATAGTACGTTGACTCAATTGAAACTTGTGGTTGAAGCTTTCGTTGTCCATGTTGACATTTCTTAGAAAGTTTTGCCCTTGCAGTTCGTTCTCCATCATAAAACATAATATATTTTTGTTTTTCTCATTTCCATTCATTCTCCGTAAAGTAAATAATGAATTCTCCATACATAGCATACCATGTCATACATTCCTATTTACTTTCTCCAGCTCTTCGAGAAACCTGAGACACTTCAGCTCATATTGAACCTGATATCGTTCCACGTGAAGAAGCCCACTCCTGTATCGATGGACATTTTGGTCAAGGTATGTATAACTGCATGTTTTGGCATAAACTACGATCATGAATAAGTAATGCACATCCTCATGTAAACCACATGGATGACCATGTATTACTTTACATCCGCAATTTTCGGCGACTGGCGGTCACCAATGCTTACATGTCATTTTCATGTGTTTTTAATTAATGGTTGCAGACTGTTCGAATAATCGCCAACTGGATTTTGAACCCCGACATTGGTTGGGAGATTTGTGATGATCAGCAACTCTCTGAGCTTCTCTACTCCATTTTGCTAATGAATAACGTGACGGAGGAACTGGTGCTCTGTGTGATATCCACAATGAACAACACAAGCTTTTACAAAGATTACAATGCAGTTGATGATTACACGTTGAGGACGGCTGAATGTAAGGACTATCTATTAGTTTTAATGATACAATCTAGCAAAGTGAGTACAAACATACAAAAGACTAACTCATCATCGGTGTTCTCCTTCCATTTTCTGCTCATGTATGTGGGATGACCTTGGCTTTGGCATGTCGATGTTGTCTGCTCCTCCTTTCAAACAGACCTATTTTGTAACTTGATTACAAAGGATATGGACGTGAAGGCAGAGGCAATGAAAGTCCTTGGGAACTTGACGAGAAACCCTGACGTTAGATCTGCGGCGGTTGATTGTAATATGATAAATTAAGAAAATTAGTCCCTTTCACAATGTCATTGATAATGATTAGTAGAGACAAGGAAATAATAATATAATGGGTGACTTTCTCTTTGAAAATTGTTCCATAGACGTGGATAATGTATTGCACTGTTTGGACCAGGAAACCGATGAGGAGCTCTTGTGTGCAACATGTGGAGTTCTCATCAATATAATTGTTGATGAAAAAGTGAAATCGGAATTTATTCGGTTGAATGGAATCGATAGGTAATCATAATAATACGGTGTTCAAGCGAAAGTCAAGTATGTTCACAGAGAAAATTGCGTATTTGGTTTTGAATGTTTATTTTTCTTCAGTTTGGTGACTATACTTCGCACACGAAATGACTTGGCTGTTATCATGATGGCAAGTCAAATCCTTTGGAACTTGACCATCTCCAACATGGAAAATGGGCACAATGGAAAGTACGGGATTGCTGAAGAGAAAAAGTCGGAAATAAAAGAGCACCTGCTTTCCAAACTTCAAAGCTGGGAGCCTGACCGTGCAAATGAAGCGATGGATGGGGGACTCTCTAATAATTCGGATTTTTACAATGATTTTGAAACTGTAGCGAGAAGTCTTCTTGAGAAGCTCTAAATAGTTTATTAACCTAACCATTTAATAAGGTTTCAGTATCATTCTGAGTAGGTAACTTTGGCATAAATCTGCATATTATATTATAAAGAATGGGTTTTACCTGAATAATTAATATGAAAATGAGACTTTTTATAGAAAGTATTAACCCAGGCATTATAATAATTCGAAGCATCTAACATGCTAACAAACATAGACTAACTAGCAATCTAAGACAGAAATAATAATGATTGCTTATGTACATGCACCTTGAGCATATAACAATCAATTATAGAGGTCTCTTGATTTGTAGTGAGTATCATAATGTACCTAAAACAGTAACAAATGGAGATAACAAATCGAAATAAAACTCGTTTCGTGCGGCAAGTATATATAACTTGGCATTTTGTTGTGTATGTTATTTGTGCAATCATAAAAATCAACGGCAGTCAAACGTCATGTCATTGCTAATCATTTAGTATGAAGTTTTCTCCCAAAAATAATGTCAAAAATCTCATTGGAAAACAAAATGTTGCGTGGATTTTGATTGGTGAAGTAATTGACATCATTATTTCATTCCCGTTGCTGTTCCATCGATAACATTGTAGCTTCGGTTAGCAGTCCTAAATCGATATCAGTTGCATTCGCTAAATCAGAAAAGAAGGAGGTTGTCAACATGTGTACAATAATAGGTACATGCATCATTCAATTAGTTTGAGCCCACAAGCAGTACTTGTTTTTTGGTTAATAGTATTTACCTTTCCCAGTGAGTAATTGGAAAAAGGAATCCAGTGCCGTTATGTTGGTTTTCCCCATCATAGCATCTCCAGCTGAAACTGTTAATGGGATATTATTCATTGCATTACAAAGCCCACAAATGACTGCAAATAACAAATATTATTTGTCGACATTTTCCTTACATTTCTTCTTTTTTAGCGAGACGAATGAGCTCTTCCTGGCTTGTGATACTGTTCCGCTTAGCAAGTCGCTTGAGTGCTGCCTAGCTCTCAGGGAAACTGAGATAGGATGAGACCAACTGTTGAGTATTCTGTAGGCTCGGGATTTTGGTAAAAGTGAAAGCAGTCTTAGTTTTCTGGAAACACTTTCCTGGTCAGAGTCCTTTAGATCTGAGAGAAAGTATAATTTAACAAATTAGCCTAAGGTCAGTACGTCAATTGAATGGTCCTCTCTCGTTCATCATGATAGTTACCTGCCATAATCGTTTTCACAAGATCAATCTGAAGCTCAAACGTTCCACCCCGCACATGCCAAATGAACTGGTCAAAACTCACTGTTTTATACGCCAAGTATGCAAAGAATGGAGTGAAACCTTGGGGAAGTGGACATGCCAGTTTTCCCAATGCCAGTGCATAATGCTCTAGCAGCATGAACAATCTCAGCTTTGTTTCCCACTCTAAACAGTCACTGGAATGAGCAAATGACAAGTTTTTTCTATAAAATCCGGAGCCGTTTGAATTAGTAGTTACAAGTCAGAATGAAAGACAAGATAGAAAGTTAAAGGAGAAAGTACATGAGTCGAAAGCCTTTATCTCTGTTCTTAGTAGGTTGGAGATGAACAGTGAGGCAGGCCAAGTGACAAAGGAGCCTTGCAGTGTCAACCAACGCGCAAACATATTTCCCAGCAACTGTATGACCCAGCAGAGGATACTCCTTTCTTTCTTTGAGAAGATGCATGCTGAGCTCACGTAAATTCTAATAATACCCCGAAAGATTTAAGAACATTAGTACAGCAATAGTTAGGAGAAAATCCAGATGTGAAAGTTATTTAAAAAGTGCATATTTTCATGCTGTGAGTCATAAATTGAAAGGACAATGAAAAAATATATATAGGAAAGCAACTGTTTCTTGAAAATGAAAGGAACTAAACATACGATGGAAAAGATGTACTCCTGTTTATTCGCTGTGCATGATTCATGCTCCACAAAAGGGAGCTGGAGCTCTGTTGTGCGTCTTCCAAATAAACCTGCGATATCCCCAAGCGAAGCACACACCATTGGAGACGAAGGTGACATTGGGGTACTCGCTTTCGACAAAGCTTCGGGCTGAAAGAAACACAATAAATTTGGAAGGATGCTCTTGAAACCACATGACATAAATCAAGCTATCTGTCAAAGCTCTTTTACTATTATTTACTGGCATTCATTCATGAGCTGCTTTCTCCGTATCTTCTTTCTTATTTTTTTACCTTGTAGCATTGGAGAGCAAGGAGTAGTTTGTCAGCAACGTTTTTATGGCTGAATCTATTGCTTTTTGCAAGCTGTTTATTCATTTGCCAGAGGGATGTCCATACATCTGTCACGTTGTGGGGGAACACTCTTTGACTTGGAGAAAGGAGCATGGTGCACACTTCTGTCCAGTTTGTATTGAGCTCAAATGACAAGTTTTCCTACAATGATGATATACATTTTGTTTAACTTGCTTGATTGAGTTTGTTTTAATAAGAATGAAATTATTTTTACATGATGTCCAATCCCTTCTGAAGGATAATGGGGTGCGTATGGGATCAAACTTAAAAATTGTTCCATGTTTGGTAAAAGCTGCTTTTTCGTTTGTGCATATGCTGCTCCAACCAGGAACTCTTGGTAAATTCTGGTCAAGTTGAGATTACCGATTCTTTTCCCTTCGTCATAAATGATCTGTTTGGAAATTCCAAATTATTATGACATATGAGAAGATCGTTGAAAATCTAGTACAGGAATTTAGCATCCCTTTATTACCCGTTTACAAACGTTGATATCCCCTGCATGTACCAAAATATAGTGAATCACCGCCAGTTTGACTTTCGTGCTCAACACATTCTTTTCCAGAAACTGGTGCAGTTTTGCAGGGCTAAGTTGTACTTGGTGCAGAGTCAGATCTTCTTTTGCAAAATTGAGCGTGAATGCTGAAAGTTTGTCATCACAGTTGCTAGTAATATCTGATTTTACAATCATTAGAAAGGGCTGAGATGGGAATGATGGCAGAACCGTTTGAGATAATGAGATGAAGCTACTAAAAGTTAAAGTAATATGGTGACTAGGTTCATGGGTTACTCCAACATCCAAAATGTGTATGAACGCTGGCCAACCGATAACTGCTAAATACTGATCTGTTTGATTCAACATTTAAAAAAACATTTATGTTAAAAATGTTGCGAAATTGGGAGCTGCGCATAACATGTATTTGTTTTTAGTTTCTCACCGTATGCAAATGTAGAAACATCCATTTTTAAAGGTAAGCAAGCGGCCACCGAGCTTTCGAGGTCATATTGAACAACCAATGTTTTGTTGTGGTGTAATAAATTAACACTATACTTGAGTTTCATATGACTAGTTTCAGGACTCGAGTTCCCTGCCGTCACCTCCTTCGTGTCGTTGGAAGGATGATGCACGTAAAATATGTACACAGCTCCCGACGAATGAGCACAAACTTTGAGGTTGACTGATTTCGAACTGATTATACTCGGGTCCGGCACCAAGACTCCAAAAGATGTCGCAACATCCCCCGTGTCAACATCCAATGGCATATTAAGCTAACAATGCAAGTTTTCTTATAAATGCATGATTATAAAGAAACTACCTTCTAAATCGGTTACTCACCACAGATTCGCGAGGAAAGTCGTTATGAAACTGGAGGACGGATAGCATCGGTTTCACAATAACTTTGGAAGCTTCTTCCTCGTCGAAGGTAGATTGCTGAATTTTCCTATCATGAGCCAGTACCAAGAACTGGTATTGAGAAACCCATTGAGCCCACCAAAAACATCTTGTGACCATTTCAGTTGACAAAAGCTCAATCCTTGTGTGAGTACTCTCTTCATGTACAAATGTTTCAATCGTAAACTGCATTACATCTGAAAGACAGGAAGTTGTAAAAAATAACTTGATGTATCACTATGATATGAGTTTCATTCAGTTTGATATTTTTTATACTTTCATCCAGATTCAAGATAACGATGCGATTTTTAAAACTGGAGATTTTTTCTTCTTCTGTGTTATCGGTATTAGATTCTTCCTCAGCCGGTCGTTTATGTGAAGGAAGCAAATGGACGCGAAACTCGTTCTCAGACTTGTTGACCAACATCAGCTCTCTCACTTTCTTTAGCTCAACTCCACAACCTGCTGAATTACTTTCTCCCGTTCGCTCTGACTCGGACGTCGGTAGATGTCTTTCCAGCACTAACATCACCGATGCGGAGTAGTAATTTGAATCGTCTTTCCAGACTTGAGTGAGTAGTGCAAATCTCGGAGCTGGTGGCGAGGCTCCTTGATTATTTACTGAATTTAGGGCGAAATTGGAGGCATGCTGAATACTTTCCTTTTCTGTACCACGTAATTTATCTAGGTACTGAAATGCTACGTGGATAATTTCCTGGTCTTGTGAGAAATCAAGAAGTAGTGTCTTTCTCCGCGTAAGCGGTTTCCTAGTCAGATCTCTCCGAGAAGCGTTCACTAGCTCCACAAAATGAAGTTGTCGCAGGTTATCCTTCTCACATTTTTCATAGGCTATTATGCCTTGCCCAAATGTTCCAACCACTGTTGTTGACATAATGTCAGAGATTATCTTTTGTTTAATAGTGACCTTGATTTTTCACTTGCAATTCAAGGCTACCATGTCGTTCTGTAATATGCAAAAAATAATGCAAACTCTTTTTAAAGTTCGATATTAAAACTAATTGAATACTTTCGGCTTGAAGCTCAATACTTTTACTTTTCCGGTGTTTACCTTTCTATACTTGACAGAGTCAAACAGAAAAAGCCCACCTGATTCGATACGTCTATGTAATGTAGATAGTGACTTACGAAGAACAACAAAATCGCGGATGTTGGGCTAAAGATGCATTGCATCATTCGCGTGGCATTGCATTACATACAAGCCCGGCCGGAGGAAAGAGGAAGCCAAGCAGATGATACGACAATGTGCATACTACAGTTTCTCATACTTTCTTCCCCTTTCTCCGCTCTCCTCGCAGCATCACTGAACGTCTGTCTGTCTATGTACAAAAGTATCATGCACTACAGCCCTAGCCTTAAGGTATATCAGTATGCTTTCATAAATCCTTATGTGGATGTAGCTCTATTGTGAGTTGGAGCAGTATTGATTTTCCAGAAATGTTTAGAAAATGTTAGAGATGCTTTACAGACAATATTATAGGCAAAACAATGATAGTATATTAACATTTGACCTGCTTTAATTAGATTAGTATCACAATACCCCAGAATATAGTGTATTTCCATAACGTATAGTAGCCTCAGACAGAGACGCGATATTGCAAAATGGAGTTTCGCATGAGTAAAGCCGAAGTCAAGCCTCGTTATTAATACGAGTTGAGTGTTTAGCTACGGAGAATTCTTAATAAATGAGCAAAAGTTGGAAATTAATGAGCATTGGTGTTGTTTACCCGTTCGTTCCACGTGCGATGAACAAAGAGGCAACTTCCTAGAAACTTTTGTTATCCCACACTTCATTCCCAACCTCACTGCTTTGTTACATGATCACTGATCATCACTGCTATTGCGCAACCAATCTACTTTTCATGGACATCTTGTTGCTACCGAGAGCTTTTGGCCATTGGCATCTCAGCAATTTGTTGAATTCGAGATGGGGAAATCAATATCAAAGAAGAGTTGACATTTACACAGCCTACTATAGAGGCTTCAGGCGCTCCACGTGAGCTTCGGAAAGAGTAACAGAGATCACAAATAACAGTAATACAATATATTCTTTACCATTCAACTGGAAATCCTTTCACAAATTTAATGAATATCAGATTCATAATATGACCGTAGCCTCGATGAACATATTTATAATTGCGTTCGGAAACTTCCAGCCAAACGGAAAGAGCCACAGTTTTGCAAAAACGTACAATATTTATTATGACTTACAGCACAATTATATAGACTGTCTTTTCATGCTGCAATTTCAAATGACTTGCCAAGTTATATTATATTATAACCAAAGTACAATGGAGCTTTCCGCTTTTTAAGACACAAGTTGGGAGCTCACAGAAAGCACAAATGAGGAGTTATGAACATAACCATTATGAATATGAATAAATGATGCATCATAATGAATGCAATAATTATGGAGTCTCATAATCATATCGTGTAAGCCTATAGCCAACTCAAGTCATCACGCTCACGTTGAAGAGCAACAGCCTCATTGAGAGAATGTTGTGCTGGGTTATGCTTGTGATTTGTCAAACGGCAAGATTGTATTGTGTTTTGTGTTCGCAAGTAAATTGACTGGAATGAAAAAAAATCCTTATTGAAAACACATACATCAGCTCAGCATACGATACAGTTCGAAGAAGTCCTTGATAAGCAGAACTATGCATATATTACATTATGTGTTTGCGGTGAAGTTCGTCAGACTCTTCTGTAAGTTGTTATTGGAAGAGTAGTGGCAGTGCTCGAGTAATATGATGTTAAAATATGCCATCGTTTGATCTAATCTAATTTGAAAGTCAGACAGAATAGAGAGCGTAATGTTTGTATGATGCATGCTTCATTGCAACGAGATACGAAAGTATTATTTGTTATGTTCCCTAGAACTTTAAAACTTAATGAGATTATTCAAAATATTTGAAGCTTTATTACGACGATGTTATGGCCGCAGCCATAGTTGGTAGGTTTATTTTTTAGACAAAAAAAAAGTATGAAACAAAGTCGTAGCAAGCTTTTATGAAATAAGCTGTAGCTGTCCTCATCAAAACTATATTATGATGAATGAGGACTAGATCTATTTCAGTATTTTCTGTTGATCTGTTTCATTACTCATTCTTCTCCAAATACCATGCATGAAACAAAAGCATTTATGGTACTACCGCAAGTAAAACTCATTCCATAGTTAGAACTTCGAACGAATAATAATATGCTGTATATATTATATTACAGATCACTATATTATGCAGGAATGCATTATGGATGATGAATGAAATTTTGATATATAACTTCTTCTAGGTACATTCAGTCAGATTAATCGCTTAATTTTCAGGCTTTTAACAAATTATTTACAACGAACGACATTTGATTGATCACTGATCATCGTTTAGTAGTACTCCCCATCAAAAGTTAATATATCCATTGAAAATTAAATTTGCCTAATTTTACATGATCTTCATATTGTTTCATGAACTAGATATTCGGGTTCTTTTTCTAAAAAATCAAAGCATTTCTCACAGCCCATGGTGGCTTGTTACAATGTTGAATGTTGGACCGTTGCATTGTACCATCATCATTTATCAGCATCAAATCCTAAACTAAAAGCTTGACTGCAACCTGTATAACTACAATTCGCATGAAAGATTAATTTACAACATATTAAATTTTGTTTTTACGAGGCCTCCTTCCTATGCCTCGAATTACGTGTGCCACAAGCATTATTGCAACCTTTAGTTAGGGGGCATTGTAATATAAATTGTAATCAGAGTTCCTTTCGACTTTCTCCAGGTTTCTTACAAACGTTCATGTTGCATTACAGCTTGGCAGGGTTTTGGTTTATCATACATTCATGGCAAATACTAGTGACGCATGAGGTCTTATCATTTTGAAGTGTATCTGTCAATGCCTTGCTGTTGGTGACTTATCATTAGACAAAATTGTTATCTTCAATTACACAATATGAGCGTTGAGTTTTGTGTTGTGGCATTGTATGATAGCTAAATAAGGTCTCAAACATAAAATCTCTGCATATTTGTTATTGTTTTAATGAAGCTATATAATTGAATTTAGATACTGATATTTCAATGAATCACCGTAAGCGAATGGCTAAAAGCGTAGCATATTTAGTTCTGTAATTCTGGAGAATTAAATTGTTTTGAGTTGGGCCTATACGGTTGAAATAGTGTATTGCTCTTCATTTCCTGCTGAGTAAGGCCGGTTATATACAAGTTGATATTAAAAGTTTTCTACTTGCTGTATAAAAGGATGGATTTTTCTTGTGTCGAAATACTGATTTCGTGAGTAAAATTATTGCATTGTCATAAGTATGCGAAATGCAATGCCTAACATTTTTCTTGAAGAAGGAGCTGGATACTTCTTTTTGAATTTAGATTTTCCACAATCAAAAGTTCACTTACTCCTCACCAACATAATACGAATTTCTCTGAAGGTTTAATATAATAGGGATGGATAACATGACACTTATGTTATCCCTTCTTGGAATTCGTGGAGTAAATAATCCATTACAAGCTGAGCCGAAGGGAAAGTTCAAGATGTAAATTCTCTGAAAAGCGTCGAATTTTCTTGAGATTACCAACGTCCTCATTTTGTACCTCTTGTTGAATGTTATTGAATGATTGCGAAACTTTATGCAAACTTGAGTATTAATCGCTTCATCTTGAAGTGAAGCGTAATACTTTTTCTGATAAGCTGTTTTCTCAGTCCTGCGCCTAAATATTTCGAGAACATTCAAGCAACTTGATTTCGAAACAAGGTACATTTCAGTATGTCTCTGATGTTTCCATCTCTATTTATGCTGATTTCAATTTAAACTCGACCTCCACAATCTCTCAAATGTGCATGTCAATTTCTTTTTGACTGACAGAAATTTCCATAACTTAGTGCACTGATAAGTAATAGTGATATGTAATAATGCAACTACAGGATTTCTACATGACCTTAAAAAATATATGATTGAGTTATGCTATTTAATTTCAATATAGGAAACTACAGTTGAAGGCAACGTATATGAATCACAATTTCCATTGTAGTCTTGCAATGCCCATTGTATGATTGATTATGTAAGGTAATGGCTTATCGTTTCTTAATCAAACGTAATAGCCATATTTTTTTTATATATTCATACGCATAAATATGTATGTATATCGAAGAATTCTAAGAAATGTTAAATCCGGTTTAATTTTCTGTAATTGAAGGCAAATAAATGTATTTTTACGTGATTACTGAGAAATTCTATTTATTCAGACTTTGACTGAAGCAAAATGTCAATACCGGAACTCGAGCCAGTGTGTAGTGTATAGTGGGTTTTTGATTGCCAACAAGAAAGTGAATAGATGATAGATACTTGTGCAGCCTTTGAAGTGAAACTCGATATAGTCATTCCTCTCATATTTAAAAGTGAATTCTCATGTTCAACAGTATTGTGTTACTGTATACTAATATTGGATTTAAGGATGAGGAAATACTGGAAAATGATACCCCGAAAAAGTCGACCGAGGTTCAATACGTTGTTGGAGTATGCATTATGTGGCCTTACATTGCTAATGGGGTAGCATTTATGTTTATACATTGCGTAACTAAAAATACGTACACGGTAGTTATATCGGCGTGTCATGTGAGAACTGAGAGCGAGGCTCACTTACACATATAGACTTCACCGTAGCAGAATCAGATTCAGAATTATGCATAGGCAGCCGAGAACATGGCAAGTATACATTTTGTATTGTAAATAAATTGTAACTTTGTAACCGTCTATAGTAATAGAAAAGACATAGCTCCTCAAAATCTTGGTTACGCTATAGATGTGTAAATATATCCCAAAATATTCTATTCCCTCTTCTGCTAATAACTCAGCGATACTGTTGAAAATTCAACTAATATGATATGCATATTAAATTCCTTATGAAGTACAAACAATCTTCTTCCTACATTTATATTTTTTGCAAATTACGCAAGATTTTCACCTGGAATAAAATTCACATAAAAGTGTCTGCATAGAAAGTGACGCATGATTTCATTCCATTCGCATCAGATAGACGAAGAATGTACAGCACCCATTAGCTGATCGTGGGAGTAATAACATATCTCAATCTGGGGCAATGAAAGAGTTTACCTTACAGTCACACACATGTGCTCAGCTCAAAGTAAGTAAGTGATTCTCCATCATTTCGGTTGCACTGTAAGAAAGGCTTGTGTGAAGAACTGAAAGTCTAATTTTTTTTTGCTCTGCTCTAAACTTCCATCATTACCGGTTTTACAGATTAGCCAAAGATAAGTTTGAAGACTGCACATTTTATATGGCTGGGAATGATGCACATTGCACGCTATCCATATTACGCGTTTATCCATGCCATGTCGTATTTTTTCGTGTCCCATCCATTTTATCATGAATTAATTTCGTCCAACTAACTTACTTTTTACAGCACCGTCTTGAAGAAAAGGCGAGTTGATATGATGAGAAGCTAGCAAAAACAACGTACGATTGACAAAGACTATATAGTCACTGTTGACTGTGTATATTATGTAAGCATCAATTTCATTTTCTGTGTTAACGAAAAGCATAAGTAAGACCACGTATATTACCAATTTAAACTCATGGTACCTTATAAGTAGTCTTTCCTGTTGTACACACTACCAAGTAAAATTAAATGCAATACAATACATTTTTATTTCATGCACCCAGCAAACACGCAACGAATCATAGATATAATGGTTTGGTTTTGGTTGCCCTGTCTGTCCTCATCCAACATCAGAGCATGCATATATAATGAATACATACAGCTCACAACATTGGTAAAATATTCCTATAATCATTTCATATCCCAAGTTCATATAAAAGACAAATTTTTTATAGGAACTAGTGCTGCTCCGCTCCTGCTATAGGCTTACTTCACACAGTTACACGCTCACAACGGCATGCTATAATGATGTCTGTGTCGTAAGCTGAAAAGGGGGATATGGATACGTTAAAATATGATATTTTTGTGCTCAAGTAAGTAAGGTATGCATGCAGTAGTAGTGGAGGTAGTACGAACGTAAGTAACGTACATGTCTATCTATATTGTATATGGTTTGGTTTAGTATGTGCCGTAGTGACGGAAAACACACGTAGATGATCTAACCATCCAAATACATGTCCTAAAACATCACTCACATTAATTCGGCTACTCTTCTTGTTTTTGCTCTTCATTCTTCTCTTCTGATTTTTAACCAACTAATGTTAAATGCCCATATAACATACATGGATGATACATATAGTCACTCATTGAATAAGTGTGTGAGTGAGCCAGTTGTGAGAGAAGAAGGAGAAGAGTAAGTAGAGTATATGCAGTAGTTGTGCTGTGAACCTTGTGAAATACGAAGGTTGATCTTTGGTCATTATCCCAGTTTACTTAGATACCTAGATTTTCTATTCTCTATAGCTATCATATCATAGCCGTGTGTATTTGTATGCCCATTTCATTCCGTAGGTCTGAATCTGAATGAAAGGTACGTGCGTAGTGCTCCCTCAATTAGAATAATATTATTTGTCTCCGATTTGTATAAATTCTTCTAAAAATTCCGGATACGGAGTTGTGCCACTGCTCCCAAAGTGATATTGATAATATTGAAAGGAGGAAAAATTGTCAGTTTTCTTTGATTGGTCGATGACGGGACGAAGGTGAGAAGGAAATATTGAAGGTTAGTGCTAGTGATAGCGGTTGGTGCTACGGCATTATATGATGCATAAAGTAGAATACTTTTTTCTACCTGCCTTGTGTATCTAGATATAGGTAGCTAACATTTTGTGTTTTCAATCAGAATCATAATAGGAATTGAATGAGGAAGCTAAGAATTATTAAGGATAAAATATTTTGTATGGAAATGAGATAAAAATGTAACCAAACCCAACTTTCCGGATACTTTTTATGGCTTTTGTCGTCAATAATGCAAAATATTGTGATATCATTGATGGGTTCATGTGGTTTGGTTGTTTCTCATCTCTATCAAGTATTCACTTTCTTGAAGTTAGCAGTGGTTGAAGGACCACCCGGGTGTTGTCCATAAAAATATTCTACATTGTCAGAGAGTTGCGAGAAGCGGTAACACTGAAAACTATGAGGACAATCAATACGTACATTTTTTGTGGATAGGAGATGAGCATAGCTAAGCTTTGCATTTTGTTTATAAAAAACCTTTGTTTCTGAAAGTATAAAATCGAGTTGACATTCGTGAAAAAGTGTTTTAGACTTGGGAAAGACAAACATTCCTTATTTATAGTGCGTAATCACACTTCAATCATTCCATCTATCATAATTATTGTGTCGTGTGTTGTTCTAAACGGGCTAAAATCGTTCTCACCAATTTTTTCAAGGTCAGACAAGGTAGTCGCTGTTGTTATTGGTGGATTCGTCATTCGCTGAAGAAAGTTAAGTCAGACTAGAGCCCAGTTTCAACTTTTCAAACTTTAGATCAGGTCACAGGTGGAACATGACGTAAAGGTGGCAGGACATTAGCAAAGTAATTTGGCGTAATGTAATTGGGAGTGTACTTTCACCGTTCCCATCGAATAGAGAAAGTTGTTCACTTCCAAATTCATTTTGGTACAAGCCCCTATTGATCGAAACGGTAGTAGTAGGAGAGAAGTAATTGAATATCGAGTATGTTTGATTGATGTCTAAAAAGCTTTTTAATTGCAATTTACAAGTGCCAATAATATCAATTTTTAATTGGTTCGGATACAGATGAATACTTGTAATTAGTTGTATTTCGTTGTATTAATTGTCTTGTGTAGAAAGCACAGAAGATAAGAGAAAGAACTTCATATCCATTTTCGGACTGCTCATTTTTTATACAACCAACAGTAGTTATTTCATACAAAACAAGTTTTTCCTCGCCTCTGGAGCATTGTAATTTAAACAGGGTATTTTAATTTAAGGACTTTAGGTGGTAGGTGTTGCATTGCATTGTAATTTTAAGTTCCAAGTAAATAAGACTTGGCGTTGACTCGGACTACTAGTTACAAAATTCTTTATTTTATTATGTTGCATTGCAGGATTGGAGTGAACTGAAGAATATCCGCCATGCATACATTAGTGGAGGTTCCGGTTGGTGGAAATGGGGGAACCCATGTTCCAGCATTTCTTGCAAAGCTGTGGAAAATTGTGGATGACCCCTCAACAAATGATCTCATATGCTGGAGTGACGTAAGTCGTTTTATGTTTTTAATTCGTTTGCCTCATATAATTGCAGCGTTCTTCTAAATCATTCGGGAATGAAAAATTTATTAACATAGCTGTTTCATCTATCAATTTCACCTTTTGAATAATGTGATGGGTTCTAGGTGCTTTTCAAAAACTGTTTGCCGTATTTTATAGTAAACTTCATGGCAAATTTACTGTACTTAATTTTTTTGGAATTAGCTGATAGGCGTTGAGAATTTTCAATAATTCAATAACGTAATACACAACACACTGTTTAAAATCAGTGAGGCAGCATAAACTCTGATGTACATGTACATGAGCAAACTCCACTGCAAGTTTTCCACACTAGAGTTAGTGTGTGGGAGTGAGAAGAAAACCTTTAGACGACGCTTTCACAATAAATTGTCCATTTATGGTTAGAGAGAGCGGAGGATAAAGGAAATAGAAATGGAGTTCTTACTTGGACTTATACTCCCACACTGATTGTAGTGATGCCCCTAAAGCTTAGGTTAATTGACCATCATCGTTATGTTACAGGCAGTGTAGTTAGGAAAGGAAATTGGTGGTGGGTGTGGGTGTATAGGGTACTGGGCGTCGCGTGCAACGCTAAGTATGTGACATGAAAAATGCAGTCCTTTGCTACTTTGCTTAGACTTTTGCTGGAATTCAAAATTTATAAAAAAAGCTAAACTATTTAATACACATTTCATATTTCATAGGGACTCAATAATCTTAGGGTCTGCAGTTTGCTGCAAAACATTCCGAATTATAATCTTGTAAATACCTAAAATTCTTATTGTTTTGTTAAAATGTATGTTGACGATTTTTTACAGATGGGGAACAGTTTCACAATAAAAAATCAGGCAAAGTTCGCGAGAGACTTGCTACCTCTCTATTATAAGCACAATAACATGGCAAGTTTCGTGCGACAGCTGAATATGTGTAAGTGACGTTGTTTTATTTATTTAAGCCTAAGGTAATGTTGAATATGAAAAGTTGGGCTTTACTAATACTTATGCGTTGATGTCACTTTATAGATGGCTTTCACAAAGTCGTCTCTGTGGAGCAAGGTGGTCTTCGTGTGGATAAGGATGAAATGGAATTCGCTCATCCATTTTTCTTAAAAGGCCAAGAAGCTTCTCTAGAATTAATAAAGAGAAAAGTAAGTTTTATGATGCAAAAGTTTGCAACTTTGTATTTCATCAAGTGCCCATTTCAATAAGTATTAGCAATTTGGTTTGCTGTATCTTATTTTACCATTACATAAATTAAATTTACAGATATCGCTTAAGGTAATGGAAAAATTAATTACCTAAATTTTATTATTTCAGATACCAGCATCAAAGCATGAAGAATCGCGTATTCGACCGGATTCTCTTAACAAGGTTTGTAAAAAGATGTTTATTGTAATTTCAGTTATTGCATACGGTTTAAAACAGCAAATTGTTGCAAGTCCTTTGTCATTTTATTGACCTTTTGAATGCTTTTTGTTTGGTCCACAAAGGTACTTCTTGATGTTCGTCAAATGAAAGGAAGACAGGAAACTATGGATAACAAATTACTCACCATGAAACGAGAAAATGAAGCATTGTGGCGAGAACTAGCTTCTTTGAGACAGAAGCACGCTAAGCAAACGCAGATAGTGAGCAAGGTAAAAATCATTTAATTTATGTATAGATTGATTCGTGTGCAAGTGTTTTGAATACAAAACATCAATTATCCCCGTCAAACAAAAAAAAGGTTGTCTTTCAGTGTACAAATTATACTGTGTTGGATGTCTAATATTTATGATTTATTTTTACTTCAACAGTTGCTTCAGTTCCTCGTTGGTATGATGTCGCAACAGACGCCACGACTTGCATTCAAGCGTCGCATGCCTCTCATGCTTAACGATAAAGATGGTGTAAAACAAAAACTATCGAGAACGGATGTAAGTGTAAAAAAATATTTCTAGAAATACTACGGTTGACTACTGCCAGATTATATATTGTTTCTTACTCCGACACCAACACAAGCGGAATATTATTAATTTACAAATTATGTGGACTAATTTCAGGCGAATGAGCCCACTGGACCAGTAATTCATGACGTAACGGAGCTGTTGGAATCTGATGATTCAGGAGAAGATGTAGGGGACCAAGAATACACTATAACTAGTGGTGGAACGCCGGAGGCCAAGTCGATAGATAGCAGTCCTTTGAGTATACCTTCAAAAAGTCCGTATTCTGAAGCCGTTGTAGGAGATAACTTGTGTCCAACGAGTCCGGAAATGTTATTTTCTATGGACCCTTCATCCATAAACCCAACGGTCGCATCACCTGGACCAATTGTTGCTCAGTTGCAGCAGGCCGTGCACAATGTTCAACACAAACAACAGCAAGGTATCAGTTTTTTAAAAATTCGCATATCCAGCGTATTTTATAAATTAACGTCGTTTGTGAAGAGATGAAATACAAATTGTGTTTTCTTCTGTGTAGTTAAACCGAAAGGAAAAACGTTTACAAGGAAAATGCCTGCTGTCGGTCCTTCAATGCCATCAGTGAAGCTTGAAAACAATGTTGGATTTCCAAAGTCCACGACCAACGTTCCGCAAAGTATATTGTTTAAATTAATTTCATTTTAAAATTATGTCATTTTAAAATTAATTTGGTGATGTTTGCTGACAATTAATTGTATTGAAAATTTCCTGTTTCATCATTGGCATCTTTACCACAAGCAACAAACAATGTTCCAACAACGTTGTATTTCTCTGCTCCTGGAGTTGCTGAACCTGTCCAAGTGGTTTTGTCGATTCCAAATCAAACCTCTACAACTACTGTTCCTACTACATCAAATGTTTCTATCCCCACTCCTGTTGTTACTGCTCCTGCTACTACTAGTAGCACGTCTGGAAAAGCATTGAATGTCCCACAGCAGCCACCCCTTAATGTACCTATGAACAAACCAATGTCCATGCACGGCAACGGGATGGATGCTGTTGGAAGGTTTGTTAAAGCGCGTTTAACTAGTGCATGTTTTTATCTAGACATCAGTGTCTGTCAAACTGTGTACTGTTGTTAAATAAGGCGGTTGAAAATGCTGACTATACTACTATTTCTTGATGTTGCTTGTTTTGGAAGATCGTAGGAATGCAAAATATGAATGAAGTTTTTAATTTTTCCATTATAGAAACCAAACCCTCAACCCCAGAATCTTCTTGAAAGCGAATGGTAACGTAGCACAGTAAGTTGGAATAAAAAACATGACAGACAAAAGGTGTAAATGATGTAATAATTGGTGGGGTCAGGGATCAAATGAATGATAACCAGCTTACTTGAAACCAAGCGTACTTAATATTGAAAATACTCGAGCATTATGTGAAGGATTAAGTTACATTGTTACATAAACATAATTAGTAAATCTTAATGGTTACTTTCAACTTACTACTGGTGCTTACGGTCAGCAGCTGACCAGCAGAAAAGACAGAACAAAATAGGAGACCTCGACCTAATCAATATTAGGAAACTGTATAAAACTAATTTAATTAAATGTCTTTACGGAGGATAATGGGGATGGTTCCAGCATGATTAGAGATTTTATGTGCTTTTTAAATCTGTATACGTTTTACCGTTACCGTAATATCGTTAGTGGTCTATGATACCTATAAATGTTGTGTTATACATCACATAATGGCCTGAAAGTTCAATATTTTATGACAGTTTGTGTGTAGTGAATGGTGTAACATTTAGTTGGTTTTAGATGATGCTTTATTTCTATAAAATTTCACTAACGCCAAATGTTGTACTTTGTTTTTTTTTTCAGGGAGGATTTGGATGGTCATTTGGACGATGTTGAAGTAGGCTTGAACCACTTGAAGGATCTTTTCAAGGGCGATGAATATCAGGTGGATAGCGACACGTTGATTGGGGTAAGCAATAGCAGACCTTTCAACTTTGGTGCAATTGATCCCGAAACTTACGCGCAGGTAAACACTGTCCACTATTCCCAAAACTTATGGAGAGCTTTAATATCAGTCAGTTGTACTAAAACCTGGTGACCGAAACAAAGAAACCCGAAAGTAAGGGTTTGATTGTGCTGAAGAAGATGGGTGAGAACTGAGAAGGGTTAAATCGTGTTTGGGAATTTAGACGTGTATGTCTGTCTCTGTCTGTAAATATGTGTTTGTTATATATGTACCTGTGTGGAATGGCTTTGGAATTTTATAGCAAACATCTTACTTTTATATAAAATTCTGTCAAAAGCACTGCTTCTTCCGGTGTCTTGCTTGACGCTTCACCTACATACATGTACATTTCTTCTCAGTGTGTGTAGATCATTTTCTTTTAGTTTATGGTATCAGATAATTCAGTACAACCTGCTATTTGCTCTTCATTTGTTACATCTATTTATTATTATGTATTTAAAAAATTATGCAAGTGTATTTCAATACCGAGTGTGAGTGTGTAATGCCAAAGATTGTGTAAATCATAAACTCGACATTGCATTGCAGCTACAAACAGTGATTGAGTTTAATAATACGACTTGTAATTCTTCGTTATTATTGTTATAATCCTCACTTGATGTTTTGTGGTGGCTTTTCATGTAAGCGATGGCTTTTCTAATTAGCATACCGTTCTGAAATTTTACTAAATAATTCTTGTTGTTTCTGCAGCTTTTCACTGGATCTCCCCCTTTTGATAATACGGAAAATCATGCGGAACAAAGCCAACAGTTACAAATGGCAGCTGGTGAGTATATTATTGGCCAGTTTAGTTAACTAGAACAATATTGAATATAGATGGATTTTTAATTTATAATGTATTTTATTCCTTTGCTACCAGGTGGTGGAGGTGGTGGTGGTGAGGTCGGACATCTCGAAGGCCAAGAATTGGTTACGTATAATCCAAGTCTCTTTGAACTAGCTGAAGATGACAGCAATTTTTTCGACGAATCGAGTAATATATTTTTAGATGATGAATTGGAAAGTATGCTAACTACAGACCGTAACAGTTTGAAACGCCAAGAAGGTCAAAACAGAGGGGTCGGTCAGTTATCATTTTCTGGTGTTAACTTGAATAATTCTTTTGTTAGTGGGCTCAATACACCCGTGGTTTGTGAGCCCATCATTGGTCAATCCTCTTCAATCCCTGGAACCTCAGGTGCAAGTAAGAGGAAGAGGAAGTAGAAACTTGTATCAAAGAAACTAGTTATTGAGGTTTCTATGAAAAATACTGTACAAGATGAAGTCTCTGTCTACAAGCAGGAAGGAAATGAACTTAAAATTGTCCAGTTAGTTTGTTTGAGTAGGCTAGCTACAATAAGTTAAGTTAAGAATGTATTTTATCAAAAACTAAAAAAAAATGTTGTATCTACTGATATCTTTTATGTGTATCACACCATTTTTTCTCATGTCGCAGGCATTTATTGGATACATATATACATAATTTACCTGTTATAAATACTTAAATGTGCTATCAATGTTAGTCTATTTGTTAATTAAGATCGAAAATAATTGAACACATGTAAAAAATTCTTTACTTCGGATCGGATTGACATAGTATATAAGTTACAGCTACTAGCTCACCCGTTTCAACTACAACCTCACCCGTTTCAACTGTCCGGATAGTTTTGACGAACTTAATCGTTTTATCAATTGTTTCGATACCCAATACTCCTTACTGTCGTACATTTAAATTGGCTAAGCATACTATAAGTTTACATTTTTAGGAGCTTTTGTAGATATTTTTAAGGTATACATCTCTAAGTACGGAGCCCTGAGTTGTCCTCATACAGCATATATATTATATATATATTCGTATTCTGACTTTTAACGTTACTTGTCATTATGTTAAAATAATCCTTGTATAATATTATTGTAGCCTGTATAGGTTTGATGTGATTTTAAAGCATTTAAGTAGAGCTAGAATCTTTATGACGATATAAATTTACGTTAGCTTTAGCAAACTGCATATTATTATTTTAATACCTGTAATATTCTACAGGGTGAAAAATATCATTCATTTGATGTACATTATCAAGAGTGTGACAATTCAGTAAAAATTATGAAAAAAAATAAAATTAACAATGAAAATATAACACATTACCACTTGTTTGCACTTACATTTAACGTTTGATTTGACCGGTGATAAAAACGACTCGACTTTTTTAGGATTTGGAAAAATGTCAAAAATCAATCCCAACGCCAAAAACTGTTATTCAAGGGTATCGTTCTACAAGTACTATACAAGGCAAGGAATAAGGATGAGTTAATTTTCAACATGTAAGCACGAATTCAATTTCAGCCTGACATAATTCCATGCAATGTAGCTTGTAAAAGTTTTAAATTGAAATAAGGTTTTCAGCTTCAATAATGCATCCACAGGCTGGCATTGCATTGCCGTTAATAAATTATGACGAATAAGTCCATAATACGCTTTTTAACGGAGCACCGCATGTACGTTGATAGTTCCATGTTTAATAATAAAATTACGTTTCCCCTTACAAACCAAAATTTTAACCAAATTCCACCTAAATTCCGTCTAAAGCCATCAAGTCCGTTTCACTTGTCATGTGTCATAATTTAAGCATACACTCGTGCAGATAATAGGTGATTCAACCTATTAAGCATGCAGCTTGCATTGCATCAACTCCATGAGTAAAGGCATAAAAGATGTACAAGTTGAAAGAAATGAAAGCGACTAGAACAAACACACATAATGATTATGATTATAAAGATTTTTCTGCTATTCACCTACTACTCAGCCATTTCACGCTTTAGTAATTCGCTTTTGTGTTGTGAATATTATGAATGCAGCGTTCGTGAAGAGAATGTTTTGTACATGAATGTAGAGAAAACGCAGTTCTCTAAACCAGATTCCTTGAGATGAGAAGTATATGCTAGGCAGGCATAAACTATTTTCCCTGTAGTAGGATTACTTGTGTATGCAACATGCAAGGTTGCCAGGTTTGCTATGTACGACTTTAAGAGACAAAAACAGATCGATATACTACATTCTCATATCGCATCGTTGCTGGACGTGTTTGGAAGCAGACAGGAGATGGAAAAGCTTGTATACTGATCCAAACATATATAATATTTTCATTGAGGTCGCTGTCAGTTTTAGATATCTAAATCTACTACATGTTTCGAATGATTAATTAACACTGACAAAAACAGAAATATAGCTAAACAACAATTTCTTCTAGAATTGAGTTTTCAAGACATTAGTTTTATTGCCTTGTTTGTTGTATTTACTTTTTTATCATTGGCTTTATCAATAGTAATGTTACAGCTTTTATCATATTATTATTACACAATAGGTTTCAGGGGCTACACACTTGACTTAATTTAATGACCTCCGTTTGTAAAGAAAATATAGATAGTCTGCAATATAGGCAATATAATTCAGAAGAAACTTCACAAAAATGGACAATACAAACGAATGATGTCATCCACGTTGTAGATATAGATATTGTTGGGGCATTATGAGCCGGATTCGCCTGGAGCTTGATTAAGTGTTGCTCATTTGACCTTATACCAGTCACAGTTTGGCACACGAGCAATATTTTTCATGTAAACAAATCTTGAATCAAATATATATGCATAAATCAGCAACCACAATGTGCGGTGAAAGCAAGTACAATTGCACCTAGAAATACAATTCTATAATCAAACTTTCACTACAATCACCATGTACGAATGAAACTCACCACACTATAACCACTCCACGATTAGTATTACCACTAAGGAATCGTTTCTCAAACTAAAGCCAGTAGATTACAAACTTTAAAAATATTCCTTTACTCTCTTTTGTAGATCTTTCGTTGTAGCAGGGCTTTGGGTACATTCAACGCATCGTATATTGGGGATTTTCACTCACCTCAAGTGAAGGAGCATTGCATTGGTGCTCAAAAGATAGGTTTATCCTCATGTCCCCTAGTCTAGTCCCCGAGTAACCCCTACACAATATACAAATACAAAATTCACTTTGGACTGCCTGTGAGACGTGGTTTTGCTTATTCATTCATACATTCTTTCTGGAACAGCACACCCAATACCGCCAGCATCAGTGTATCATATCGCTTCAGCGTTACATTAAATGTGTGTTAGCAGTTTAGCAGTGTGCGAGTGAAGTAGTAGTAGTAACCTCTGCTTCCTCAAAAGGGTTCAGCCAAGTTCATGCTCATTTACCATCATCAGAAATTAGAATGCCAAAAAAACCTTCTTTTCATATGAAGAAAAGATTATATCTGATGGCAGGAGCAGAAGAGGACCACTAAACTAAACTCTTTGGAGAAGTGGAGGCATAAAATAAGCAGCACATTTCGTTTTGCAAGCTCTCAAGTGTATGGAACGGGAATCCAACTCTGCAAGAGCATGTCTATGGACAAAATCTTTCGGGAATGAGGGTGGTGCACACATGCAAAAGTACTTTTTGAGTACGTTACGTAATTTTTAGGGGGTTAACGCATTACCTAAAAGGTTTTGGAGGAGCACCCAACGTGTGTAAAAAAAACAAAATTCTCAATGAAAGAACTGAACGCACATTGTGCATATACCGAACAAGACTTCGGTTTCGGTATAAATGGCCAACGAATATAATATACATACCGAATCACCGATAATGTAGAAGAAGGAGTGATGGTTGGGAACACTGACACCCGCATAACTTAACCATTGTAAAATAGAAGCTCGATGATGAACATATATCTGGTTATCGATCTGACTCCACTGACACTTGTTTTGGGATAGGTCAGTAATGTTGTTGTTGTAATGAAATAAAATTTCATGGAGGTAGCTGATGAGGGCACATGCTTTCTGTTTTCAAAACATTGGATCGCTGATTCTGTTTAGAGTAAATAAAAGTAAGCGTCAACTTGCATTGTCTCTACCTGGAGGCTTTCGTTTCAACATAAAAACTCTGCAGTCCCATATACTTTCTATTCGTATGATATAGGGTGAAGGACCGATGTAGAGATATAGGAACTGATTTAAAGTGAAAAGTGTTTATTTGGAGGTTGGCATGTGGGATTCTGAACTATGAATACATGAAATGAAAATCAAGTTCAAAGTCAAGGACTGTGGCTTATGCTTACAAGATTGCAGTAGCAAACACGCATAAATCACAGCGTATACATGCATGCTGTAGATTTTGAGGAAACAAAAATCCTGAAAGTGCAGAATATTATTATGCAAACGCTTTAACAAAGGACGCAACGTTTACTAACTGATTTATTTTTTCAAGTACATATTTGCTTTGTTTCATTTTACAAAGTGGAAGAAAAGAAAATGCACTTACATTACATTTCAAACTGGTTTGCTCCAGGATCAGCAGTAATCAGTATGGAATCGGGGGTGAAATGTGATGCTATATTTGATTTACTCCGTCAAATATTTTTAAAAAAATGAAAGTTATCCAAACTGTAAAAGAGTTAAGGAGAATTCTCTTGTGTAGACATACAAATACTCTTACATTTGCATGGCTTAGCTGGCGACAAGGAACATACATTTTTAATGAATGTCATATTTTGACCAAAATGTTTTGGATTAACCTAAGATTATAGCGATCGTATAATATAGTAAATAAAATCAATGGAAAAAATGAAAAACTACATGCAGATACGCTAATGTATTCCAGCCCCAATGATGTATTATGACAACCAGAACAGATTGGCTATAAAAAATTTGTCGTATAACATAAAAAACATGCAACCAATACTCATTCCGGAATTATATTGTGTGGATATAATGCAATGTAAACTGAAAATATGTTAAAAACAAACAGATTCCAAACGGAATAATGCAGTAAAAAAGTGGCAACATTGCTTCCCAAAGCTTGGTTTTGGTTCAATTTATATTTTTACCTAGCAAACACAGCAAGAGCGTATTAGCCACTAACACGGCATAACATCACAAGTCCACAGAAATGGGATATTATTATTTGAGCATTGCATATTATGTACATAACACAGAGTCCCATTCTAACTGCAGTAAATATCCTGTTCATACAAATCCAACATGTAAGCGCAAAACGCATTTCCTACATGCCTACAAAAGTAATCCAAGTCAAAAAACATTTGGCTAAAGCACAAGTTGGAAAACTGGGCAGAACGAATTATTTCAAGCTCTCGACAGCAACTCAATTTAAACCTAAACTCACGTATATAGGAGATTTAGATTTTACAACAACTAAAAAATATCGACCACATCATTGCATTATTACCATGTGTGTACTGCTTTATAACATTGTATATTTGTGCATAATATGGTTTCGAGCAAAAAAAATATATATAAAAAGCCAAACCAAAAGCGAGTATGAGCTCTCACTATATATATATACTGCTTCTGAAGGCCTCAAACAACGAATGAAGTTTAGTGCAGGAGAAGCGTTAGTGAGACATACTTTAAATGCACAAAGGTAAGTAAAGCTCAGGATGATATACTGCTAAGTAGCATGTGGAGTTTTATAAAAAAAACTATGCCTTACAAAACAAGAAATGAAAACAATGTATTTAGGCATCATCCCATCGTTTCACATCGGTATCCTTTACATACTCTGTAGAGTTATGGATATATACATGTATATTTGAGCATGATGCATTAAGGGGATATGGGCAAAATCTGCTTATCTGTATAGGATGCGGATATTTACGCTGCTCCCAGTAAATGTAACAACCTCCACCAACAAGACAAAAAATGGGTTTGGGGATGTGTGCAAGCAAGATGAAAATAAAATGTTCATAACGTCAGCCCCTCCCAGGCTCTGGCATGCACTAGAAATATGAGCCCAACGTTCCCCTTCCATCCTCACAAAGTGTTTGAGATGACCGAATGGGTTGGCCAAGGGAAAAATTTTTGGGGCTCGTTCCCGAGCCCAAGCAACTTGGGCGAGTAGTGTATGTTGAGGTTGCAATGAGACCGGGAGCGCACACGGGGACTTTCCTCCATCCAATATCCTTATATACAATACTGAAACTGTTAAACGTGAGCGTAAACTATTTTGTGGGCTAAAGTGAACAAGGAAAACAGTGAATAAGCCAAAGAGAAATATGAGTGGTGGTGGTGGTTGTGTGGTGGTCCGAAGTGGTGTTGGTGGTGGTGCATAAAAGAAGGTGATGTTATGTCGTTTCAAAGGAAAACTCTCCTCTCCTCACGGTATACATAGTCATCTGCAACAGCACTACAAGGAGGAATAAAACCAAATCAAAATACAAAAAATAGAGCTTCTGCAAAAGAGAATCAGGCCTTGCCCTCCCAACTCTCCTATTATCATCAGCAGCATCAACAACCGTTTTATACTATATCTTCACCTCCTTCTTCTCCCTCTCTGGATAATATATAGAGTGTAGAGCTGAAAACATTATATTTTTTCTGCACACACCAAACATACAATGCTGGCCATATACTATTACTACTTATTCTGCTGCAAGCTACACAACAAAATATATGTGATGTGATGATCATGTCGATGTCAAACTTCTTGAGGTAAAACCCCAGCAGCACCTGGCTTCAGAATTATTATTCCTTTTGCAAAGAAACAAGAGGAAAAGTTCAGGAAAAAGTTAGTATGTTATGCTATTATTATGATGGTGGAAGTAGAGAACCTTAACAACTCCCACACTCACTTTCCATATCAATAAAACAAAATAGGATTTCATGCAAGACCAGCAGCATATTTGCTATAAAAAAGGTGAATGAAGACCTTTTCCCTAGTGCACCAGATTGATGAAACTGACTGGAACAAAGCAAAAAATGGAATTACATGCTTGATGAACACATCAACCAAAATTACATTTGTTCTGACTCGAAAACCAAGAGATCTGGAGCAGCTGCAAAGAAATTGAATCTTATTATATCTTCTGTCTCATCTCTGTCGAATACATAATAAAAATGTGCAGTTTCATCGTCTTGATGTTTTGTAGAAGGATACAGATGTGTAATATAAACTACAGTTCCTAAAAAACGGACATCTGGATACACTCTTCGTAGACATTCAATGCAATGAAAGCTTTCCCCGCTCTTCTCCAATCAAAGTATCATCTCGGAAGAAAGTACACTTGACAAACGACTTTGGAAGAGATACGGATGTTGGAAAATTCGCTTTTGAGCTGAACCTTTCTTGTCAAAATATATAATATTCGCAGCGATATGTACATAACATTAGTAGAGCATCACGCGCTGCACATGTGACAACAGCAACGTTTTCCATGTAAATACAGACTTCGGATGTAGAAAGGCTTCGGGCTTTTCCCAGAAGGACTTTGATGATTTAAGAGAGAGAGAGAAAAGCCTGCAAATTTATATATGAGAACTGCTTCAAAGCAATAAAAATGATTGACACTTGTTTATCAACGTGGAAAGCAGAGAAAACATTTTAGTTGGAAATTGAAAGAATATAATACGTAATTCCTAGGAATATCTGGCAGCGAGTGAGCATCTGCACAATAACTACACTACATGTGAATTTATAATTGAGTAAGTAATCATTACCAACCGTGGATTTACTAAACATACACTTTTTTTAGATAACACATGCCTATGAATATGAAATGAAAATTTAGCAATGCAAAGCAGTAAAGGTGTCTGATACAGTAGAAGTTGTTAACGATACTGAGAAGTCCCGGTTCTATCCCGGGAAGTATCACTAAGGCAAATTTTGAGATATCGATAAGGTATCGAGAGTCTCGATAAGCAATGAGAATTTATTAAATTCTGATCAACCCTTTGATGAACTACGACATGAATATCTATATATATAGATAAGACTAATCCTATTCACAAAGTTCACGCAGTACAAAGGTTACAGCATACTTGCCCCTATTTTTCAGTAAAAACATGAGTGATAAGAAGCGCAAGTACCGGTCACCCGTTTGGGATCATTTTAAACCAAATGATGAGCATACGAATGCAGAATGTAAACGATGTGGAAAAGAGGTAAAAACCAAAGGAGGAAACACAACTGGTTTGGCCAAACACTTGCTCATACATGGTATTGGTTCCAACGATGAAAGTGAGCATAGATCATTGTTTAGTAGTAACTACTTTATACTTCACTCCACATATATTGCTATTGTTTAATTACTACTTAAAACAACTTCAAACTGCCAGGTATTTCTTCGAAAAAGACAGCACTAGATCCCGATGAGGCGATAACTAAACTAGTGGCCCAGGACTGCATCCCATTCTTAAAAGTGGCTAATTCAGACTCAATAAGAAGCATGTTCGAAGCAACTACAAACCAATGCATGCCAAAGTCACCAAAGACGATTAGAGGAATTATGCTGAAATGTTACACGAATAAGAAGGAGATGGTAATTGAAGAACTGCGTCAGTTCACATTGGAAGGGAAGAAGTTCAGTCTAACGCTTGACGAATGGACTTCCGCCGCAAATCGTCGATACATGAACGTCAACGTTCATAGCACAACGCAGTTTTGGAATCTAGGACTAGCAAGAATATTTGGAACCTTCACCTCTGAAACATGCTTAAGCATTTTGGAAATAAAACTGGCAGAATTCCACTTAAATCTTCGCAATGACATTTTTGGTATTTGTTCAGATGGGGCAGCCGTTATGAAAAAGTTTGGTAGGCTAAGTACAAAAAACCAGGTACTCTGTATGGCCCACGGTATTCATCTGGCAGTTATTGAAGCACTGTACAAATGTAACTATAAAACTTGTACTGAAGATAATCATGAGGAGGAGGAGGAGGAAGAAGATATTGAGTCGATGGAACCATTGCTGCTTGAAATTCCTGAAGAAGAAAGCGAGCTCAATTCAAGTTTAAAAGAAATTATTGATAACGTTAGAAGTACTGTTAAAATTTTTCGAAAATCAGGGAAAAAATCGGAGGTGCTGGCAAAATATTCGGGTTCTGGAGAAACGCTTCTTACGGACACAAGAACTCGGTGGAATAGCTTGCTCGCCATGTTGGAGCGTTTTAGCCGGCTCAAGCATCCAATACAAAAGGCTATGATTGATTTGAATGAGCAGTTGACCGTATCTGATAACGACTTCAGAATAATTGATGATGTGATACAAGGTGCATCATAATAATTCATTCTACAATAAAAAAAAGTCTGCTAGAATAAAAATATTTGCTGCTTTACATACATTATAGTTCTGCAGCCGGTGAAAGTTGCGGTGGATGGTCTGTGTCGAAGTGATGCTAATCTTGTTACGTCAGACGTTATCATAAATTTTATGATGGGGAAAGTTAACGAGAGTAACTCAGCAGTTGGCAAAAAACTTTACGAAGAGCTGAAAACTAGAATTTTGGAAAGAAGGACCTTCTTGTCAGATGTTGCTTCATATTTGCATTATGGAAATGACAATGATTCACTTGGTCATACTTTAGGATACTTCACACGAGTATCACGTACCAGCTTAATTACACATTTGAAGTCTTTGTACGAATTAAACACAACCGAGGTATATAACCAAGTTGAAAGGGAGGAATCAGAAGCTACGCAATGTTCAGAATCATTATTGTTGGAACCTAGTCTGGAATTACAATTATCTAGAGCGATTGACCAAGCGTTAGCTCACAAAACAACAGGGGCTCATTCATCATCGGTAAGGCTCTCCCGTGATCCAAATGCAGCAATGGTGGCCTCTTTAAAGCGAGAAATGACAATGTTTGAAGGTGTTGGTCATCGAGGAAAAATGCTTCGTACTGTTTTCGACATGATCATGACTGTGCAGCCTTCTTCAGTAGAATCCGAACGAGCATTTTCATGTGCTAACAACTTTTGTAGAAAAATAAGAACGAGACTCGGTGATGATACGTTGGATGCGTTAGTATTTTTAAAGGCGTTTTATAAGAAGCAAAATTAAGTTATGCCTACTGTAATGCATTGAGTTAAATGTTACATAAGTAAAAGTTTAATTAGTTTATCTTTTATATAAAACGTTTTAAACTTATTGCTAATGTTGATTATAAAGTAATGAAATGATTATTTAAAGCAGCAAGCGGTTAAAAATTTATTGCATTATATAGACATGTTTGTAAACTTCAGACACAAGCGATACAGAACTACAGCATATAGTACTATAATTTCTGAAGCTTCGGACTAGTCATCGTCTCTTGACTCACGAACTTGCTTTCTCCATCGACATAAAGAACATTGATGAACTCCGTCCTCCTCACGTCGACCACAACGATAGCACAAAACGCTGTTACAAGTTGAGCACTTCTTTATTTGTCGCCGTCTTGAAGCACAATAACCGCAGCCACGATTTCTGATGACTTCTCCGTCGGTGTCGTACCCACTATCTGAATCGGAATCCATCTTTTGTTATTCCATTTGATGGTAAATTTTAAAGATATATGTGTCTGACAATTTTTTGGTTACATTGTGTTTTTACCTGAGAGAACCATATATGTTTGACGCAGAATTTTCGTTACCTTGTTACCAAGTCTCAATTGAGAGTAACCGGGAAGTCTCAAAATTCGAATTCTCAAATGAGACAAATCTCGAGATATGCATTAAACACCTCTACTCCCAAATCTCGTTATTGCTTGATACATGTGCACAGCAACATAACAAAGATATGTATACCTCCTGATCATCACATTACCAACAACTTGGTTTCATGGATAACTGGGGCATTATATAAAGACTGGCTGACAAACATTTCAGCTGCGTAGGAAGGAAATAGATAATATGGGAACATCAACACTAACTGCCACAACATTAATCGATCAAGAGAAAGTAGTCAAGAACTAAGTCTTACTTTTTGCAATATTTTTATCGCAAACTCTGGAGGAAAAAAGTATCGGGTGTCATGTTAATGGCAGAAGCATTCCATACCACCATATTTTGTTACTTTCATTTATTATTACGTTTCTCTTCCATGATAAGTGGAGTGAGGCATGTAAGATGATTTTTGAGAGTAGATTTTAAGAGCATCTTTATATTTTGATTCTTACCTGCCACTCCAATCTTGATTGAAGTTGACGAGGTGGGGTAAGCATTTTTCAAGAGAACAACAATCCCCTCGCTAAGCTGACTCCGAGCCATTTCCAGATCATCGTTATTCCTGTTGTTGTTTGTGGAGATGTGTGTGGTGCACTGTCAGAGAGTGGGCTCGTCCTGAGACAATTCCCTCCGGAGACACCGCTCTCACAAAGAAAATGTACTCTGTATTTGGTTTTAAATACTGGAGAGTAAACATTTCCACGGGCACATCTGTCGCTCCCAACAGCCACTCTGAGCGCAACTCATCCGCACTGTAGTATTCCACTTTGTACGTTATTGAGTTGCTGTTCTTAACACCTGTGCCTGGAGATGAAGCTCCCAAAGTGTAGGCAGAAGTAGAAGGCCCGTTGTTACCACTTCCTAAATGAGATGAGGAACCAGAAATTGGGCTCGTCGAACTTGAGACCAAGAGTTGTGGAACACGTGTGGGAAAAGGTGTGTTGCCCCTGCTGCTTTGCCCTTTGCCAACATCTTATTATTTTCCGGATTATTAGAATTTTTATACGTAGCTGATCTTGATGACGATGTTGATCCACCTCCACGAAATCCTCATCTGACAAAGCTACTTCCGCCCTGTCCTTTCCAATTTTCTCGTGACTGATGTGCCTGACACTTTCATCAGTTTGCCTGCCTTGTTGCGTAAAATCTTTCGTAAAGAGAAAGTCAGTCCTGCTGCCACTGCTACTTATGGGAATATCCTCGTCACTTTCCATATTTGCAGATCTATCTTCATGTAGTGCTGCATCCTTCTGCATTTTTTCTACTAGGGATGAATTTCTCTTTCGTCTCCGCTGAGAATTACTCTTTTTTCTAAACTCATCAGTCAAATGGCTGGAAGAAGTGCGTGAGGGAGTGTTGCCTAAAGTGTGTAAAATGTCACCAGCTGCTGCCAGTGTCCAGTGCCAGTCATGTTCTCCCCCTTGGTCATCCAACATTATATCATCATCCTCGTCATAAGAGTCGTCTTCATCCACCCTTCGATTATTTCCCTGGCCAGCACCTCTTCTCCAATCTTCTTCATCTTCATCCTCTTCTCCCATGTCGTCCTCTTCTTCTGAAAAGCTTTTAACCTTATTCTTACTCCCTTTTAGAGAGGATGATGACTGGCCATTTCGTTCAGATGCTGATGATGATGCACCTCCAGCATTATTATTTCCATTGCTTTTGCTATTTCCATTACTGGTTGAGCCGTGGACAAAGGATGGTGAAAGCCCATTATTCCATTAACAACATCATGGCCGATTGAAACTTCCGATGATAATAATGGATGAGGAGCCGGCTGAAGATGTGCCACCACCACCGGATGCTGATGATGATGACAAAGAAGAGGAAGGCTGGCTTTCAACACTTTCCCAGTATCTAGAATGCCAAGCTATTGTGACGGAGCTCGCGTCCACTTTGATAATTCGGGGTTGCATTGGAGGTCGAGGTCGTTGAGTGTTCACCAAATCCAGTGCCGATGAACGGGGAAAGGATACAAAACCAGTGGACTGTTGACTCGTCGTAATGGCATTTGCTGGCTCCACGTGCAGATACGCTCGCCACACGTACTTACCACTCCGAGATGAAGCCACGCATTCGTAGAGGCCACTATCATCCAGTTTCAAATCTGAAATGGAGAAAATTAGAAAACACTATGAAATGGCTAGGCTTGTTACAACAAAGGGGATTGTCCTATTGTAAAATCCTGTACTCATCGTCAGAAGAGAAAAGTCTCGTGAGTGCCATTCAACCAAAGGAAACAACTTTTTATCTTTCAGTTTGCACTTTTCGAGTTTCTTTTTTTACAAAACGTGTTTCTGCCAGCTCGTTGTCTTTTGGAGTGCGGCCAAAAGGAAAATTGCATTCATACTTTGATTTTTATACAGAAAATTAGCTGAAACTGATATTTACAGTGAAAGAAGAGATTTTGCACGATTTCATTAAATCTCAAAGAGCATTAAATAAAACCTCATTTAGCCTAAACAGTAATGCACAAAAGGACCTTTCTCAAAAGATTTTTAAACTGGATACGTGTGAAAGACGAAACC